>JAHWFO010062913.1:112743-261142 GCA_023313115.1 Rhysida immarginata
CTCAAGGGTTCTTTAACGTGCAGCCGGCAAACGACTATATGGGACCAACGGCACTACTTCCCTTCCGAAGGAAGTGCGTGATCTCAGGATTTTCCCCTGAAAAATCCTCGTCGTCCTCGGCCGGGATCGAACCCGCGCACTCGGGCATCAGAGGCGACCACGCAACCGCTGAGCCATCGAGGCCTATAGAGGTTTATTAATTTGATAGTTTATGTTCCACTGCGTGTTGTTTAATAGAAGTTGTATCCCAATAACTTAACTTAGGCTTTTAATGCCAATATTATTCACTTGTCAATTCAAATTTAAAAAGAATGAATAATTCTGATGGGACCATTTATTTACATTCTATGAATAAAATTTATTGAACTTAAATTTTATGCTCGTATTCTATTCTACTTCCACACTTCTGTTTACATATTACATTTAGTTTATTTTAATCGTAACACTATCCTGTATATATTAAATAAACCTGTCTTTATTGATTATTTTATTTACGCTCATTTTATGGTTTAAATAAAGGGTATAGAAGAGACGCTATGGTTGAAGTGAGTTATCTTCTTCTATCTTTCTATACATATAAAGGAGGATGTTTGTTTGTGGGTTTGTTTGTTTGTGAGTTTGTTTTTAATACAAATCTACAGTTTTTTCCGATCTTGATGAAATTTTGCATACTTGACCTTCAAAGCATGAGGAAGGTCACTGTCTACCTCAGATTTCGGAAAAATAATAATTATCGATAAAAAATCGATATTCATGGTTATGGTAGGGCATATTAATGAAAAATATCTCATGACCAACAATGCAAAGCAAAGTTTGTGCAATAATAGGTATCAACAATGGTATCAACAGGCAATTCACAAACACTCTGCACGGTCCAACAATATATATCTCATGACCAACAATGCAAGGAAAAGTTTGTGCAACAATAGATATCAACAATGGTGTCAACACGCAATGCACCAACACAAGGTAGGGATCAACAATATACACTGAGTTAGCAAAACTCATGGGATAGCAAGCACATTGATTGATGGGCATGGCTCACGAATTCACAGGGGTAACGGATTCTGGGAATGGACCATTAGACGTTGTGGGCAGAGCTTGGATAAGTGATTAGTCAGAAATGGCACGTCGTCGCGAGTTGACGTCTTTTGAACGGGGTATGATAGTAGGTGCCCGACGCATGGGATGTTCCATTTCGGCAGTGGTGTAGGAATTTGGCTTTCTCCGCTCAACTGTCTCCAGGGTGTATCGGGAATGGCTGGATGAAGGCATCACAGTCCACAACAGGCACCATACAGGGCGTCCAGCTGCCCTGAATGATCGTGACCGGCGACACCTGGGACGAATGATTCAGAGAGACAGGAGCGCAACAGTGCAGCAAATCACAGACCAGTTCAATACTGGCCGCACTAGAAACGTCTCTCGGTGGACAATCCGTCGGAATCTGCATGCCCTCGGGTTTGGCAGCCGTCGCCCTACACGGGTGCCAATGCTTATCCAGCGTCATCGGACACTCCGGCGTGCATTTGCCACCAACCATCTTGGCTGGACTCTGCAACAGTGGCGTAACGTCATATGGTCAGATGAGTCACGATATCAACTGTACCACGCTGATGGGAGGCACCGTGTGTGGCGCAGACCTCACGAAACTGTGGATCCCGCATGCCAACAGGTGGTGGTGCAGGGTGGTGGGGCGTCAGTGATGGTCTGGGGTGCATTTTCCTGGTTTGGAATGGGCCCTCTGGTTATCCTGGACCAAACGTTAAATGGTCCACGGTATCGTCAACTCATCGGAGACCATCTGCACCCGTTTTTGACATTTCAACACCCCGATGACGTAGCAGTCTTTCAAGATGACAATGCTCCACCACATCGCTCCAATGTCGTCCGCGAATGGTTCGAGGAGCATGCAGGAGAGGTCCAACGACTGAGCTGGCCAGCCCGGAGCCCTGACATGAATCCCATCGATCATATCAGGGATGCTGTTGAAGTCAGGCTCCGGGCACTGGATCATCCGCCCACGAACGGGCAGCAACTATCTTCGGCTCTGCAGACTATCTGGTGTCAACTGCCTCCAGAAGTGTACTAGGGACTTGCAGACTCACTACCACGCCGTATTGCTGCACTCCACAGGGCCAGAGGTGGCCCGATCAGATATTAAGTAACTATCCCATGAGTTTTGCTAACTCAGTGTATATCTCATGACCTACAATGAAAGACAAAGTTTGTGCAATATAGATAAATTCCAATTTGTAACAATGCATAGAATTCCTGTTATTCAAGCTTTACTTAGAAAAGAGAGTTCTTAGTACTTAACAATTTATTGAAAGTCTTTAAAAATGATCAGTAACTGGAGATAATGGAGAGTTAGCAGACTACTGAGAGAGAGTGGAAAGACGACAGAAAAAGCGCGCTCCTTTAGCTCCGTGCTGTATTGAGCAAATGGTAAGCATGTCAATAGAAGAATCGGCGATCGCTAGACTACACAAAGAGATATTAGGCCAAGTTTTGATTCAAGACATCGAGAAAAGAAAGGGAAATCTACGAACATCAAGTGTACATCTAAAGTAAGATTATGTGAGTAAGAAATTATTTAGACTAGCAGTGGCATCCTTTTAGAGGTCCATCCATTGTGAGTCTTTAAAAAAAATGTTTTCGAATTTTCATTAGGAATTTTTACTGTATTAATTCTAAGCGTTTATTTTTAAGATATTTCAAAATTCAAATAGAGCAAGAAAGTATAAGAGCTTCTACGTCCAAGGCAAGAAAAACTTGAGTCTAAAGTATCTGGGATGCTACGCTGCAGTGAGGCAAGTCAAGAAGAGTTTAGATAAAGTCCCGGTATATCACCTAGACTTCCTGTTTTTCGTATTATTCGTAGAATGGATAGCCCCTTTGCTCTGTGTTGTATTGATTGAGTTATTTTTTAATTAATTGGGAGTTATAATTTAATTTTCTGAGATTGTTCTCTTTACCTACAAGTATAATTATCCCGGGCAACGCCGGGTAACTCTGCTAGTCTTCTATATACAGGGTGTTTCAGAAAGGACTCCCCAACTTTGAAATGACATAACTTTATAACAGTGAGAGACAGAAAGGTGAAACAAGTGGTATGTTGGACAGACAGGTATGGAATTTCTGATACACCGGTTTGCAAAAATAGTTCCAATATTGGACATTAGAGGGCGTTGTAGTCCAAGTAAACAAGTACAGGTTACACTTAAAGAACTCTGGAAGGTCATGAATGTAGAAGTTGAATAAGGCCGGTCCCAGAACGGAACCCTGGGGAACACCAGCGTTAACATCACAGGGGTCCGACAAGGAGTTACCAACCTTGACACGATATGATCTGTTGGCCAGGAAGGAGCGAACTAGAGCAATCAGCTCATCAGGGAAACCGGAGTTGATCATTTTATAGATGAGGCCGTCATGCCAGACTTGGTCAAAAGCCTTATGCACATCGAGAAAGACAATTCCGCCGTACATCGAATAGTTGAGAGGACCGTTCAGATCTGCAACGAGCCTCCATATCTGGATTTGGCAGGGAGTGATTCGGGCGAAAGCCAAATTGCTCCTTGCGAATTAAATTATGAGACTCGCAAAAGTCGTTGAACTTCTTCAGGATAATGCGTTCGAAGACCTTAGATAGCGTCGGCAATAGGCTAATGGGCCTGTAGCTGACAGGGAGAGCAGGATTAAGACCCGGTTTGAGTATAGTAAGGATGACTGAGTCCTTCCAGGCTTTGGGGAAGTAGCCGTGGTTCCAGCAGTCGTTTAGAATCCTGGTAATAAGGCAGATAACCCTTGGTGGTAAATTTTTCAGTGTACCATTGGTGATGGAGTCAATACCAGGAGCCTTGTTGCTCTTTAGACTTTTAATTATGTTTGAGACCTCGGTGACGTCTATGGCTTGGAGAGGGTTGAGTACACAAGGAGAGCGATCATAATTTATGCAGCCTTCTTGGACTTGGAGGGTATTCTCGATGCTAGCCGGTCTATCTGCAGTGGGGGTGGTGAATTGGCTCTTCAATGCATTGGCAATAAGCTGGGCTTTTTCCTGGGAGCTGCTGACAAAGTTACCATTATATGTAAGCAGGGGGGGTATATCGGCGGCCTTCTTGTTTTTGAGGGCCCTGACCGTACACCAGAGGGAGTTGTACTGGACCGACAGGCTCTTGATCTTGTTGTTCCACCTTTGGATTCGCAACTCCTTGACCAGTTCACTAACCTTGCGATTTAGCCTGTTGTACTTAGTCTTGAAAAGGAGGCACCTACTACGTTGCCACATTCTTCTGTAGGAGTTCTTTTCACGTATAAGGGTCTTGATAGATGGAGGAAGATCGAGATGATCAGGTCGCTTATGGTCGACGGCAGTGGCGCTGGCATCAGTGGCTGAGTTGATCAAGCAAGTGATGTCACAAATATTACCATCTTGTCCCTTGATTATTATAACAATTTATAGCAGAACAATGTGCTGATCGCTTCATCGATTATATAAATAGATTAGTGATGGGTATATCGTATCGAACGTATCGATATATCGATATCCTTCAAAGCGATATAGATCGATATATCGAATGTTTTAAATATCGATATCGTGTATCGATACGGAGCGGGAATATCGATACGGTTGGCACAGTTATTTAATTGGCTTATTTCCGCAAATAATGAGTAGCATCCAATAATATAATTTCTGTAAAATGCATAGCCAATGGAAATCGTACGACGCTTCCATTATAAACCTAAACCTAATCTATCACTGTTCACTTCACGGTTTGATATTACTGACGAAGCGTTTTTACACAGCCTTTAAAGTTAAAATGCCACGAGAAAGTCAAAGCAATGCCCAGCGTTTTCTGCCTAAGCGGCAGAAGCCTCTTCGAAGTTTTTTCATCAAGAAAACAAATGTCATCTCAGTATGCAAGTTGTGTAACAAAGAAGTCAAAACAAGCGGTAACACTTCCAATTTGCTAGTTCATCTTCGAAGGCATCATGGACACGTGCTGACTGCTGCAGACGACCAAAGTACTGGTAAAGGACATTATTTATTTTCTTTAATATAGAAATTTGCATAGAAGTTAAGTTAGGTTTCATTGCTAGTTTAAGAAGATCATTACGTTGCGCTTTTGTTAAAGTTAAGTTAGGTTTCATCGCTAGTAGAGAGGGAGAAATTCTACACCCGGAGAATTACGTAAAAAAAATTAAAGTCATTGTATTTGTTTCTTTTCAGAAACTAACAGAACTATTAACACTATAAAAGTTCAAAGTGAGAGTAAAACTAGTACAGTCACTTCAACGGTAAAAGATGATCGTGATGGGCAGCTACCAACTGTACATGAACCAGCAGTAAATGAAACCACTCCAATCGCTCAAGCATTCTCAAATATGCAGTCATATGAACATGGAGGGTCCAAACATGAGAGACTCACAAACGCTCTTGTTTACATGGTTGCAAAAGACCTACAACCTCTGAACATTGTCGAAAATACTGGGTTTCGACATCTCATGAACGTGGCTGTGCCGTTGTACAAGATACCAACAAGGAAAACGCTTGCCAGCCACGTTGATCGTGCTTACGAGGTTGTAAGCACTGACATTAAACACACCTTCAGTTCACTTGACTTTATAGCTCTAACAAGTGATATATGGACAGAGATAATGACAACGAGAAGTTTCCTTGGTGTGACCGCTCATTTCATTCATTCACATGAATTGACGAGTGCTAACCTCGGGATCCAAATTTTGAACGAACCACACAATGCGCAGTATATTTCCAAAGTTCTACTTCAGGTTTTAAAAGAGTGGCAAATCAGTGCAGACAAAGTTTCTTGTACGGTAACGGATAATGGTGCAAATATTGTAAAAGCCATCGAAATTGCTTTGGGTAAAAAAAAGAATCTATGCTGCTTTTCTCACACCTTAAATTTAGTCCCAAAAGAAGCCATTAACACTGTGGAACCATTGAATGAAGCTATCGCTAAAGTGAAATCTATTGTAACCTTCTTTAAACAAAGTGTAAATGCAGCGGATGAACTCATAAAATGCCAGCAGCAACAAAATGTTACAGCAGTGTTGAAGCTGAAACAAGAAGTTCCTACTCGATGGAATTCTATGTTCTACATGATAGAACGTTTCATCAACCTTATTCAAAGTGTAAGTGCAGCCCTATACAAGTTTCGTGCAGGACCAGAGATGCCCACTTCTAGAGAAATGGAAATACTGCGTGATGCATTGACGGTATTGCGCCCTCTTGAAGCTGTCACAAAGGAGATGAGTGGTGAGAAATACTCCACATGCAGCTCGGTGATTCCAATTGTGCATTGTCTGCGGAAGGCAATAGGTTCCAAACAGATGAGGACAGAGCCTGGAGAAGATTTGAGAGCAGCCCTACTCCAACAAATTGAAAAAAGATTTGGATGCATAGAGAGAGTACAGCTGCTTGCAATTGCAACTGTATTGGATCCAAGATACAAAAGGCTGCATTTTGAAAATCCAGTAGCATGCTCCGGTGCTGTCTCGGCAATTGAAAAGGAAATGGTTTGCTTTAATCAGCAGACTGGGGATCCAGAAGTTTCTGAAACAGGGGAGCCACATGCATCCGCCACAACAACGAATGATGCCAATGACGATATATGGCAACATCATGCAGAATTGGTCAGTTTTAGAGAAACTACAATGAATGCAGGATTGCCACTCAAACAGTATTTAACTTCGCCAGTCATTCCTAGAATATCGGATCCCATCAAATTTTGGAAATCAATGGAAGCCATTTCTCCAGCACTGGCAAAAGTTGCCTTCAAGTATTTATCTATCCCTGCTTCCTCCGTTCCATCAGAAAGATTGTTTTCGAAAGCGGGAAACCTATACAATGAAAAGAGAAATCGTCTACATGATAAGCGTGCATCCAAAATTTTAGTTTTAAATAGTTCAATGAAACTTTAATCATTGTCAGTATTTATGAAACTTTATGATGTGGCAATAAACGTTTATTATTATAATGGATAAAGATTGTTGTTTCTTGATCATTTCATACGCGTTTTTTCTAGTTCTACTTCATTCCTGCGTATCGATATGAATACCGATATTTTTAGAGAATACCGATATTATTCATATCGTCTGTCATGCTGTATCGATATGTCGTGTATCGATACGTTTCGAACGATATACCCATCACTAAAATAGATTGACAATCAAATAAAAATATTAAACTTCAGAAATATTTTGATAGTTCTCAGCGGTATAAATTATTAAACGGCGAATAATATTAAAATTAATGAAATGTTGATGTTGATTCTAACCAGGAATGAATCTTGCTTGGAAAAACATAGCCTAAATTTAAATAAAGCCGTAGTGTAGGTCACCTGCCGCTAGGGAATTTAGCGCATGCGCAGGAGAGAAAAGGTAACACTTGAAAGCGAGAATGGACAGACTTTTCATTCTTAGACTATGGTATTACCAGGGAGGACATGCAGCTGATGGCGGTAGATCGCGATCGCTGGAGATCCTCCATAGGGCCCCTAACGGATAAGCGGGTTTGAAAAGTAAGTAAGTAAAATAAACCTTGTATTGTAAAATGGACGTTATGGAATTATAACTATATACACAATACAATACAACGTGTGTAAAATCATGAATATAGATGTTTATTAAAAAATTATTCATTTAATGTACTTTGTCAAACTGTAAACCGATGTTTGAAAAATCAAGATTAATCCAGTAACAGTTTTCTATCGATTATTTTTCCTATAAAGCTTAAAAATGTTAATATTTTTCACGATCATTGCTCAACAACAGTGTTGTTTACGTTCAGAGAACAATGCAGCTTCTGGCGAGGTCCCAGTGTAACGCCAGCTGGCGCATGAGTCGCAGTCCCGTGACCTGTTTCCATTTGCTCCATTGTCCCACCTATGTAATCGTTAATCTGTGGCCGTGCTGTGATCAGAGTAAAGGCGGACCAAATGGATATTTGTGTGGTGTATTTGTCAATTAGTGCATAGATATTCGAAAAAAAAATTCCTTGATGAAAAAATTATAGAAACCAATTTGGGGCTTGTAGATGAACTTCTTAAAATTCAAAAGAGACATTATAGTCAACCCGCTATTATCGATAGGTTCACATTATAATCGTCGAATTTCTTAAATTTGCAAAGGTTTTATCTGCTTTTCCAAACGAAATCGAACACGAAATGGTTTATCGTAAATGTGCTTAATAATCTGATGATGCAAGAATTTAGTGAAAATCATTGAACAAATCTTTTTATTAAGATATCAAAGGATTTTAAAAATTAAAAAAAATGAAAATTTTCATAAGTATTAAGAACATATTAAAACACGGTAGACTGTGTATTAAGTAGTATCATGATTTTCATTTTGAGTTATTTCCATTGTAGGTCACTGGTGATGAGATGCTAATCCGTCATATTTGTCTGTGGGTGTTTCAGGAAATAGCGTCCCTTCAAGAAAATTAATGAAGAAAATGTTTTTCCTTCCCATTTTTCATTACGGGCGATGTGACATAATCGGATGTGGGATGGAGAGCACTTTTTCCACCTTGTTTTAACGATTCTCCTTTCTTTACGATTGTGGAGTCACTGATCACGAGAATCAGATAACTTTTAGTTGTTTCTTTAAAGATGAAGCGTATAAAACATTTCACGGACTAGTGGTTAACTTTTTCGTAGAAAGGGGTCATATAACAATTGCCCTTCTAAAATGTTTCGCGAAGGCTTTGAACTAGAAACAGCTACACCAGTCGGCGTTATAGCATCTAAATAATATTTAATATTAAAAAAATAAAAATAAACACTATAAAAATCCTTTTTAAGCATACACTTTTACTTTTAAAAGTAGGCTACACTTTTTAAGTAAAAAATAAAATTAAAAAAGTAAAAATGTTGCGGCGTTTAATATTATTTTGTAGCATTTTCATTTTATTTTAAAATTTACTAAGAAACGCGCCGCCGCATTTCTATATTGTTATAAGTTTATGTTTATATTTGTGCATCCCTCCGGAATAATTTACAAATTTGAAGAAAAAAGGTGACTTATTTTCGAATCTGCAGTCCGAAGCAGTGAATCATGATAATGTTTTTAGATGCAACAACCAAATAAATGTTTTATACAGTACATAAACGTTTTATTTATTTATCAATGGACGAGTCTACAGAATCATGTACATCGGTAATATTGAATAAGGGCTTATAATAACTGAAGTATGAAATATAAGTACGGCTATCGAGTCTCTCGATATGTCGAGTAAACACAGCGTTTGTGCTTAAGCGTCTCCTTACTCGTGACTGTGCTCACAATCAACACCACCTAGATAAAAGACCTGAGCACAGACACCGTCATACATTGTTACATCACACAAAAAGCGGCTATTGTTAATCGTATTTCTACCAAAATAAGCCCTAAATTTTGCCGTTTGATGATCATGTAATTAGGACTAGATGTAATACTATATGACATTTCTGTGCGCAGGTCTTCTGTCTAGGTGGTGTTCTCACAATCGAATGTGGAACCACAAACATGGCACGTGCAAGCTTTTCGCAACATCTAAAATCACAAAACAAGTATATTTTTCATGACGAGAAATTAAAATTATTGCATCATCCGTAATGATTATTGTATATCACCCATAACGCCTTTTTGGGTCGGAAATTATTGTTAACTATAGAGAGGAAGCAAGGAATCTGTAGAATTAAAGTAAGGACTTCAAAGCACATAGAAATTCAACATCGTATAAATTATAAATAAGATGAAGACTTCAAAAAACATCAAAAGATCTAAATGAACATTTAATTATAATTTAATTATAATTTAAAAATAATAAATTATGAATTAAATTGTGAGTAATAAAATATATTTATTGTAATGGAAACGAATTTATTCCAATACACTAGGATCCATTAGTCTTCATTCAAAACACTGAAAGCAAAACGTTAGGCCATTACACGAGTTTGCTGTAATCTTTCCAACGAAAGTTGGAGTGGGCGTGACCAGTTAAACTTCCTATTTCAATTGTTAGATTGTCGCCAAAGTAGAATCAACAATGTCTAACAATTGAAATAGGAAGTTTAACTGGACACACCCACTCCAACTTTCGTTGGACAGAGTATAGGTAAGACCATGGAAGAATGAGACAAGGAATGACAACTCTAACTATTTCCATGCTAAAAAAACAGGGTCACACGCCACCTGGCGCGAGTTTTTGGACATGAGATCACTCATACGTCAAAATTGCATAATATCAAAGCCTTCCAATGGTAATTTCTCTGATCTTACGCAATTTTGACTTATGAGCGATGCTTACTAAACCGAAATCCCAAGTCCAAAAACTCGACCCAGGTCAAAAGCACCGTAAACATCGGATTTCCCATAATCCCTTTCGAACTGAACTGCGCATAACCATGGATAAAAGAAACAGGATGGACGACTCCCTATACTTCCCTAGCAAGTTTGATTTCAGAGCGACATCTGGATTTTTGCATGAAAACTAGCATCTGTCTTCTGCTGAGGGAGAAAAGGAAGCGTTGCCATAGGCTAATGGTTATTGTTGACATATTGCTAGGAGACCAGAAACAGCAGCGATTTCTTTGAAACTTATAATGTATATTTAAATAATGTGTACAGTTATGATTTAAGAAAGATATCTTTTCCGTTTTCATTTTGTTATCTTTTAATGTAATTTTAAATATAATTTTTAAAGCAAAACTTTATACGTATATAATTAAATTGCTTAAAGAATCGTATGTAATTTCAATAAAAAATCATATTTTAACTCCACTACTTAATATTTCAATAAACTAATTTAATAAAATAATAAAAAATATTTAAATACAAAAAAAATTCAAAAGAACTCAATGATATACGTAATATTTTCGACAGGCTGCTATGCTTTTCTCCTCTAACAGCTTTGTAAACAGAACCATGCGAAGCGAAACCGAACGTTTTCGGTATTGTTCATATTGTTCACTTATAATCCAGAGGGCAACACTGAAAATAAACTCACGCACGACTCATAGGAGATTTCCAACCTGTTTCTTTCATCCATAGCATAACGTTGTGCAGTGCAGCAGGTTTCGTTTTCCATGGTTTCGTTTTTGCCTACAGATTCCTTTATGAAGGTTAGCAGAGTTAGGTTATAAGAAAAACCTTTTAAGTAAACAAAAGGAGCCAAAAGAAAAAAAATCGAAAATAAATAATTAAAACAAGAATATAAGTCGTAAAACGATTTTCAAATATGCTGAAAAGAAGAATATAAAAATTTGTTGTTAAATATTACAGTAATATTTTATATACAGCAATGGGAAAAATCTTGTAAGCATTCCAAGGAGCTTTACCTGTGACGCAGATGTAATTTTAAATTTCAATATTTCACTTTTACTTTCAGTTGGTTTAAATAAACAATGGATATACCTTTGATTCTTCCCACACATTACGTTAAAACACAAAACAATACAAATTCCTGGTCTCGTACAACGATGCAAATGCACAACAGTTATTAGAGTATTAACATGAATATTTGAGGCAGACAATGAGTACGTAAAAAATTGCAAACTTGAAATAATTTGTATATTATCTAATATAAGATATTGGACGTTTGTCGTAGCTTCTCCCTTTCTCTACTTTAACAGCTAGGCCGAACATTAATTAACCATTTTTAACAATCGCCCTAACATTAATTAACCATTTTTAACAGTCACTTTTAACAATAGGCCTAACAGCACTGAATTTTAAAAAAGAAATGAGCACGTGCATTGACAAAGCTTCACAACGGACACGTGCTCCAAGCTGACATCAACAATACTTAAATGTTAAACAAAAAGTAACACTGTATTCACGTATGACTCGTCAGTACAAATTGAAAGATATATTACTTGCTTTAAGTTCATATACATGTATTAAGTTTAGTGATATTAGGTTAGGTTAAGTTTTTGTGAGGTTAGGTTAGAGTAGGTTTAGTGAGGAAAAATTGGGATTAATAATATTTTTATGTCTGATACTGGGTTTAATATTTTATGTTTTAATAAATATATATGTTCAATTTAGTTATAAATTGATGTCTAGATTTCTTGTTAATATGTATAGTTGTACCGCAAGATTTAGAGCCCTGAGTGGAATGATCGAATAACAGAAAAATGGGAGTACGGCTCTTGCTCAAGACCATTGTTGAAACGATGAATTATTTCACATTATTGAATTTTTGCTGACGCATTTTGTCTTCAGAGCAATGATTAAATTTAATTGTTATTTTACAAGATTTTTTTTATTAGTTTGTTTGTTTATTTATTTTATTTTATTTATTCATTTAGTCTAGTTTATTTAATTAATTAAATATTAGCTTTATTTACTTCATTTTTTGTATTTATTTATCATTTAATTAATGTATTCTTATTTTATTATTTTAATAAAATTTTAGTTATAATATTTTATTTATTTAATTTATTTTTATTTATCCAATTCAATCAAATTTTATTTCATTTTATTTACACTTTAATTTTTTTAGCTTTTTTTCATTGAAATGCCAAACTATATAATACATTTATCTGATATAAACATTACTACTCTTGAGTCTCATTCTATGCTTATAAAGGGTCTCTTTGAAATCCTTCAACGTTGGATTCAAATGTTTTTGGTTCATCTTTGGAATTTATTGTGTATAACCATTAATAAAAATAGACCTATTAAATTAATCACACAATTAAAAATAATTTTTGAACCTGTCTTATTTTAATCTTAACAAATAAATTTAAAAATAAAACCATTAATTTCTGTGTGAAAATTTATCTTATACGAATCCTTCTTTTAAAATAACAAATTTAGCATAATTTTAGCAATATCAAATTTAACGTAATTTTAAAGTAACATGCATTTAACATAATCGAAAATTAATAAAACAGTTTTGAATTTTTTTGAATGGGATTCGAACGGATTTTCAGCACTGTATGTGTGATCTTTGTCTTCTTCATCATCCCACCAGTCGTCATCAGAATCCTTAAAAATTCCTGTTTGAATAATTATACAGTCGAACCTCGATAAGTGGATAGCCTCGAGACGGGAAGAAAATATCCAGTTATCAACACAATAGGGGGTTTTCGTTTAAAAAAAAAGTACACTACTCGATACTAATTGATTTAAACAGTGTCTAATGTTTCATTTAATAAAATAAAATTATCAGTTATCACAAAACAAAAGAATATTCCGCTTCTGCATTCGCATTTGTTGATGGACTTGTTTTTTCAACCACTAATCTCACAAGTAATCCATGCTTTTTGATTTACCTCATAGAGTAAATTAAGCCAACTAAATGCTATACTGTAGAGAAAATTTATGTGTTGCTGCGAAAGCTGGGTGTCTTCACAGAAGAATGCTGTGTACTAAATTCCGAATGACAACCGACAATCGAACAGTGTAGTGTATTGGAGTGGAATTTGAAGCATAGCTTCCATAATATCACCCTTCATAAACATATTCCAAAGGAAGCCTGAAGTACCCACAACGGTCATCCAGTGTATGCACGAATAAAATTACCTCCTCTTGGTGGAGGGAAATTTGACTGACGATTATCTGAGCTAGGAGTATGCCACTAAATAAAGCAAAACACACGAAAAACCTAGTAAACCCAGTGATCTGACAATCGAACAGTGAAGTGTACATTTGTTAAGGTGGGACAGAAGCAGTGCTATCACGAGGCTCACCCTTCTGAATAAATTCCAAATGAAATCAACTGAAGTAGGCAAGAAGCCTGACTAACCCAAGAGGTCTTTCACATTATGAAAAAATATGATTAAAGATTGTCAAAATATTAGAGGGAGGGAGGGTCACATCTCCGGGAAGGAGACGTTGCCAATATCTTCAAAGTTGACGTCAAGAATATGCCTCGGCTTTCTATATTTCGCATGCCACTTCATTTCCAGAAGTCTGAACTCATACAGATTTTATATTGTGGCTATTATATTGTGGCTTTCTGTGTATGCATATTACTACAGAAAGTCTGCCATTCACCAGATACAGTAGAGAGAATGTATCTACTAATGACAGACAGTGCATTTAAAATTATTTTATCCAGTTAACAGGAGTTTACATAAATTTTAGCATAGAAATTTATCCAGTTAACAGGAGTTTACATAAATTTTAGCATAGAAATTTATCCACTTATCCGATATCCACTTAAGCGGATTTAAAATGTATTGAAATCGACTACAGAAAACGGGACCGTGTGCTTTGTATCCACATAAGCGGATTTTCCGCTTGTCATTTATACACTTAGAGAGGTTTTTACTGTATCTTCAATATTATTCTCTATTAATCCTTCTTTTTTCCAATATCCACTTTCAATTTTTTTTATCATAATTTCTATCTTTCTTCTCTTATCGTTATAAATGGCTGTTTCAAGAGGTTTAATATCGAAGCCTGACTGACACTGAACATGTTTTTTTCCTTCTATAAAATCTTTCACTAGTCTTTCCAAATTAATCCTATAGGATTTAAAACCGGATGATATGGAGACAGCCGAAGAATACTATGACTATTTTCAGACAGTAACATATCCACAATATACAGTTTACTGGGTTTATTATACAGGGTGTTTTTGAATTGAGTACAGATTTTTGGGAGATGATAGAAGAGGTCTTTAGAAGTATTTTTTGTCATATGAACATGGGATCCCCGCAGCTCCGTTTACTTACAATACTGCATTGAACAATCAAATGACACCGGGACGCAGTGTGCGTTGGTAGGCCTAGATTATTTTATTTTTAACAATTAACACAAGCAATCTACTGTAATAACTTTTAAAGTAATTGTTTGCAAAGAAATTTCAAGGTGCACGTGCTTGTTTGTTGAAAAGTCTTAGGACAAACTTCGTCAAGGAGATTCCATGGTATCCAACCCCTTTGTAAAATACGATTAGTCCATATGTAAATGAAATAATCGCATTCTGGGAAAGCAGTAGGTAAAGATTTGTTTTAAAAAGTTCACTTGATGTACTTTTTACATGTGTAAAGTTAAACAAACAGTATGAATCGTTTTACATGGAATGATTTTGCAGACATGCATTTGTGTCTCGGTGCTGCTGGTACCATGGATGGTGCAAGGCGTTTGTATGCTGAACGTTATCCCAACAGAATTCTTCCCAATTCACGAACATTTGGTGCAGTAGATTGTCGTCTAAGAGAAACAGGCGCATTCGCTCATAATAATCATCAGCGTGGACGTCGTCGGTGGTTACGCTCCCCTGAATTAGAGGATGAAGTTTTGGAAAGGTTTAACCGAAATCCATCGACAAGTACTCGTGTGGTCGGAGCTGCTTTGAATACTAGTCATACCACTGTATGGAACATTTTACATGACAACCTGCAACATCCGTTCAAGCTTCGAAAGGTGCAGGAATTATGTCCCAATGATCATGGTCCCCGGCGTGCTTTCGCGGAATGGTTTATGCAGCAACAGAATAGGATTCCAGACTTTCCTTCCCTGGTTTTGTGGACAGACGAGGCAATGTTTACGCGAGAGGGAATGTTCAATAGCTACAATAGTCATCTGTGGTCTCATGTCAACCCATGTGCAACACATGTTAACAGCTTTCAGCATCGTTTTTCGTTGAATATTTGGACTGGCATGATTCACAATGTCCTGATTGGGCCATATCTCCTATCATGCCGTCTTAACGGGCAAACATACCTTGGTTTCCTGAAGGAGGAGCTCCCTGGTCTTCTTGAAGATGTTCCACTAATGACCAGACATTTGATGTGGTTTCAACAGGACGGCGCACCTTCGCATTACACAAGAGCAGTTAGAGATTACCTAAATGAGACATATCCTGGTCGTTGGATTGGTCATGGCGGACCAGTTGCTTGGCCACCGAGATCGCCAGATCTCACACCGATGGATTTTTTTTATGGGAAAGCATAAAATCAATGGTGTATCCGACCCGTAGATACCGAAGAAGAATTGGCGGCTCGTGTTGTCGCGGCAGCAGGTGACATCAGCGACCGTGCAAATCAACTGTTTCCACGCGTACATCAATCCATCATAAGGCGTTGCGAATTGTGCTATGAAGCAAATGGCGGTCATTTCGAACAATTACTGTAAACGTCATACAGTAGATTGCTTGTGTTAATTGTTAAAAATAAAATAAAATAATCTAGGCCTACCAACGCACACTGCGTTCCGGTGTCATTTGATTGTTCAATGCAGTATTTGTAAGTAAACGGAGCTGCAGGGACCCCCATGTTCATATGACAAAAAATACTTCTAAGGACCTCTTCTATCATCTCCCAAAAAACCTGTACTCAATTCAAAAACACCCTGTATATACTTTTAACTAGTAATAATAATAATTGTGCTTTTAAGAGGTTATCAGGAAAAGGGATGTTGTTACCTCTTAACCAGTTAATAATATCTGTTTTTTTTGGTCGAAGAAGTTGGAGGTTTATTAATATGGATGCTGTGGTATGCAACATTACCTAAAACACAACGGTGGAATTTTCTGAAAGACAAGGTATTAAATTATTTGTTAACCATTTTTGAAAATTATCAGAATTCACATATTCATGCTAATACACCGTACGAGTTCCAGATTTGAAAACAAGGCCAGCATTTTGAAAACAAGTTCAAAAAATTATTTTTAATTGCGTGATTAATTTAATAGGTCTATTTTTATTAATGGTTATGCATAATAAAATCCAAACATAAACCAAGAACATTTGGTTGGTTGGTTTATTAGAAATTTTGGCGTCGACTACTAAGGTCATTTTGCGCCTTTTACACAAGTTATATCTGTACGCAGATCGGGACAAACACAAACATCCATGCCCACGGCGGGACTCGAACCCACGACCAGGCGGACTCAAGAACTAGAAAGTCTATGCCCTAGCCCTCTCGGCCACCTGGCCGGCTCAAAAGCATTTGAATCCAAAGTTGAAGTACAAAATGATACTCAAGAGCAGCATTGCTATAATTTTATAAATGCATTAAACGAGGGCGTTTTGAAAAGTAATGCCTCCATGGCTGTAACTTTTTTATTTGTTAACCGATTTTGAAAATTCTTTTTGTATCTTATACTCACATTTGTCCTCTATGTAATGCACTATTCGCTTTTCGACATAGTCCCCATCCCTTTCCACGCATTGCGCCAACGCGTGACTAGTTGGGTGAACCCATCGGAGAGGAATTCCGGAGTTGTTGTCAACACTAGGATTGAATGGCAGCTTTAGACCCTCTTCTGGAGTACGATAACGTCCGCCCGCACACGAGTCGCCACACATAAGAGGCGTTGCAGCGCCTACAGTTCAAAGATAAATGACTGAAGTCCAAAGATGAAAGACTGCACCTTGCCACTTTCACCGCTTCCCAAAGAAGAAAGAGCCTCTTAAGGGACACGAGTTGGTTCTGACGGCGAGGTAAACGCTGCCATTCAATCCTGGTGTCGACAACAACTCCGGAATTCCTCTCCGACGGGTTCACCCAACTAGTCACGCGTTGGCGCCATGCGTGGAAAGGGATGGGGACTATGTCGAAAAGTGAATAGTGCATTACATAGAGGACAAATGTGAGTATAAGATACAAAAAGAATTTTGAAAATCGGTTAACAAATAAAAAAGTTACAGCCATGGAGGCATTACTTTTCAAAACGCCCTCGTACAGTTTGGCATTTCAATGAAAACGCTATAAAAATTAATGTGTAAATAAAATGAAAAAAAATTGATAGAATTGGATAAATAAAAATAAATAAAATAAATAAAATATTATAACTAAAATTTTTATTAAAATAATAAAATAAGAAAAGATAAACAAATACAAAAAATGAAATAAATACAACTAATAATTAATTAAATAAATACACTAGACTAAATGAATAAATAAAATAAAATAAATACAGAAATTAATAAAATAAAATCTTGTAAAATAACAATTAAATTAAATCATTGCTCTGAAGACAAAATGCGTCAGCGAAAATTCAATAATGTGAAATATTTCATCGTTTCAACAATGGTCTTGAGCAAGAGATGTACTCCCCTTTTTCTGTTATTCGATCATTCCACTCAGGGCTCTAAATCTTGCGATACGGCTATACATTGATTGTTGCAATTCAAATTTTTATTACTGTTGTCGCAAAATTTACTTTTTATGATCCGCTAGTGATGTGGCAAATCACGGCCTCCTAGAAACTACTAGGCCTGAACATGACGTCAATAATGTATTGTTGAAGCACTAAGATTGTGACGTTGAACTAACTTCTGTAATAGCACCACCAGCTTGACGTAACAATGTTTTATCTTTTCCATGTTCAGGCCTGGTAGTATCTAGAAGGCCGTGGGCAAATGCGTTCTTTCCCTCGCGGCTAATTTCCTCGACCGCAGGAAGTTATACCGTTTAATTGTTGGCAAATTATAATTTTTTATTTTTTTTTGCTTACAGTTTTATTTCTTCATTCACCTCTTGCTCCTCTTCCACCCTATACGCCTCCTGTACAGCATGGCCGCTGATCAACCTTCCCCGCCAGTGGAATATTTATATATTTTGATAAGAAACCTCCTGCTAGCTCATCCTTCTTCTGAAGAAATATTGCTGTTTCTCCATGGCATCCTTATTTTCATGCCTGGTTCAGATTGATTCTTTGACATCTTCCTCAATAAAATAAAAGAAATAAAAAACTCTTTCACCACAACAAAAATTAAGGAAAAATACAACCTGAACCTGGAAGCGCTTTTCGACAGCAAGGCTATCATCATTCAGCAGGGACCAAGGAGTACACTAGGGGGAACCGAGTGAACTGACTTGAAAGACAATCGACAATCGAACAGCGCAGGGAAGAACGAAACGAGCGGTCCGAAAGCAACGCTTTCACTGCCATACTCATCCAGGAAGTAACCAGGGGAAGTATACTGAACTAGGCAAGAAGCCAGATGAGACCTAGTTAAGTCATCCAGTGGATAAGATTGGGTCCTTTCCTATAAGGACGAATAAGTTGATTGTTGATTGACGAGGGGCACGAGGAGCTATGAGATCCAGTAGTCGGGAAAGATGGCCTTTTGGATGTCGTCAAAGTTGATGTCCAGGACGTGTCGAGGCCTGCGATGCCTGAGGAAACTTCTAAACGTGAGTGGATGCTCCAGAATATCTGCACAGAGGATTGGGATGGTCCTTAATCTTCGGAAGAAACTTCTTCAGTGACTCCTGTACATAGCTACCAATGGGAGGTATCTCAAAATCGTCGGAAATAGAAGTATTTGTTGCAACTCTCCTGTCAAGTTGGGCAAATGTCCTCAAGGTAACGTTTTGGAAGGTTTGGAGGTCCTTCCATCTGGACTTACATATTGTAGCCCAGGCAGGCATACCATAAAGCAAGATGGTTCGTATTACCGTCCTGTACAGCAATAGTTTGCAGTCCAATGCAAGCGCGCTGTTTCGCCCCAGAAGAGCTACCAGACTGGATTTTGCCTTCTTTGCCTTGTTGATGGCGTAGGAGACATGGTCGCCCCAGTTTAGCTTGGCATCTATTACCACTCCGAGGTATTTGTAATGTTTCACCCATTCGAGCTCTTTACCAGAAAGGAACAGAGGACTCGGGGGTTTCCGAAGTTTCTTTGTAATGAATATCGCCTTGCACTTGTCAACGTTTAGGTCGAGTCTCCACTTTGCAAACCATTTCTCGCACAGATGTAAGGCCTTTTGTAACCGTGATATGACGTGAGCTGGGACGCGGTCAGTGGTCATGATGGACGCGTCGTCAGCGAACAGATACAGCTTGCATTTTGTAAACGTTGGGAAGTCATGGATGAAAAAGTTGAAGAGTGCAGGGCAGCGGAAAAACTGAATATATATAGCGAAAAGACCACGGTTTTAGGCTAATCAGAGAAATTACACCAGAAGGGGACAAATTAATGATTCGACAGTTGGGTCCACCATTGGATTAATGCTCAGCAAATGAAAATGAGATATTCCACAATCTTGAAGTTTTAAGCTTACGTTGCCAATAATCTGATTTAACTTCGGCCCATGTTATGCCATATCACCCTTTCTGTGTGTTCAATTTTCAATTATCATCGCTGTATACCGTTTGGGCTACTTCACTGGGTTACTACGCCATTTAAATAAATAATAAAAATTGACCACAGGGTAGCCTCTATCCAAAACTTTCGTCTTACCACCCTGTGTTCAATTTTTATTATAAGGGTCCGACCCTTATATCCTGGGTCGTACAAATGAAAACGAAACCTTGTGGGGAATAAAAAAAGACGACGTATAGGATCGTAAGTTTTTGTTTTCAACAATTGCGAAACCCCACGTGCAAATTGAACAACAGATTGCAAGTGTTGCATCACGTGAGAAAGAACGATAGCTCACGCTTCGAGTGATCGCTTCGTCCAAACAACAAAATGGAGTCAACGAAACAGGAACAGAGAGCAGTTTTTGTCCAAGAGAGCAATTCGCTTTTTGACATGTGAAGGAGTTTCAGTTTCTGAAATTCATCGTCGTATACAGAACGTCTCTATGGAAATGACTGCCTAACCTTCACTCGTGTTTGGGCATGGAGCAAGAGGTTTTCGGGTGGACGATCAACGACCAGAACAAGCAAACCGCGCCATCACGTATGATTCCAAAGCCAAACTTGACGCTGTCTTAAAGGAAAACAGAAGAGTGACAATCGATGTCGTGGTTGCTAAAATTGCCTTAGTCGTGGAACTGTTCATTCCATTTTCAGGAACCATCTGCACTACAGAAAAATCTGTGCACAATGGGTCCCGCATCATTTGACATCAGAACAACTTGGAGTTCGAATGGTCATGTCCCTGCAGCATTTGACTCGCTATGAACAGGAAGGAGAGAGTTTTCTCGACAGAATCGTTACAGGGGATGAAACTTGGTGCTTTCATTTCCAGCCCGAAAGCAAACGTCAGAGTCGTCAATGGAAGCATTATAAGTCACCACCCCCGATCAAACAGCACGCATTCAAAAGCAATCGCAAACAGCAGGGGGAAGCTGATGTTTACCGTGTTTTTTGATCGCAAAGGCCCGATTTTACTGGACTTTCTTGAAAAAGGCACCACAGTTAATGCAGCACGATATGGGGAAACACTGAGGGCACTACGTGCGGCCATCAAATGCAAAAATCCTGGACTTCTTACAGAAGGAGTGCTTCTTCTCCACCACAACGCGCGTCCTCACACCTCGAAAGCAGCGGCAGAGCTCATCAAAACGTTCAACTGGGAAGCAATGCAGCATCCACCTTACAGTCCTGACTTATCCTCATATGACTTTCACGTGTTTGGGGATCTCAAGAAACATCTGAAAGGCCGCAAGTTTCAGTCGGACGATGAAGTGAAGGAACAGGTTTTGGAATGGTTCCACACGCAATCGAAAGACTTCTTCCATAAAGGAATTATACGCCTTGTTACACAGTGGGATAAATGCCTTAACGCATTTGGAGAGTATCTTTATTTTCCTTGTATACCCTTTGGATAAAATAAATAATTTTCGTTTTCATTTGTACGACCCTTATATTTATTATTTTTATTCCTGGGTTCTTGTGTGCCGTCCTTCTTTTTTTTACATCTATCATACGTCATTTTAAATAATTAGCTGCTCTCTAGGGCAGCATTTCTCATTTACTTCGAGACATTTGGATCTAAAAAGCGGCGAAATTTTATTAACATTTACTGGAACCAACCATCAGGAGTATCCATTTAGACTGTGACAACTCACAAAGAAATACTTCTAGCTGGGTCGACAAGTGCCTAATGGGGTTTACCACTTGGGGAGATCGCTACACTCATACCAAATGTATTGTCAAACTTGATACAGTGCAAGTCGTACACTTTCAAATGTACATGGTTACCGTATATTCTTCTGTTAGAGCATATTCGAGAGAAGAAAAAAAAGTTGCCATGACTTATGACTTATGAACGATTTTTTTTTTACATTGAATGAATTTTACTGTCGAAAGTACGGACCATTATAGAGAACAGCTCTATTTGTCAAATGTCAGTGAATTTTCCGTTCGTTAATTGTCAGATATACTTATCTGTCGGTCGAATATCCGTATTTGATACAAGATTTGTCCGTTTAAGCTTAGAGTATTATTCGAATCAGGTCATTTCATTGAAGATATAAAGTTTGTAAAACATCTACCGAAAGGGATACTGGGGAAAAGAGATAGGGCATCCGTGACTAAGAGTTGAATTATAATATTTTTTGGTTGGAAAATTGCTGTGTGATTCTCCATTCAAGATATTCTTGAAGACATGTCACAGGTATCAGATAGCAATGGCCGTGAATACAATTTTTCACAAGGCGGTATGATTATAATTGCTGATATAGAACCGTTCTACATTCTTAATCGCCATTTTTATAAGTTAACAGTGGTTTTAGAAAAGAGGTGTATGCTATTTTGCATTTGCTAATTTATTGCATTAGTCACTAAGGATGTTCAACGGACCTTGATGATAATCTTTTAACCTGCGTGGGTTAAAGAGACCGCGGACGTCCAACGGTTCGTGTAAATTTCTCTCACCAAAAGTTTTATTGTATTTGGATGCGAACCGGTCTAATCAACGGTTATGACTATATTCCATCGTTTGAACAATCAGATTTTGTATAATCAGATTGTTGATTTCATTGACAATGTCGTTCCTAGGCGAAACTATTGCCCTTGAACACAGCCAGTGGAACTGTCTTTCGAGTAAATTTTCGAGGCCAGGATATGCTGCATCTATAGGCGCCCCCCCCCCCCGAAATTGGTCAGCGTTTCAAGAAAACTGTTTTACATGCCCCCCCCCCCTCCACACACACATAAGCAGGATTGGGCCAGCACCCTCAGCCCCTCCCCCGAAAAAAAATTCTGGTTACGACCCTGTCGGTACGCAAAGCATAAGGAAACGTACCAAAACAAATTCCTGGCCTTACACAATAATCTCCTGCTGCAAGAGTAACTTTAACAATCGTCACAGTTTGCCTGCTATTCATTTTAAAAACAGTTAGTCCCATTTAGGAAACCTGTACCTACCTCTATATGTTAATTATAAAAAATCCACCTATTTACTTCCATTTAATCGAACATGAGAATGGGTGACAGTTTTTACAAAATGTGACGATAATGTTCAAAGATGTAAGTGAGGTACGCAGATACTTGAGTCTTCAGATTTTAAGGAGTAGAGCTTAACATGAATTCCAAAATAAAGTGAATTTATTTCAAACAAAATCAACCAATGATAGATACGAGAAATACAACTGTTTTGCAGTACATGTTAAAAATTTTCAGAGCATAATCTTTCGCGGATAAATTCTTAGAAGACAGCAAATCAATCCAGCCCAAAGCGGGACACGCAATTTATACTAAAATAGAGAGAGATCGCAACCGATATTGGAATGAAGATTAATAACAAGGCCTTAATAAACATTAACAACTGTTAAAAGAGAGGACATTCTTATGCGCTTTTGATACGATCCTCAGAAAAATCAGAAGACAAACAGAAATGACGGCCATGCCCTTTGAAAAGGCCTAGATAACTAAAGACAATTTCAAAAGATCATTTACAATAGGTCCAGAGACTCAATTTTCAAAAAAAAATGAGAAGAACAGCCACAGATATTGGAATGAACATATGGCCCTTTAAGAGAACACACAAAAGACGGACATTAAAAGTGAGAAGGACATTTTTAGGTTAGGTTAGGACGAGAGACATAAGCCCAATACGAATTCCAAACAAAAAATCAAATTTATTTCAGCTTAAACAGCACTGTCACAAAGTTATTCAACAATAAATATGAGAACTACTACAGCTCCCGTGTAATCTTACTGACCGATATGACTCTCCAGATCAGTACTCGGTCATGTCAATCCATTTCTATCCCATCGAAAGCGCAAACCATAGAATTTATTCCCCGTCGGATCGCTGCTATCTTGTTCCGTAAATCCCTTCGAGTCAGATATGTCAAATACGATTCTGATAGACCATATATGAATTCAATTAAAAATGGAAATAATTGCTATATAATAATTCGTAGAATTAAGGAAGGCACGTAAAAAAATGCTTCCCGTGGAGAAATTTTCGTTACTTTTAGCTCGATTGCAATAGCCGTTACGACATACACTATCTGGCCATTCGTCACCGGACACCTCTGCAAAAGTGTATGAGATCGTCCCGTACACGTCATACAACCTATAAAAGACGTTGACCAATTAGAACATACTTATAGCAGCTACTGCAGTCAATATTAACAGACGACGCGAATTTAGTGCGGAGGAAAGAGGCATGATCATTGCAGCCTACAGTTTGGCTATTCGATCCGTGATATTTCCAACAAATTTCAGACACCTCTGCTCGATAGTGAGTGATGTTATTTTGAAGTGGAAGCGATGAGGGGGTTTAACATGCCAACACAGACCTAGTAAACTGAAAAAAATTGACAGGTCGCGACCGTCGATGCTTTAAGTAGGTAGTGATGTCAAACCGGAAGGCTTCGTTAAAAACGTTAGCACAGCACGTTCGGCCGGTGTCGTTTAATGATGCAAGTGATCGGGATGAGCACTTAGTTTTCATGGATGAGCAAGAGTTCATCGCAGCCCTCAATGCGACCCGTCGGTTACAGTGGTGCAAGGAAAGCCGCTGGACTCTACAACAATGGAAAACTAAGTGGTTTTGAGTGGTTCAAGGATCTCCAATTGCTACAGTATTGTATGCTGCTGCTACTACTGCCGAAATTTACAAATTACCACTTAATTGTTGAGTCAGGTCTTATGTAGATGACAATTTTCTATATATGGCCTTGCTAATACAGAACAGGCTTACGCTTCACGACTGATACAAGATGATATAAGAAAGCTGAATACGTGGTACACAGATCATGGATTATTGTTTAATGAAGCGAAAACATAGTCCCCATAAGACTTGTAAAATACTGGGCATCACGATTGATAACCTTTGTCCTTTAAAGAAACCATTGAACTATTAATAATCGATTTAAATTGCATGAGAAAATCTTAAGTCGAAGCGAAATGATTAAAACATTAAAGTCTGCCTTGGTTCCTAAGATTGAATATGGAATTGTGATATGGTCCTCTGCCTCAAAAGCGCTTATCACGAGAATTCAAACGACATACAATAATGTGTTGCGGACAGCGTTGGCTCTCTCCAAATACACTTCGATGTCTCAGACATGTGCAATTTATGATATTCCTACATTCCAAAGGATAATCTATTATGCTAGGCTAAAAGAACTTTACCAAGCACTGACGAATATCGATCATCCTTTAAATTTTGTTAGGGATTACCTTTTAGACTCGAGTAAATTTCGTAGTACGCAGAGATACAAGCTTGTGCCCATTCGTGTTATATGTAAATTCCTTGAGCAGTATTTTCCTTATAATACTTTCTCTCTTTGGAATTCCTTTCCCGATGATATGAGGAACCAAATTATAAATTGTACAATGAAGTCCTGCCCAAATCATAAGGAACATGTTTACAAAATTTTTCATCAAACGTTACAGGGGCTTGTCTGACCCTGAGATATATTGCTTACATATCCCGTCTTGGATAATTTTAATAATTTAATTTTTTAAATTTAATAATAACTAGCTGAAGTACCCGGCGTCGCTCGGAGAAAAATATAGTTTATTTTCGAATAACGTGTACAAATTTGGGGGGTGATAGAGGGATCAGATCTAAGCAACATTTTCCTCTTTCATCTTTTTCTCTGGGGCATTGTTTTTGACATAAAAAATGTTGGATTTCGCGTAGACGTAATATGTCCCTGCTTCTGGAACACGTCAAAATCATGGTCAATCATAAAAAAAACAAAACACATTGCATACAGTAAAATAATGTTTTTTATGAAACATGCAAATGTTTTACAATAAGTGTTCTAATTGACTCCATCTGGCATGAATGCATGCTTTACAACTTTACCGCATGGACTGACGTGCACGTTCAAATGTTACTGGTTCTTCGCGAATCTGATCCGCAGCTACGGCGATTTTGGTTACCAGCTCTTCATCGGATCCCACAGGTGTCTCGTATACCAATGTCTTTAAGTGTTCCTACAGAATATAAACAACTGTTTCCTGCAGGTAGGATTTCAACATTTTTTATCTCAAAAACAATGCCCCAGAGAAAAAAAATGAAAGAGGGAAATGTTCCTTAGATTTGATCCTTCTATCACTCCCCCCCCCCCCCGAACTTTGCACACGTTATTCGAGAACATCCTGTATAAAGAGTCTGCCAAAAAATGTATACACACTTCAGCAAAAGAAAAAACTATATAAAAGTTGTAATACTAAATTCATACAGGCATCAAGCGATGAATATAAGTCCTCTTTGACTTCTACAATTACGACAGCTGTTCAAAGTGTTATCATTAGCGTTGAGATATTTTTGAATACGGCGAACAGTCGCTCCTATCCACTTCCTAGCAAGCTCTTTTCAGTAATCTCGTATGTCTAGATGGCAATTGTGGCAATGTCCTTTATCGGGATCGACTTCATTCAATACATGTAATAATACTGGGGTGTAAGGTTTCGATTTTGCTGTTACGGAAAAAATTATAAATGATATCTATATAGTAAAGTGCGTGTAGGTTTTTTTGGCGGACTCTATAGAAAATAAAAGATACATTGTATTCAAGCGAGAAAGACTTGCATCTTTGTTGATGCTGTTTCATGGAACAATCGTAAAAGTCTTCATTAAACAAAGCAAATAACGACGTCACAATTTTTAACGCTGGCAAAAATCAACACCACCTAAAGCGTGACCACCGAGAGAGAAGGCCTCCGCAATGAAACTGAATACATTGTTGCATCACATAGATAGTGCATTGTTATTCGTATTTCTACCAATAATAAGCCCTGAATTTGCATTATGTATGATGATGTAACAATGTATTCAGTTTCATTGCGGAGGCCTTCTCTCTCGGTGGTCACGCCTAAAGATAAAGCCTGGGCGCTGAAACGTCATTACATTGTTACATCACCTCAGTAGGGAATTGGTAACCGTATTTCCACCATTAATAAGTTCTGAGTTTTCCCTACTGAGGTGATGTAACAATGTAATGAAATTTCAGCGCCCAGGCCTTGTCTTTAGGTGGTGTTGCAAAAATCCGATTTAGATAAAAAATAAAAGATACACTGTATCTCGTGCGAAAGATTGGCAGTCATTGTTGATGCTGCTTCACGGAACAATAGCAAAAATCTTCATTATGGTGTTGCTTGGCAAACAATTGTCAATTGTTTCAAATCCTAGACCAATCAGAAAGCCGAATGCCAGCCACACACATCTCAGTTTTTTACGTATATTAGATTAGATAATAATAATAATAATAATAATAATAATAATAATAATAATAATAATAATAATAAAATCATCCTATGGAGTGATGAATGGCGTTTGTGGCGGTCCTATGTACGTGTGTGAGTTTGGCGAATGCCCGGCGAACGATATTTACAGGACTGTGTCGTGACAACAGTAAAATTCGGAGGCGGTGTCATCATCTGTTTCTGCTTTTCGTCGAATGATCTTGGCCCTCTTGTTTTAGTTCGCGGAACCATGAATGCCGAAACGTATCAAACAGTTCTGGACAATTCTGCGCTACCGACATTGTGGGAACACTTTAGTAATGGCCTATTCCTGTTTCAGCACGGCAGTGTTCCTTGTCATAGGCGTTATTAACATCTGGTTTGAGGAAATGGGTGTGGGGAATTATGATTGGTTTGGTTTTGTTTGGTGTTAACGTCCTTTTCAACTGCTATGGTCATTTCAGGACGGCGTTATAGGGGCCGCAAATTTTGCCTCGCAAGGGTTCTTTAACGTGCAGCCGGCAAACGACTACACGGGACCAACGGCTTTACTTCCCTTCCGAAGGAAGTGCGTGATCTCAGGATTTTCCTCCTAAAAAAATCCTCGTCGTCCTCGGGGGGAAACTTGACTGGCCAGCCCAAAGTCCAGACCTCAACCCCATTGAGCACCTTTGGGACAAAATGGATGCCGGTTTAAACCCAGGCCATGCCGCCCAAAGAACACCACTGAGCTATTTAACAATTTGAAGGATGAATGGAGCAAAATTCCCGCCGACACGTATCGCAAATTGGTGGAAAGTCTTCCTCGAAGGTTTGCGGATGTCATTGCGGCGGAAGGCGGCCCTGCACGAAACTGATGTCGTGTAGGGTCCGGTTTAACTTACTGGTACGGGGTGTCCAGTAACAAATGGCCATAAAGTGTAACACAAGCAGGAGCCGCTTCAAGCGGATACAATGAAGTATCGTTTCTAGGAGGGAATAATATACTCCATTAAAAACGTGAAAAAATTCAGATTATTTTGACATGTAAGATAATATTTCACTGTAACTGCAGTAAGCTTTAACTGTTCACGCATGGACGGCACTAAAATGATAATAAATGTTTAAGGAACCAACAATGAATACAGATATCTTAAGGGGCAACAAATTGATTTTAGTGATATGCAGTCGAACAAATAACCCGTGTCTCCGAAAGAAATTAATTAGCTAATTAATTAGGGATATTGGTTCTATTCGCAAGTTTATTTTAAAGGCTGCAAAAAAGTATGAGGATTCCACGCGTCCAGTTAAATGCGCCCAGTCATAACGGTAGATTAAAGCATTACGCTGTAATTTAATCAAAGACTGACAATTCAACGATTCCAAATCACGATATTCGTTTAAAAAATAAACAACAGCTCACTACATGTGAATAAGATGAAAGCTTTTTCACGCACGAAGAGGTACGGACACGTATATTGTCGACGAAATATACGTAGGGTTCTAGCCAGCCTACATTGCCTTGATTGCGAGTGAAACTTTTCGATGACAGAATTGGCAAGGAAAGATTTAATTAATCTTTCCGTGACTATTAATATTTTATTAATGAACGTTCTAAACCTAAACCCTTAATTATAGGACGGCCATTGTTACGGAAATAGATTTTTTTCGTAAAGGTGACAGCTACAAATGTTTATCTTTGTTTGCAATCTCTCGAAAAATCGAACAAAGAAGGAGTCACGTTTTGAAAATTTCGCTCTGGAAGGACAAAAAGTTTTTGATCACTTTTTCGGAGTGGGTGTCGCCAGACTCCGCCTTTCACGAACCGGTTGGAAACTAGCCAAAGAAACACAAATTAATTTAATCGCAATGGATTTTTCATTGTCCAAAAAACAATATTTGGGAAATCAATTTTTATTTATTTACTTACTTGAAACCGACTAAATAAAATCTTTCATTCCTTATTTTAAAAGCCAGAAATGAAAAAAGGAAACACCTAAATAATGGAAAGGGCTTAAAACACCTAAAATTCGTTTTCATATTAAAAGACAACAAGAAATTTTGTCTATCATCGCAATAAAAGAAATGCAGACTTCAGGAAGGCAAATGGGCCACCACAGCAAACAGTCTTTTTTTTTCATTTTTTTCATCTTTAATTGGATAAACAAACCGGAAATTGAAAAATATTTTAAAAGAAAGTGCATCCAATTTTAAACATTTAACTCCAAATTTAATTTATGAAAGCAGAAATAATTGGACAAATAGCGGTTGTTTGTCAGAATACAAAATTTTTTTAATGTCGATTTAATTTTGTTGGCATTGAAAGTGATTTATGCAATTGATTTCATTCGCATTGAAGAAATGTAGAGTGTGAAAAAAAAGACAATAAACATAAAAAAGCTATTTCGGAGACCGAATCTTTTCGAATTCATAAAATCAAGTCTAGTAGAAGAATTCAATTTGAAATTCGTGTAAACTTAATAAAAATTTAAATTAGAAACGTGAGTTCCAAGAACATTTGCGGATAAGATTAAAGAGAAACAGTATTTGATAGAGAGGTTCTATTAGGATATTATATTTTCTGCATTAAATATCAGAGAATCGAAACAAATAGGTGACTTGAAAAAAGCAAGGTCAAAAAAACATTCAAAATATGAGGTGTAGCCTAGAGGAGGGGTTGGAAGTTCAAACCGTCCCTTTTCCCTTCGAGAAAGGGTAGAGCCTTAAAAAAGCATAAAAAAAGATAAATTTTCGGGGTCATTTCTTCCTTTCCCCACCCTATTTCAATTTGGCTTTCCATCAAATTCTTAGGTGGAAGTCTTCGTGTTTACGCTAAATCCCCTTGGCATATTCGAATTTTTTGTTCCTTCCTGTTTAGCTAAATGCTTGGCCACATTTCACAGAATTTCATTTGGCATCATAATTACAGTATTCACGCTTAATTTGTGCAGTACTAATAGTTATGCTAAACAACTATTGATAGGGAAAGCATCTGTCAACTTGTGGCACTAGGAGCAGTTAAGACAACGCATAGCACATCAGTAATTGTAATATTCAACAAGATCTGTTTTACCAATATAATCTACAATTGGAAAGAAGGGATCCACATGTCAACGTTTGTCGCTGCGTTATGCATAACAAAGTATATGGGGCCGTTTTTCTTCGTGAAGGCAGCTACTTTGATATATTCCAGAACTCTCTTATCTCAACAGGAAGACGAATGCATCGAGGGGATCATCTTTCAGCAAGACGAAGCCCCGCCGCATTACGTACATAACTTCTGAGTGCTATCATCAATGACAACTTGTGTGGCCGAGGTGGTCCCCATTCCATGGCCACCAAATTTATCTGATCTCACTCTCCGGGGGGGCCCCCCCGCGGCAACGCGCTTCGAGAATGCGGGATGTGTGCTAAACGCCAAACCGATCTGCAAGACTTGAAGCGGAAGAACGTAACAGCATTTCAATGCATCACATCTCAGATACTTGCTGATACTTTTCATAAACTATCCTATCAATGCATCAGTCTTCCTCCAGGTGAGATGGTCGTGTAGAGATGTAACTAAATATGAGAATAAAACTCCTATAGTTTTTACATATTTCGCATTACTTGAATAAATTCAATGAGTAGTTCGAAAGTTATGGCCCTTTACATTTGGCCATCTTCGAATAGAAAACACTGGTGTTTATAGCGTCGGAAGCAATTAATAATGTTAAGGAATAAATAACGATTTATGAAATACTCAATAAAAATATGAAATATTTAAATATTGAAAGTTGGATGATATGAACTAGCCCGTACCCGTCGCCCCAATTCATCCCACAGACGCTCAATGGGATTTATGTCGAGGTTCTGTGCAGTTCAGTACATTTCTTCAAACTCTATCTCTTCATATTATAACTGTATAAACGATTATTTCTGACAAGGAGCATTGATATGAGTGTCGAATCCCAAACGGTTGCCACACTGTTGGCAATGCAGAATTGATCGAATTGTCAATGTAGGTTGTAGACGTCATAGTTCATGCTATTGGAACAAGTTGGCTCAATCCAATCACGAAAATGTGCCCTATACCTCTTCTTCCTGATTTACCATTAACACCACGATTTCAGGCTTGGAGCTTCTGCCAGCTCTAAACTATATCATCTTATTGGCAGTGCGTATACAGAAATTCATCGCTCCATAAACTCATGTTCCTACTATTTCATGGCCCAGTTACGGTGAGCTATACATTATATTAAAGGTGGAGCTTATTTGCAGCAGCTATGTAAAACTAGAATCCTCAGCACCCGGCGAATGGCGGTTATACTGAAGATACTTGACGTGTCATTTAGGAACTTTGTAGCAGTTGTTTCAGCTGAAGATTTCCGAATGCATCGTGCTATCATTAAACGCTCTCTGTCTGTCATTTTATTTGGCCTATCACTTCACAGTTTCACTGAAGTTGCTCATTTACATTTCCACTTGACAGTGATGCCACTTACAGTTGAACGGGATAATTGCAAAGTGACAGAAATCTCGCGTATAGAGTTCTTGCATAGGTGACCTCCTGCGTTGGAACGCACTGAAATCTGTTGACCGAGAATTCTTGGCAATCACAAATGAGTCCGGTAAGGCATATTTATATTTATATTTCCTTGAACACCAAGGATATATAAATTATACACGAAGTACTGCAGCAGCGCGTTCAGAACGCTAAATCTCTCTGCTAATGGGCATATTTGGGATGTGATGGGCGTCACCAACGCCAATAAGAATATCCCTCAGAACACCATCCGGCAACTTTATGAATCCATGCCGGATCAGATAACAGCGACTCATCCCTATACTGACTTCCTCACTTTGGGTAACTCTTTCCATCCAAAAATCGTCAAATTGCTCTCAAAGTCTACTCATCTTCTATATATGTGTATTCCATGTACCAACTTAAGGGACTTTTATACGCCTTTGATGTGTCATTTTCCACAAGCCACTGTCAACTTTCCGTCTTCCTTAATAGGCCTCCTGGTTCCTTTCGCACTCTCACTTAACGAGACGTTTCTACTTCTTGAAGAATGGCTGCGATCTATGGAGGGTGTTTCAAAATTATGTACAATAAATTTAGTGACATATTCTTCAGGTCAAAAGAAGACGAAAATGTTCTATAGCACTTTGTCTGGAAACGATTTATTTACGCGATACAGCCAACTAAACCCGTGGCTCCAAATTACAGGAATTGTTCAAAGTGCCCGCCACCATCTCGCACGCACGCTTCGGCTCGTTGCATGAGCTAACGTCTGATGTCATGGAAGAGTTCGTCGCCAGCATTACGAACGGTTTGGCATGCATTTTCAATTCGTTGTCGCAGATCCATAATGTTAGGAACTTCTGTGCTGTAGACGATCGTTTTCACATGACCCCACAGAAAAAAGTCCAAGGGATTAAGGTCGGGTGATCTTGCAGGCCAGGCTACCGGTCCACCTCGACCTATCCACCGATTCGTGTATGCAGCATTAAGGTGTGCTCGCACAACATGGCTGAAATGTGCTGGAGCGCCATCATGCATGAACCACATGTTAGATCTTATCAAAAGAGGAACATTTTCCAGTAATTCTGGCAATGCATTCTGCAGAAACAAAAGATACGTTCGCCCAGTCAATCGTGGCGGCAACACATAAGGGCCAATTAAGTTATTTCCGACAATTCCACACCAAATGTTCACGGAGAAACGCTCTTGATGCGCTCGAGCTCTGGTAACATGCGGGTTAGCATCTGCCCAATGGTGCTGGTTGTGAGAATTTACGATTCCTGTCCGAGTGAAGGTTGCTTCGTCCGTGAAAAGTATCTGGCTGAGACAACTAGGGTCTGCAGCATGACGACGTTGTATCCATTGGCAAAATCGTTGTCGGTGTGGATAGTCCGTTGGGTTCAGTGCCTGAACCAGTTGCAGGTGGTATGGATGCAAAATCTGACGGTGAAGAATGCGCCAAACAGATGAGTGCGGAATGTGTACCATGGAAGAAATACGACGGGTGCTTGTCTGTGGTTCATCATGTATGATGTCAATTATCATATCCTCCTCATCCGGAGAATGTGCTACAGGCCGCCCTTGTCCTGTTTGACGGCCAAAGGAGCCACGCTCCCTCAAATGTCTGTCGACAGATACAAATGTTCGGTTATTTGGCAAACGTCTATTCGGAAAGCGTTCTTGGTAGAGTCTTCTTGCTTCCACAGCATTTCCGTCCGCAAGACCATACATTAGGTGCATGTCAGTGTATTCTGCACTGGAATACGTGTACATGACTTTTTTTTTTACGTAAATCGTAATGCGTATGTCAAAGCACGCAAACGTTCTGAAATTGATATTCCTAGTGGATGTACAGTAGTGAAACTACACTAATGGAAACAACCGTACACAACTAATGGAACAACCCTAAAGTAGGTTTAAATGGAACAAACACTCAACCTAGTGTTGGGTCAAAACGCTGGAACTGCTAAAATATTGTCCGCTAACTACCGTGCTTCCCTACTGTATGATATTGGATTACTCGCAAACAAATCGTTTCCAGACAAAGTGCTATAGAACATTTTCGTCTTCTTTTGACCTGAAGAATATATCACTAAATTTATTGTACATAATTTTGAAACACCCTGTATAAGAACTTTCTTGCTTTGAAGAAAACGTATTGCAAATCCTGGAAGCTGCATCTCGGACTCCAGGGCAGGTGTTTTTTTTTCTGTCAATTCAAATTTCGTTCTTGCTCCACTGTTTTTGGATGATCGGTCATTGGTCTACTGGTCTTACTTGTTTGCATGACGAATGAGCGAAAAGCATGCCTCTTGTGAACAGACGTATCTGGCGAACACAAACCTATTGCTTGATTGCTGTGCGTCGTCTGCGTCATTGATGGCGATGAGTTTTTCAATCGCTGCGATCACACGTCATGCGTCGTCTGCTTAAATGAGGGTCACGAGTGCCTCGATCTCCATGACACAAAGCGTGTATTTTGACAATTTTAGTAGTATAACATAATTTAATTGATATAATCTTTAAGAAGCTGTATTTAGTAAGAGACTATATTTCCTATATCGTAATTGTATCTTTAAGAAAAGAATGTGTTTATATGCTTACCTAATTACATTAATCATCTAAATAAATGATATTAGAGATGGTGTTTGCTTTGCAAGAAATTTCATTTGAAATAAAACCCTCATTTATGCGAATGATAAGCGCATTTCCACAATGATGCAATGATTGTGTCTTTACTAAATAATTTAAAATTACATTCGTCCGCTCGTTCATTATATTGGAAATTTTCATATGACAAATTATAATTAAGAGAATAAATTACTTATTATCTTAAACAATCGAATAAGGCTTCTGAAACGTCTCTAAGCTTTCAAATCCAGCCAAAAAGTCATAATGAATTAATAAAGTAATTCTGAGCTGTGCCTGTTGACCCGCAACATTGAGGAACGCGGAAAAGGCCCATCTCCACCCCCTTGAGAGAGTCTTTTCCCTGGGGGTCCCTCCAAGCCGGCTCTGAGTTTGGAAGATTAAAAAAAAGGAATATAATGTATTACATGCGGGACAAAATTAAATTACATGCTTTGAAAAATTTTATAGAAGCCTTTAATCGGAATCGAGGGAAATCGTTCGTGACAAAGAGCCCTCTGACATACGCAGTTTAGGATTTTTTTCCCTTATATTTTTCAGATCAAGTTCAGATTCTTTGGCCTCAATTGCCGTTGCTCTTCACAAGATACAAAGAAAGAAAGAGAGGGAAAGGTTATTGTGATAGTCGATGGTGGTCGCGGGAAACAGACACCACCACGGGGAGAGTCTTCTGCCTCAATGGCGGAATGAAGCGCTAGAAAAAAAAAATAATTGGGGTTAGGGAGAAGACGGCAGAGGAGTTCCGTTTTGAGGTGTACGTGAGAAGAGCCAGTTCGTGACTCACCACATTCAAGGCGTTTTTTCAGACGAAGCAATGAATCAACAGAAACCGAAAATTAAGAAAAGAAAAAACAAATACATCTTCGTATAATAATACCGCTACTTTTCCATGTGAACTGTGAAAGTTACCGTGTGTGTGTGCGTGCGCGCGCTTTTACAAAGGTGTATAAAGAGAATGGTTATCTACAGAGCAACGATCGACACATATGGAAAAGGAAGAAAAGAAGTTTTTGTCATGGTTGCAATTTTTCGGAGTGATAGCTATTCTTTCCTTCTCCTTCGATCGACCTCTGAGATAGAGTTAACCTTGGCTTCAAATAAACTCAACCATTACATCATTTATATCAATATTTCTCTATAAAAACTCACACAATGATGTATGAACAAATTGGCAAAAATGCATGAAAATATCAGTATTTTTGAAGTTTTGATATCTTATACTTTGACTTTTAAAAAAGAAGTTTGGATTAGTATGATAAACATCACCATTTTCAGTGAATGATTTGCAAAAGTATGACTTAAGAAAATCTCTTTATTTGTTTATTTACTTATTTACTACATTCCAACGGGAAATCCCATATATACAAATAAAAAGGGAAAAAGAAAAACATAATATAATAATTACATAATAGAAATAATATCAAAAAAACAAATTATTGAAAAAGAAAGAACTATCGAATCTATTAAAAAAAACAGAATATGTAAAAAAATACCATCAAAAGATAAAAGAAAATTCCTTATATCAGAAACGTTAGAATTAAAAAGAGCAATATTATTAGATATACAATTACCCAATCTTTGAATACGGATAATGGCAGAATTATACTCGTAATTCGTAGTACAACGAGGAATAAAAAATATATCGGTACTCAGTGTAACACTGGGAATCTTAAAATTAATATGACTCAATAAAACGGGAGAATCGATTAAACCATTCACCAATTTAAAAAGAAAAATGCCATCATGCACGATCATGCCATTCTTCTCTGATGTAAAGGAATAAGACCAGAAAAAGAACTCATATTATTTGAAGGCATTCTAGGTAAACCAAAACCAAAATGATAGTTTAAAAAACGTATAAATCGATTCTGAACTGCTTGTAATTCATTAATTAAACCCTGATGATAAGGGTTCCAAACAATAGAGGCATATTCAAGAATTGGTCTAACATATGTACAATAAAGAAGAACTTAGTAACAAGCCAAAAATTTTATTTGCCTTCCTGGTAATACGACTAATATGAACGTCAAAACTCAATGAACTGGTAAAATAAACACCGAGGTTCAATACCCAATCACAACGAGAAAATTTGTTATCAAGTATACAGTAATCAAACTTAATATCAGTGTGAGATTTATAATAAGACAAAGATTTACATTTATTAGGATATAAGATCATTCGATTCAAGTTACACCAGTTATAAACTATCTGCAAATTGTTTTGCAACAATTCACAGTCCTGTAAAGAGGAAATTGGAAAATAAAGTTTCGCATCATCTGCAAAAAGCAACAGGCGTAGATCAACCAAATTAACTAAATCATTAATAAACAGATTAAATAAAATTGGACCAGGATGCGAGCCCTGAGGGACACCTGAGCGAGCAGTGAAGGAATGTAATATGAAGATGCAAAATTTACTGGTAATTGATGCTGCTCAAGATAAGATTCGAACCAAGCAAGTAAGGAACCAGTAATGCCACAAAATTTCAACTTACTCAGAAGTAGAACATGATCGACTTTATCAAATGCCTTTGTAAGGTTTAAGTAAATAACATCCATCTGTTGATGATGCTTAAAGGCCAATAATATATCCTGTTCAAGAGTCACCAAATTTGTAACAGTATTACGACCAGCCATAAATCCATGTTGATCGCAAGATATTAATCTGGTTACAAAATTGTTGATATTAGTCAACAATATCTTTTCAATAACCTTGGCTAAAGCATCCTGAATTACTATGGGACGATAGTTATTAACATCAGTTAAGGACCCTGATTTATGAATAGGGATAATATAACTCATTTTCAAAACCTCAGGGTAAACCCCATAATACAAGGATAGATTAATTAATTTAACTAAAGGATAATATAATAAAGTGGCACAGGATTTTAAAACTTTGGGCGGAATTCCATCCGGCCCACATCCTTTAAACTGATTTAAATTATTGAGCATTATATACTTCCTCAAAAGTCACCAAACAAGAGGATAATGAAAAAGAAGTAATATCTTGAATATCATGATTTAAATTAGCATTACTATTAAAATTCTGGAGATCCGAAATTCTTGCTGGTATTTTACGGTCTCTAATGCTGCTTTATTTAATGATGAAAATTTTTAAGAAATAAAATAATTTTGTTGAATTTTTGATTTAATTATGAGCTTTTTCATACAAATTTCAGGTCTTTTAACTTGGCTTTAGCTTTTTTCCCCAGTCATCATAAACATTTCGAGATATAGAGATCCGCTTGTTGTTATGGTTATTCAAAAAAAAAAAAAAACTTTATTAAACGATATCTTTAAATTTTTTTCAGCAAGATGAAATAAATTAGTGAATGTAAAGTTATTAAGTCGTATAAATTTAGAACATTGTTTGTTGATTTTCTTGTTGTTAATTATCCTCTTTTTCGAAGAAAAAGCCCCAAAAAAATGAAGAATGGTTGGACTCAGGAACACAACTGTAAGAACCCCCCCCCCCCCCTCGGTCATATGTCATCCTGATCCGAAAAATTACTATTAATGGATAGACTCCATAAACGCAAAATACAAGTAAAAGATTAAATTGGGGATGGCATTGCAAATAAAAAGAGTTACAATAAAAAGTTAAAAACCACATTGTTCTAATAACGAATAAAAATGATGAAAATAATCGATACAACTATAGTTAGTACAAGAAAATAATTATTTCTAACTTGTATCGATAAATTATTCCATGTGGATAAAATGTTAAAAGGGAAAAATTTATTTAAAAAAGAATGTATAACAAAGGGTGGATGAATTTGATTGCGAACCAGTAATCTACCCCCTACTCACCAAAAGTTATGGCACACCTGCCTATTCAAGAGTTGGGCCCCCTCTGGTCCGGATAACGGCGGTGGCCCGTCGTGGAAGAGAGTCTACCTGTCCCCGAAACACATCCACAGCCTAGGCACTACAAGCCATGCCGCCTCCACTGCACTCCATAACGATATTGCATTTACCAGTAGTGTTGGTGACGACCTGACAGATCATTCGATGACGTCCCACAAATGTTCAATGGGATTGCAATCTGGGAAACGTGGAGGCTAAATCAATGTCGTGAAGTCTGTAGCATGTTTCTCCAGCCACTGCCGTGTCAAAGGGCCGTGTGTGGAGGCGCATTATCTTCCTGGAAGATGCCATAGCCCGCGGGGTAAAAACAGTTCATGAAAGGGTGCAGGTGGTCCCAAGCAGATCGACGTAGGAAATAGCAGGCAGAGTGGATGTCAGATTGCATGCCACGAGGAAACACCCCAGACCAGGATGGAGCCTCCACCTGCCTGAGTGGTCTCCACCTGATAAGCGGGGTTCCTGGCTTCGTGTGGCCTACGCCAGACACGGACACGACCGTCGGCCCGACGCAGCTGAAACCGTGACTTCGCCAGTCCTCAGCGGTCCAATGTCGATGATGGTTGTCCCAGGCTAGGCGTTGCCGACGATTTGAGGGCGTCCCAAAGCCTGCAGCTACCAAGGTTCGTTGAATTGTCGTCACGGACACAGTTGTGGGGCATCCCTGGGGCCCTATTCTCGAAATTTTCGTGTTGCAATCCATCTCACATATACTATCTCACTTGTGAGATTTTAACTCACAAAATTGCTATTCTGCAGTTCAAACTACAAAACGAACACGACTGGTGAGTAACGTACGTCAAACTCACACGAGTATGGAGCATAGCCTAATGAAAGCCTAAAGGTGTCAACACACATATCCGACTTTGACGTGCACGGTTTTCATCCGACTTGAAGCGACACCAGAGTGCATGCGACTAGCAAAACACACATTTCCAACTTCCGCGTGGACGACTTTCAACCGACAAGCATTTTAACTCAAATTGTGTCCGTGATAGCGCTGCAGTCACACAGGAAACTGTATTCATTTCCGCCAAAATGGATTCGATTACGCGTCAAAAATACAATTTATTATTAATCCAACAAAGTTAATTTTAAACGTGATTCTAAATCGTGTATATTCTTCCCGTGATGCTAATCGTGTGGATGCTTCCCATGATGCTAATCGTGTATACTCTCGCAACCTGATTGGTTATTGTGAACGACAAATCGCGTGAAAGTCGGACAGAGCTGAAGTTTGAAAAACTAGTCGCACGACTCCTACGACTGGCCGTTTTAGACCGGAAGTAGTCGTTCCAGAGTCGCATGCGACAGCTAGTCAGATGTAAACCGTGCATGTGTGTCTCCGCCTTAAGTTTTTATTAGGCTATGGTATGGAGGCAAAGAAAAGAATCACAGATGAGCAAAAAGAAATTTTATTCATAAATAATACAAGAATGTATAAAGGAAAATTTGATAACGAGTTTACGAAGAACTATGGAATGAAATTGAATTCTTGCGTCGGAATAAAGAAATCAAACATAGAATGGAAAAAAAAAGGCTTAATTTGCGCTATACGCACAATCGTGCGATCAAGGTAAGTGAAATGATGTTTAGAAGACCCCCCCCCTCTAACCAGGTGATATAAAAACCCTTTTTTATTTGGTTACGAGTAAAAGGCTAAATTAATAAAGATGTCATTTACCTTGGTCGCGTGATTAGTCATCGCAGGATTGTGCCGATAGTGCATATTATCTATCGATCTGTTTTGTAGGCTTAATGCTGATCTTCGAGTTTGATCCCCTAGAATCGGTCGAAGGTTGTCTATCAAAATTTTTGCCGAAATCCTTTGATAGTCAAAATAAGTGACAAAAATGTTACTCATGACAGTCGAAAGCATCAATCCGCGTTCATAAAACTCGTTGCCTCCTCAAACAACGCCTTTCCGCTGTTTCCAATGTTCCGATTCAATGCAGCGTAACGAAACGTCGGCCATGTTTTTTCTTTTTTTTTGTGTGCGTAGCTATCTCACAAGCTCTACTCATGTGAATTGACAACTCACATGGGGAGAACGAAAAACATAGGAGTTGAGTTTCGAGAATACCAATTTTGTCTGATCATTCGTGTTTGTACCACGTGACCCTCCCAACTAATGGGAGTTGTTAACACGAAAATTTCGAGAATAGGGCCCCTGGTTGTACCGCAAGGTGATTTGGACCACTGTCGCCCTTCGGTCAGCAGTTAGAAGCTGGGTGATCCGGCGAACACCTGGCATCAATGAGGCGTGGGCGGCCCATCCGCTTTCCGACATGGGTTGTAATCCTTCGTTGGGTGTACCGTCGATAGACCCTTTTAACGGTTTTGCGGGAAAATTGCTGGGTGTTGGCTACATCTGAAATTGAGGCATCCATCCGTCTGGCACCAACAATCATCCCCTGTTCAAATACGGATAGCTCTCGGCGTGCTGCCATTTCTGCAGCTAGTTTTGCTTACACTGATTGTGTGATATCAAGGAGTCCTGTGCACCTGCATTCTGAAAATGGAAGGAGCGGGACCTGTCTCATTACGGATAGAGAACCTGATTGGAGGGGTGCGCCATTTTTGAATTTGTGTTTTGATTAAATTAAGGTTTAGGTTTTGTTTTTTACATTGTGTCATAATTGTTTCGATGTCAGAAATTATATAATAATATGTAACATGGCTACTAAGCGGTTCTTCAGTAAATACCAAGAAAAAATCACCCAAATATGTTTATAAAATTCCGTTTAAACTTAATTTAGACATTGGGAAAATGACAATTAAAGTCTATTAACCAAGATTACAAGATTAACTAGAATGTTTCATTGTACTCATCGGGGAAAGACGTGTCCCCAAACGCTCCCGCCTTCCCCAATGACCATAGTTTTTCCCCTCCTTGCAACCCATCTCTTCCCGCCCAGCCAAGCAGTAAATCCACGTCCAACCAGTGGACCGAGTGCAGGTCGTCATTACCTTTTCTATAACTAAGTTTCCGTATTATTATTTTATTAATTTAATGTTGTTATTATTATTTTTTTCTCTCTCTCTCTCAGTAACCTCTCTCTCATTAATCTTCCTAGTTAATCTTCCTCATTTTATATATTTATTTATTTATTAATATTATTTGTTTTGATTCAAGCGTGCTGGTTTTTATCTTTATACTAGTTTCTACACGTACCTTGTTATGTAGTTATCATTAGCCTTTTTGCACTCCCCCCTATTTTAACTATATAGTCAGTTAACTATTTTAATTTATAGTCAGTTAATTATTTTATTTTTCGTTTTAATTTTTTTTCTGGTTTTTTTTTCCCCTTGCTTTAAATTTAAAACTAGTTCAACTTGCTTTTACCATTTGCCTCTGCAACCCCCACCGCCTCTCTATCTCTTCTATCTCTATGCCACTGGCTCTTCTATCTCCTCACAACATCCGCTATATCCCCTGCTCCTCTTCACACTCTGGTGTCAGTTCCTTTACCCCTTTCCCCTTGGGTACCTCTCCCTTTGATCCTTTCCCTGTTCCTTGCATGCTTTGTAACTGTTACTTTTTATACTTTTTTTTTTATACCTTTGCTGTCTTTAGGCCTTTCTCCCTCTTCTAATTGACTCTCCCCCAATCCTATTTCTTTTTTCCGTCCTGCTACCCTATATATTATTTATTTTTATGTATTATCGTAAAGAATAGAATAATCTCGCCACCTTCCCATTCTTTCTGTCTTAATTTTTTTTAACTTCATTTATTTATTATTATTCATATTATTATTCTTAATAATTTATAATCCATTTTACACTTAATAATCCCAATTTATAATTCTTAATAATCCCATTTACTCTTTGTTTTTATTCTACTTTTTGCTGTTCTTAATTTTTCCTGAGGAAATGGCACCTAGTGTTGATTTTTGTGGAATCTGTTCGGAGAAAATTACAATAAGCAAATCTCAGAAGCTGGAACACGTTATTTTAGAGTGTAATGACTGCAAAAACAAATTTCATGCTAGATGTTTAGACATTACAGTTAAAGATCTCAGAGCTGTCCAAAGAGAGGAAACACAGTGGAGATGATCATCTTGCTTAGGAAAGCACCATCGAAGTCCAAGTTGTCCTGGTGTCCCTCTCGTATCATGTTTAAAGAAGGTGAGCCTCTATCAAAAAGAGATATTCTTGACTGCATATCTTCTTGCATTAAGGAACATCTAGCAGATATGAAATCTGTTGTATCTGAGCTTACTGCCTCTATAGAATTTCTATCTAAAAAGATAGAGGATATACATGGGGAACTAAAGCAAACACAAGTGAAATTGAAGAAATGTGAGTCCTCCATTGCTGACTTAATATCTGAAAATGATGACTTGAGGAAAGGATACCAATTTGTGAAATTACAGATGGAAGACTCTATTCAGTATTCCTATAACTCCAACTTACTTATCCATGGTATTCCTGAGAGACCAAATGAAGACCTACTAGAATATGTGTTAAAAATCATTAAGAAACTCGATGTAGTCTGTACTTCTGAGGATATAGATGTTATTCATAGGATCGGAGATAGAGATGCCAATGGTACAAGACCTAGGCCCATTGTAATAAAATTTATGAAAAAGAAGATTAAACATTTGATAATGATTAAGAAGAAAGCAATCTCAAAATCGCTCCCTACTGACTTTTTTGACGTTTGCAATGAAAGATATCCTGTTTACATTAATGAGCATTTGTCACCCTATAAAAGCAACTTATTTAAAAAAGTCAGAGAAACTAAAAACGTAAAAGGATATAAATTTTTATGGACTGTAGAAGGAAAAATATTAATGAGAAAAGATAGTAATTTTAGGCCAGTAATCATCACATGTGAAAATGATTTAACTAAATTATAGATATGTTTTACATGAATAATATTTCCTTTTTCTATCAAAATGTGAGAGGTCTCAAAACAAAACTAACTGATTTTTCCTCAGCAGTATACTCAAACTCATATGATTTTATTTTACTTAGTGAAACTTGGTTGAATGGACACATCTATAATGGTGAACTCTTTGATGACCGATACTCCATTGAATGAAATGACAGATCAGCAACTATCAATAAAATGGATGGAGGTGGTGTGTTAGTTGCTGTTAAAAACAACATCAATTACTCTAGAATTTATTTTAACTCTGGTGTGTCTCTTATTGATTATGTGTTTTTAAAAATTGATCTAGGGTCAACTGTATTTTTAGTTGCAGTAGTGTATATTCCACCCTATGATTCTGTTCCCGACTTTAAATTATTTCTAGATAACGCATCTTCTTTTGCGTTATCGGTTTGTGATAAATTTTTAATAACAAGTGATTTTAACGTTCCTGATTTTTCTAATAGTATTAATAGAACTTTTATTTCTTCCAAACACGCACATATTTAAACAATTTTATGCATAATCTACTTTACTCATGTATAGTGCCTGGCACGAAAGAAAAAGGAAACTGGCGCATGTGTAAATGAAAAAAACTCATTCTACCAATCAGAAACTGAGAGGAATCGGAGCATTACTTAATAATGATGCCAGGAATTAATAATACCCCTTTTCCAGTCCGTTTCTGATTGGTTGAACGAGTTTTTTAGCACACTTTCTATATATAGAAATGTGCTTATGTGATCGGTTTGTCCAGCTGTCCGTCCGTCCGTCTGTAGACAATCCCACAATTCATTGCGTTGCAATAGAAAGAGTGCATGTATTGAATTGCTGGAAGACGCGAATTATCCTCGCATTCGGGAAAACGCGTGTTGAGATCATACATGGGTTCGGCTCTGCGCGTGCTCTAAACGTTAATGAGATCGTGCGCGTGGAGTTTAGTATTTATTACGATAACTTGAAAACAAATTAACTTTTTCAAAGTCTGTTTTCACCAATCCATTAACATGGGACAGAGCACGCAGAAGTACGAACGTGAGATAGCCGGAATAAGTACGTAGTATAATGGCACGTGCTTTAATGATACCATTATGATACCCCCTTAAAAATTTCCTATAACCAGATATGGCATGTAATATATCAAACAAATCGTTACAACATATCATGAACGAATATATAAGAGTAACTAGTGATGGCAGGTATTGGTCTAATGGCACGTGTACGTGCAAGGATATCTCATGAATGAATATAACGCGTAAATAATGTTGGTGTGAAATGTTTAGTAGTACGTGTTTTAATGGTACCAAACGGAACTTTCAATTCTAAGATTGGCATGTAATATATCAAACAACTCGTAACAACGTGCCATGAGTGAATATAACGAGTAGAAAATGATATTGGTTTTTGTTTAGTAGCACCTGCCCTAATGGTGCCGTATGATGCCATATGGTACCGTTGGAACTTTCAATGTTAAGATATGATATGTAATATATCAAACAACTTGTAACAACATGTTATGAGTGAATATAACGAGTAAATAATGATAATGGTTATTGTTTAGTAGCACCTGCCTTTATGGTGTCATATGATGCCATATGGTATCATTGGAACTTTCAATGCTAAGATATGGCATGTAATATATCAAACAATTGTAACAACGTGTCATGAGTGAATATAACGAGAAAATAATGATAGTGGGAATTGGTTTTGTTGCATGTGCCCTAATGGTTCAATATAGTATTGTAAGAACTTTCAATGCTAAGATATGGCGAGTAATATGTCAACCAACTCATTACGAGTTGTTAGATCTATTGTTATCCATAGCATATTTGTATCATATTTGCTGTTAGGCTTAATGTTATCTAAAACTCACTATTGTTAAACATATTGCTAATTAATAGTAGTTAATCGCTTGCTTCAATAGTAGACGATAACGTAGAAACACTTTAGTAATTTAATATGAAAAAATAACAGATGGTTACACACAACGCTTCAGCAATAGGAGGTATCGCGATATGCGGCTTCCCTGTCTAACTCACTCCTCAGAGCAGACGGTTCATGCGCAGCGCATGCACCGTGTGCAGTTAATGACGTGATTGTGGGCAGAATTTCAAAATGGAGGAGTAGCCCATGCTGTTTTGCTACTACATTTGAAATACGTTTAATTGTCAATGTATAACTCATAGATACAATTCGAATACTAGAAAAAAGAAAAACTTAGTCATGTTTCCATGGATAAAACATCAACTTTCATCCATTCCCTTCACCTTTTGAAAATAGAAAAAGAAAACTGTATTTGGAAGTACTAAGAAGAGAGACACTGCCCCCAGGAAGGAGAAAAAATTTCTATTGCGCATGGGTAGAGCTTGAGCACTGTAAGGAAGCCGCATATCGCGATACCTCCTATTGAGGCTCACTTCGTTTAACATTATGTGGGAATTCTTACAAATTAAAGAACTGTTATTTTTTTAAATGTATGAAGAATAACTCCCTCTCCATTTACCTTTCAGTTCTTCAAGTTTATTCGTTTAAATTCTCTGTATACATAAGCTTACTTAAATAGTAATTTACAATTTAGTTTTCATATTTATTTATTTTCTAAATGTACTGCTATTCGAGGCAGTAGGCAGACTTTAACGATGCTGCTGTCAGCCGCTATCGCTTATTATTGTCAGGAGAGAGCAAGTGACGAGCACATCCCAAGCGTATACCCGCTACCCTATTTTCAATCATATAATTTAATTTTCACATTTTATTTAAGTGTTTTAAAATGTTGATTAATTCAATATATTTCGTGTACGATGCTATAACATGAAAATGTGCTCCCTTTATCCGCTTTGGCGGTAAAATCATTCTTGTTTCATTTAGACATGCGCCAGTTTCCTTTTTCCTTCGTGCCGGGCACTATAATTAATTCCCTGCACTACCCGTTTGAGTGGTTGCGTTTCAAAATTTTCCTCAAGTTAATTGTAAATTTACATTTATTATGTAGTTAAATTAGTTAAAATTGATTAGTGATTACTGTCATTTTGGGCAGAGCTCCCCCAACCCCCCCGCCTCCGCTCGTCATTCTCCGTCAGCATTCTGCGATACCCCCCTCCCCCTTGGATGTAATTTGTGGACGACCCCTAAGATTAAACCTACGCAATTTGAGTTAGTTTCCTCAGATTCACACACATCCAATACCTCAAATCAATTGGAACAATAATCTGAAGCATTCACAGTTATATACTCCAGCATGTTTTTAATATTAATCTTTTTGACGAAGTGAGTGGTGGCTTTGCAGTATAAAAGATGGACAACAGAATTATCGACTAGTTTCCCCATTTATTCCCGGCTTCTTCAAGGATACACAACAAGAGGTTCGGAAGCCTTTATATACAGAAATTTGGGTACAGATGAACCAATGAGTATGCAGGGACAGGGCAAGACAAAAAGTAACCAATAAGAAAATTAATCAATAAGTGAAATAAACTAAGGAAAAAAGAAAAAGAAATACAAAAAATGCGTGGTGTCGCAAACGCGGACCGAAAAGAGGTCGTATCTGGTTGTCAAAATGACAAAACAGGAATGAATAAATACAAAACTGAAGAATTACAAAATGAAAATAAAAATTATATAAAGCAAAGTACAAAAGCAAATACAAAGAAAAATTACGAAAGGTCTGACAGAGGATTGAGCATGGCGAACACATCGAAGTCAGTCAGGTAATTGAGTAATTGGTCGGGGTTGGACGTCTTGGCCTTGTAGATCTCGATAGATTCAAGGGTGGCTGTTTTGGAGGGTTTGCTGCAAACATGCATAACGGACATCACTTCGCCTTGTGGTCTAAGGGGGTGTCCGGTGCTTGTCAGGTGGATGGCATAATGTGAACAGTTGTGTTGTTTATTGTATGATATGACGTGCATTTTAAAACGTGTCGTGAAGCTGCGAGTTGAGAGGCCTATATAATATTCTTGGAGGTGGGTCGAGGCCGAGGAGGGCACGTTTTCGGCGTTGGAGTATACGGGAGACGGTAGACTAGGAGTACCCGTTCATATGAGCAAGGGAGCGGATAATGCGGAATTCAGCTAGGCGGGCGGGGAGGGGGGGATTGAGGGGGAGCTTCAAGGCCCGGTCAATAAGGAAACGTAAGAAGCATGCTTGTGTATTGGTGTGTGTGAGCAAGAGTGGTGGATAAGGTTGGAGGAGGTAGTTGGTTTACGGAATACGGAGAAGGTTAAGCGGTTGGTGCAGAAATTGTTAGTAATAAGGACGTCTAGGTATGGGAGGGATCTGTTACTTTTGGTTTCGAAGGTGAATTGGATATGGGGGGAGAACGATTAAAAACATCAGTAATGGCAGGCGAGGAGGGAATCATAGAGTACAAGGATGTCATTGACCTAACGGTAGTAGGCGATTATGCTAGTATTATTAAGGAGGGGAGTAAAAAAAGTTAGTTCTAAGTGTTGTAAGTAAACTTCTGACAAGAAGCTGCTAACTGGGAATAGAAGGAATTGTTATAAGAGAAGTAGTTCTGTGAGGATATGACTGATAGGATGGACGAAAGCTCAATAGTGTCGGGTTTAGGGAGATGGGGAGGAGAGGAATACAGGAGTTTTTCGAGGATTTTGAGGGTGTCAGACACGGGTATATTAGCGTAGAGGTTAGTAATGTCAGGGGACATAAGGGAGGTGTGCTCAATGGTAGTGATGTTAGAGAGGGAATTAGTTAAAGTGAGAGAGTTAGGGACATTGTGCGTGTTAGGAAGAATTTTGAGGTTAAAAAGGAAGGTGGAGAGGGATTTAGCAACTAGGTGTGCGGGGGCGGGTCGGTAGTTAACGGATGGGTATGTTAGGTCTGTGGATTTTGATGAGAGCATTAAGATTAGGGGCTCGGGGACTTGGAGGGATAAGGTGGCGTAGGTGTTTGAAGCGGGGGGACTTATTGATAACAGAAATGATGGATAGTTGGAATTTGGTGGTAGGGTCGGAAGGGAGGGTGACAAAATTATTGGCTGAGATAAAGTCGGTACATAGATCGGTAAATAATCACAGTTGCATTACCTTTGTCAGCTTTTGCAAGCATGGCGTTTGACTCAGATAGTTTTCTCTTCAAGGTGGTGGAGGCTGCGGCGTCTTCGATTTGTCAGTTGGGGCGGTTGTAGACTCGTTAAAGGCTTTCCGTATTAGGTGGCCGGCGATAGCTCGTGCTGGGAGGCGTTCGTTCCGGGGTAGCATAGAGATGGCAACTTCCGTGTCAGAGATGATTGTGCCGGGTGGGTTTTCTGGAAACAACGTGTTTTAAGCCTTTGCTGAGAAGGCTTTGCTCATTATTAGAAATCTGGATAGTAGTAAGATTGATCACGTTAGAGTGGAAATCAAAGTCACATTTGGGAGGAGGACGAGTTGGTGGAGGTCTTCAAGTTTCTTACACAAGGTAGTGAACTTGTGAAAGACTGCAATCTGATGTCGCCTTCGTCAACAAGGGACATCAGAATCTCAGGTGGCACAAACGAGTAGACTTGTAGGGTGAAGCGGTGTTTCTTATGATACAAAGTAGAGGTTGCACGGCTTACCCAGGTTCTGATGGATGCAGCCTGCCAAAGCAGCACGCCAAAGCAGTCAAATATGACGTCCATCGTATTTTCTGAGCTACAGTAAAACTTTATTGTGTTAAAATTGTAATCTGTGGGATCACCTTGTTTGGGTTGCTATACGTATCTGCACGTTAGTAAAAAGGCTGCAACTTGCAGCGAAAGTGAAACAGATTGAGATGCCATGAATTCAATACTAAATCACCAGCTCGTTCACAAATAGTCTAACGCGTTAGTTGGTCCGTCAACATTAATTCCTCTTACACATGACTAATATCTTAACATAATCCTGAGAAAATTTAACATGACTATTTTCCTTACATTCTCCTGGAACAAACACAGATATGTACGTCGTAAGAAATTTTTGTGAAAAATGAACAGAGCAAACGGGGGGGGGGGGGGGCCCCAATTCAAAGAATGAATTTTAAGAAAATTGACAAATTCTTATAAGCGTTTTTGCGAATAAGGCCAAATTCTTATAAGCGTTTTTGCGAATAAATGAATTAATAATGGAATACAAATAATCATTAGTCCAGATCAGAGACAAATGAAAGTAAGAGACTGGCCTCTAGTGGTGCCTTCGTGCCGCCATATTGGGGTGGGCAAGAAATAGCTGATCGCCGTAGGCAATGCATGTGAATCAATCGCAAACATTTATTTTTTTTAGTATCTACCTAAGATATCTTGATGAATTTATTATGGGACCACCAGAAAAACTTAGGTTTAGGTTCTTTAAGAAAAATTGGCAGGTTGTGACTTATTTATTTCAATAAGGAAAGCAAAGTTTGGAATTAAATAAATGTTCTCTTTATTCAAAGATAAACAAACTAATGAGATACAAAATTAAATAAAGTCTTAAATCTAAATGAAAAGAAAGTAGATAGATCTTAACACGAAAGAAGAAAGTTAATATTAAAATTCCTAAGTACTTATATCTAAGATAACATGCAAAATTCAATAAATGTCAATAAATCAATTGCTCTGAGGAAAGAGATAGTTCTACTCAAAATTCTAAATTTAGAAAGTTCTCTCAAATTTATTCCTTTATCGTACCTTTGTCATGACACTCAATTAGATCAATATATCAAATTAAAGTTTTACTTACAATTACGTAGTGCAAACACCTGCAGACTTGTCAAGCACTTTTAATCCACTTTAATGCACAAAAACACTTCTGTGTTTAACAGGCCTTAAATTATATCACTTAGCACTCTGAAGCACAAAAACACATCTGAAGAAAATCCGGATCGATTAGTGAGTGAGTCCACTGGAAGTCTCAAAGTGTCCCCACTAAGTTCAACAGAAGATCTCATATATGCAGTTGTCTTCTTCTCTCAATGTCGGGTTCCAATTATGCCTGTCGCTCGAAGATAAATCACGTTGCTCGCTTGAAGAATATCTCGTTGCTCTGAAGAACATCTCGTTGCTCATTTACAATTGCTCTGAAGAATGTCGGGGTTCCAATTTCCATATTTTGATTCTAATCATAACTGACGACTCTGAAGAATATCAATTGCATACTTGTCCCATTTCAATGTTACTCAGGCTATGTTTCTCTTAGGTTTCATTTTAAAAAACAGCACTATTTCGGGAGTCTCTTTATCATAACGTTAAATGTCCAATCGGGAGTCTCTATACCATAATGTCAAATGTTATGAGCCAGTACAAGCATTGATCTCAGGAGGAAAGAGCCACCAGATCGCATTAACGACTACGGAGGTTACGTAGCCGCCGTGGCGCATCTCATCTGACCCTCCTCCTTCAATCAGTCGATGGAGAGATCGTTCAGCCTCCCCTCGACTACCCCGCTTGCTTAACCCACATCATCCTTTCCACTTATTTCCTTTGATGAGCCTGCTCACTCCATAAATTGAATTTTAGAAATCAGCCTAGCTACTTGGCTAACTGTGGAGGTTGCACAGCAGCGTTTTTTCGCAAATGCTATTTCTAGTCATTTTCCATAATTCCCGTTATTCCATACGAGAGGAGAAGGCGCGCGGCCTACCCCTACCAACTCTCAAGCATGACTCATGAAGAAGTTTCAGTTTCTCTCCCTTTTTATAGCTTCGCCTGCATCCGGTCTCCTTCCCTCTCTACAACTCACAAGTTCAAAAGTGAATAAACCACAAAATTACTAACGATTCCAAATACTACATAAAACTCGTGTTACAAACAATTCATTAAAAAAAAACAACATATCTATTTATTGGGGGATTCCAATGACCAGTATCAACAATACTTATTTAAACTCGAAAAGAACGTCTCTTCCTGTCATTGCTCCACCCCTCCTGTTATTTCACAATCGTGTGCCTTCCAATAATTATCCAAATTTATAATCTTACATTATCTCCACTTGATATGCCACTACGTCAAAAACACTTATGTTACCATATTCTCAAAAGGAAATTGAATAATACCTTCTATTATTCCTGTGATCAATTTCACTATAAAACAAATATATTACTTAACACGTGATAACGTCACATACCCTCACAATCAAGATAAAAACAAATATTCATAGAATATTGCAAAAACAACCTTTTAAAAATTCTTTATTATAACATTAACCTCCAAAATAACCTTGATTATTCAAGTAGGCCACATCCCATTTGTCACTAAATAAAAGAATAAACAACCTATGTTCCTACCTTGGTAAACACATTGTACCTTTTACTATAATTCAATTATTTATATTCCATAAATCTCCAATTTCTCAACCATCATATTTCTATAATTGACCCTCTCTCTAGGTCTCAATTGATATGGTCCTTCCCTTCTATAATTCACAGGACCTCCAATTTCCTCAGGTTACTGTCTATTATTAACAACATTTCTTTGTTTACAAAAATTCACAATTCTCTCATCAATATCTTCCTCATCACTATTATTATTATCCTCTTCCACATGTAGAGCTCTATTAGTTCCTATATGAGGGCGTCCCCTCTTCTTATTGAACTTTGGTACAAATTCCCCATAGCATGGTTTTAATCTATCAATGTGTACCCTCTGAAAGTCTCTTACTCTCATTCCTACTATTTCATAATTCACATTATTAACCCCTTCAGTCACCTTGGCAGCATATGTTTCCAACTTGTATCTTGGACGTTTACCTTGTCAAAAGTGCGGTATTTTTTTATGTTTTGTAAAATTTCGTACTAAATAAATGACATGAATAAAATCTGTTGATTCTCTAATAAATATGTATATTTCGGTAGCAAATATAGCCATACATGTAAAAAGATAATAAAAAATGTTAATAAATAAAAAACTGCTGGTTATGTTTAATGTAACAGTATCAATATAATAAATGTAAAAACAAAATTTTTACAATCGAATTTAAGGTCTGTGTCTGAAGGGGCTACGTTACTTAATAACCCTGAAAGGTCCCAAAAATCTATGTTTAAACTTATCCTTATGACCTCCTTTCTTCTGAAGCCACACTAAATCACCTTCGTGATATTCTAGAATCTTCTTATTCTTATTTCTATAATTGATACGACGATTCCTATTCTCAACATCATTCAACTGAGCTAGCCTTCTAGCCTTATTTAAATTCCTTAACAGTTCTGAATGATTTTCAACTCTATTTATATTCCCCTCATATTCTCCCCAAGTTTCAGGAGTAACTGGATCAAATCCATAAATCAGGAATGCAGGGGATTCCTTAAGATTCTCATTAACATTAATCCTTATTGAAAATAATTATGGTTCAAGCATCTCATCCCATACTTTCGGATTATCATCACATAATTTTCGTATCACCTCTACAAGGGATTGATTCATCCGTTCTATTAATCCATTAGACATAGGCCTATATGCCATTGTAAATGTCTGTTTAATTCCCAATTCCATACAAATATTTTTTATCAAATCTGAGGCAAAATTAGCACCTCTATCAGAAATAACCTCTCCTGGAATTCCATATCTACATACAATTTTCTCAACAAGAGCCTTTGCAATTGTTGCTGCATTCTGGTCCTTTAAAGCAATAGCTTCTGGAAATCTTGTCATAACATCTATGATTGTTAAAATATATTTATTCCCATCATTTGATTCTTCCACTGGACCAACAATATCCATCGAAATCTTCTGAAATGGATAATCTGCTACAATTCCCTCTTGGAAAGGAGCAGTGCCCTTAACCAATTTGCATCTCTGGCAAATCTCACAGTATTTAATAAACCTTTTAACATCTCTATACATAGTTTCCCAATAATACCATTTATGTAACCTGGACATAGTTCTAATTACTCCATTATGTCCACCTAATTTTCCCGCATGGGTAATCTCAATTAATGCACACCGCATTGTTTCTCCAACATATGTTTTCCAAACATTCTCCCTTTTAGGTACCCTGGAATAATATCTCCACATTATTATACCATTCATTATCCTATATTCTCCATTCTTCCTTTTAACACATTCTATTTGATCCGCTTGCATATCCAAATATATAGAATCCTCCTTCTGGGACTCAATTATTTTTCTTCTAATATTATTCTCATTTAAACATGAGATCTCATTTACCTCTATGATCTCTGATCTCGACATCAGGTCTGCCACTACATTTTGGCTTCCTTTAATATATTCTACCTCTAAGTTAAATTCTTCCAACTCTAATGACCACCTCAAGAGTCTCTGATTAGAATCCTTCATATTCTTAATAAACATTAACGTCTTATGATCCGATCTAATTATTGTCTTATGTCCTAAAATTATACTTCTAAAATGGTTCAATGCCATCATTATTGCTAAACCTTCCTTTTCAATAGTACTGTAATGCATCTGAGAACCCAATAATTTTTTACTATAATATGCAATTGGTCTAAAACCTCCATCATGTTTTTGTTGCAATACTGCACCTACAGCAAAGTTACTAGCATCTGTATCTAAATAAAATTCTCTGTCATAATCCGGTAATACTAGTACTGGAGCATTACACAATAACTCCTTTATCTTCTTAAATGCTAAATCACATTCCTCAGTCCATACAAATTTTTTATTCTTCCTTGTGAGTTCCGTCAATGGAACGATTACCTCTGATATACTTGGAATAAACTGCCTGTAATAATTAACTGCTCCAATTACTGACCTAACTCCTTTAACATTAATAGGCCTAGGAAGATTCAATATTGCTTCAATATTCTTAGGATCAGGCAAAATTCTCTTATATCCAATTAAGTGGCCTAAATACTTAACCTGTCTCAATCCAAACTGACATTTAGTTGGTTTCATAATTATTCCATTTTCCTTAAATCTTTGAAATACCCACTCAATTAATTCTATGTGTTCCTGGAATGTATTACTAGCTACCAAAATATCATCCTGAAATATGTAAATTCCATTACTCAATTTCTCATTCAAAACTTCAGGCATATAAGCTTGAAATTTATGAGCTGAATTTTTTGCTCCTTGCGGCATTCTCGTCAATTGGTACTTTCCCCACGGGGTTTGAAATGCAAAGCACTCTTTTAATCCTGGTTTAAGCGGCAACTGAAAATATCCTGTATTTAAATCTATTACTGAAAAAATTTCACACTCATGCAATTTATTCAAAATCTCTGATACTCTAGGAATAGGAAAATCTATTGCCTTCGTAATTTCATTAACCTTTCGCAAGTCAAGAGTAATTCTAATATCTCCATCCTCTTTTTTTACAACATGTATAGGTGAATTCCATGGTGATTGGCTTGCCTCTATAATGCCTGCTTTCTCATACATCCTCAATTTGTTTCTAAGTGGGGCTAGATACGTTTGTGGTATCGGATATTGTCTATCAAACATTGGAGTAGTTCTATCAATTTCTAAATCCACCTCATAATCTTTCACCCCTCTCAATGATCCAACATCATCAGAAAAACACTCACTAAAATCTTCAACAACCTTCATAAATATTTCCTTCTGTTCCTCTGTAAGGTTCTCATCTATGACAAGAGCATCATTTATTATATCACATTCTCCCTTCATAAAGTCTCTATCTTCTCCTCTAATTTCCATAGTATCTCTACATTTTATTGTGATTTCCTCTATTAAGTCATTACCTAATATTCCATCATAACCTCTTCCTTTCAAATTGAACAACATAAGTTCCGCCTCTGGAATAGTCTTATCTTCTAATTTAACATCTGTTACAATTGCTTGGGTCACCGGGGTATATTTCCCATCAATTCCTCTTACATGTATATTTACTGGTTTTTTAATTATTTTCTCCTCATCAAATGATTTTGCAATCTGTTTATCCACAAGACTAACTTGTGATCCAGTGTCCACCATCATATTTATCATTGTACCTCCTACTTGAGCAACTGTTTTATACATCCTATTACCATTAGGTTTTAGTGCCAACACTGTAGAATCTCTATAACACGCATTATTCTGCCTACAATCTTTCACAAAATGACCTTTCCTGCCACAGCCAAAACAAACTTTATCTCCTGAATAACGTTGACCATGATTTTTTAAATTACCTCTTTCTTTACCACTGGTTTTCCATTTTATTTCTCTTATTTCTTTCTCCAATTCTCTAATTTTATCACTATCTCTCTTTGCATTTTGCTGTTCTCTTTTCTGATCAAGTTTACCCTCTAATCCATTAATTTTAACTTCAAGTTCTTCTATTTTTTTATCCTTCTCAATCAACAATTTTTCCTCGCTTTATCTGTCTCTGCAAAAAACTTTACAAGCTTCTTCTAATTCTTTTTTTAGATCTGCAATCTGCTTATTAACTTCCACTTTCCCAGCTGAATTTATCCAGTCATTATCATCATTTGTTCCTCTTTGAATTTGTTCTGACAATAAAGCCTCCTTCTTAGCTTCTTCAAAATTCTTTGGTTTACTACATCCCAATAATAATCTATGTTTCATCAAAACTGTACTCATAAACCTATCAAATAATATTTCTTCCCTTTTCTCTTCATCATGTTCCCTTCCTTCTGTCATCTTATCATAAGCTATCTCCAATCTATTTGCATATTCTTGAATACTTTCTCTTTTTCCCTGTTTTGCATCATAAAACTCTTTAGCATAATCTCTTCTAGGTTTTGATTTACCTAATATATCTCTTAATCTTTCAATTAATGCCTCCTGATTGTTTACTCTATATAACCTATGATCTTGCAATGTCTTAGCAGCTGTTCCTTTTAGTCTCGATTTTAGTACCATTAGTTTAACTTCTGGAGTCCATGGAGCCAAAGCTGCAATTTCTTCCAAACTAGCAATAAATGCATCTAAATCAGTTCCATTTTCATCTCCTGTATAATTCGGAATTAAATTCACAAAGCCAGAAATAATAGGCATGTTGTTCCCATTGTTATTATTCTCTCCCATCGGGTCATTATTCCCATCAATCTGTATCAACGCATCTCCTTCCATTTTGACTTTCCTGTATTTTCTATCCTCTGTCCTCAGGCAAAGAAAAATTTATAAAACTTGTCTCTCAGTGGTTAATTGGTTAAAAAAAACACTGCCGAGTAAGGCAACAATGTACTTTAACTCACACACCTTTGCTTTATTACACAAACACTGCCTTGCACGTTGGGCGCCAATGTAAATGGACACCCTTTTTGCCTCACGTTGTGGTGCCAATGTAACCTTATGTCGTTGATTTTAGGGTTTTACACAATGGGTGCCAATGCAACCTCAATCAGCTTGAGTGGACCACCCCCCCTTTCTTCTCTAAATCAGAATCCAATGCAATGAATTCCAAGATAGCTAGCTCAAATAAATTCAATATACAAAATCAAGGACATAGGTTAGGTTCTTTAAGAAAAATTGGCAGGTTGTGACTTATTTATTTCAATAAGGAAAGCAAGGTTTGGAATTAAATAAATGTTCTCTTTATTCAAAGATAAACAAACCAATGAGATACAAAATTAAATAAAGTCTTAAATCTAAATGAAAAGAAAGTAGATAGATCTTAACACGAAAGAAGAAAGTTAATATTAAAATTCGTAAGTACTTATATCTAAGATAAGATGCAAAATTCAATAAATGTCAATAAATCAATTGCTCTGAGGAAAGAGATAGTTCTACTCAAAATTCTAATTTTAGAAAGTTCTCTCAAATTTATTCCTTTATCGTACCTTTGTCATGACACTCAATTAGATCAATATATCAAATTTCAGTTTTACTTACAATTACGTAGTGCAAACACCTGCAGACTTGTCAAGCACTTTTAATCCACTTTAATGCACAAAAACACTTCTGTGTTTAACAGGCCAAAAATTATATCACTTAGCACTCTGAAGCACAAAAACACATCTGAAGAAAATCCGGATCGATTAGTGAGTGAGTCCACTGGAAGTCTCAAAGTTACCCCACTAAGTTCAACAGAAGATCTCACATATGCAGTTGTCTTCTTCTCTCAATGTCGGGTTCCAATTATGCCTGTCGCTCGAAGAAAAATCACGTTGCTCGCTTGAAGAATATCTCGTTTCTCTGAAGAACATCTCGTTGCTCATTTACAATTGCTCTGAAGAATGTCGGGGTTCCAATTTCCATATTTTGATTCTAATCATAACTGACGACTCTGAAGAATATCAATTGCATACTTGTCCCATTTCAATGTTACTCAGGGTATGTTTCTCTTAGGTTTCATTTTAAAAAACAGCACTATTTCGGGAGTCTCTTTATCATAACGTTAAATGTCCAATCGGGAGTCTCTATATCATAATGTCAAATGTTATGAGCCCGTACAAGCATTGATCTCAGGAGGAAAGAGCCACCAGATCGCATTAACGACTACGGAGGTTACGTAGCCGCCGTGGCGCATCTCATCTGACCCTCCTCCTTCAATCAGTCGACGGAGAGAGCATTCAGCCTCCCCTCGACTACCTGCTTGCTTAACCCACATCATCCTTTCCACTTATTTCCTTTGATGAGCCTGCTCACTCCATAAATTGAATTTTAGAAATCAGCCTAGCTACTTGGCTAACAGTGGAAGTTGCACAGCAGCGTTTTTTCGCAAATGCTATTTCTAGTCAATTTCCATAATTCCCGTTATTCCATACGAGAGGAGAAGGCGCGCGGCCTACCTCTACCAACTCTCAAGCATGACTCATGAAGAAGTTTCAGTTTCTCTCCCTTTTTATAGCTTCGCCCGCATCCGGTCTCCTTCCCTCTCCACAACTCACAAGTTCAAAAGTGAATAAACCACAAAATTACTAACGATTCCAAAACTACATAAAACTCGTGTTACAAACAATTCATTAAAAAAAACAACATATCTATTTATTGGGGGATTCCAATGACCAGTATCAACAATACTTATTTAAACTCGAAAAGAACGTCTCTTCCTGTCATTGCTCCACCCCTCCTGTTATTTCACAATCGTGTGCCTTCCAATAATTATCCAAATTTATAATCTTACATTATCTCCACTTGATATGCCACTACGTCAAAAATACTTATGTTACCATATTCTCAACAGGAAATTGAATAATACCTTCTATTATTCCTGTGATCAATTTCACTATAAAACAAATATATTACTTAACACGTGATAACGTCACAAGATGTACAAATTATAATGCCCCCTTCTAATATCTAACTGGACGAAATTCTCATACATATTGGTCAAATCGTTTTTTAAAAAAGATCCAATACTTCAGTTCACAAGTAATTATATTATTAGTTAATTGCTTATTACAATATTTGGATTAATAAACTGATTATTTTATTGAACTGAGAATTATTTCTTCCTTTTCGTTTTTTGTTAAAACAAAACAAAAAAAAAACAAAAAAACAAACAATTTAAGTACCTTTTCAAAAATATTTTAGGTTACCAGGTTTTCTTTTAATTTAAAATTTTAAAATCAATTAGTTAATATTTGATAAATTATGTTAGATTTGATTATTGATAGCAATTAAGCTTTTAAATATCCTTCCAGTTTAAATGTCCTGCCTTTACAAATATTCCATTATTATCAGATTAACAAAAATTAAAATTGCATTTTTTTTATTATCTTAAAACACTTTTGTGACGCAGCTTTTAAATTTTTTTATACATGTATTAGAAACATCTGATATTTCAGTAAACATAGGTATAAACGTTTTTATTGTGATGAATATATTAAAAAAAAACTGTCACGCAAGAAATAAGCACAAAGCTCTTACACCCGTGTATAATAGCTATTTCAAAGCTAAACAAAAAAATTAGAAAACGAAACATTTGCGCTGTAGATTTCCAAAGGATGACATTCTTCGTAGAAAGTGGGTACATCTTTTATTTTGGCAACAAAATTATACAGCATTTTTTTATTAAACATTAAATTAACGACAAATTGATTGGCATTAAATTTACCAGGTTAAAATTGAGTGCAGGGCACAAAGCATTAATTCATGTATAACTCTGATGAATATAATCATGAATCCATATCAGATGACGCGTCTCAATATTATCCAATCCCTGATATTAAAATCTTGTCAAAATATTGTGATTCAGCAAGATTCGTTTCTAGGTCTGTAATTAAATCTATAATCTGCAGTCAATGTAAAGAAGCGTTGAAAGAGCAATATCAGAGCTACCACTGCCTTAATTTCATTGAGAAAAAAAAATAAGGAGGCTAAAAAAGATGTAGTATACCTGTGCTAAATTTCAGAAAAAAATCATTAGGAGTGAATTTTATAATCTAGGAGAGCAAAGAGCAATTAAATTGAATATGCCTATCAAAATTCTAGCAAAAACATTACATTTTATAACCGAAAACAAAATTAATATTTTCACTAATTTAACTCACCATTCATTTGAAATGAGTCCTTCTGACGATCATGTTGTTCGACTTATTCGACTTATTGTCTTCACATACTGTAATATTTGATATCACCATGAAACCAAGCGACTGACAGAAAAAATAAATGGAGAAAATATACCCAGTGTCTTATCACGACTTATTATATTTAAAAATCAATAAAGAATAAATCAATTTAAATTTTTTGTGTAACTGAAGCTATTTTCGAAACTTCATTGGTAATACTGTATGAAGAGGCTTCAAATTTACTTTTTATTTAGCAATACAAATGAAAATATTTATTAGGTATTAAGACTGATTAAGTTATAAGAATCAACTTTTTTAATAATAAAAATCAGTAAAGACTGAAAAAATAAATTCATCCTTCCTCTAGATTCATTTACTTTCACCATGGATGAAGAAATAACTTTGCTTCTTCAGTTTTCTTCATCTATGCTTTCACTTGTCTCTGGCTAAGCCTCCATTATTACAATAACGATAGGAGTTGCGAGTTGTACGCGCTCTTTTAAACATTCGTAAGGTATTGAATCAGCTATTGAAAGTCATTAACAGTATACGTTATCGTTAGTTAATGCAATAAAGTTTTTTTAAAAAAATCTTAAAACAGGTTATGCTTACTAATACCTCTTGAAGTCATCTACAATAACAGCTGAAATAACATTGAGAACATACGCCACCTTATGTTTCTGCCATTCCCATAATGGAGATCGCTGCACTTCCGGTGGCACCAGTAGCGCTCAGCAAAATGAATAGGGCACTGCCAGTCTCTTACTTTCATTTGTCTCTGGTCCAGATCAAATGCTGATTCTTCAGCTGGTGAGACAGGTTCCTGGTTAGCCACTTTTTTACATCCAAGACGAGCTGAGTACGGGGATGGAGTAGAAGAAAGCGAATCCATGAGCAATGAAGGAACGTCCAATAGGTAAGTTGAAGTGGTCCAAGTATTCGGTACCGCACAATCGGAAGGCGGCAACCTTTTCAGGTAAGTCGACCATGGAGGAACAACTGTTCAGAATAGAACCAGATATTAGTATTGTGTCACTTAGAGGTAAGATTTTAATTAACTAGTTTTAATTAATTGAGCAATAATTCTTAACAATACTACTGATACCAAACAAAGATAATCCCGTGTCCAAGCGCGGACATTCGCGAGGGCGCTCAGCGCGAATACCGGCTACATCAGCAGTGGGACAGTCCATGGGAGAAAGAACGCTGTGTCATGGACCGTGGGAGGGGGGGCGACCGAAGTCCTGGGCTCAAGGAATCCAATGGCGGAAGGAGTCAGCCCTTTGGTATCTGCAGCAATGCTTAGATTTCCCGATGTGGTCTCGTGGGGCACGTCATCGTTCGGTAATCTTCAATGCTTCGTCCTCTTGAAGCACCAATGCTGAGGAAACTAGTTTAATGAAAGTGGAACTCCGAGCACAATCAAAAGTTTCATCATTTCTGCACAATCAAAAGTTTCATCATTAATGCCAGTCTTTGATTCTGCGATATTAGTTAGCGAGAGTTCTTGCTTACTTTTTGACGGAGAGCGTAACTTGTCGAATCTGTGTTTCGCAGGGACTCTTCCGGGATGATCGTCGAGGATATGCCAGCCGTGGCTACTTGTCCTCGGGGCAACGAGGGGCACTTCGTCGGCGGCGAATGTAAGCACTCCCTCGGCTTAGTTGGCCTGGTTCTGTGCCTATCCTCTGTCCTCGTTGAGAATCGCTGCTGGCCTCGGCAGGGGCGTCGTTCACTTTAACTTCAGAAAACACATAGGAATTAAGAGTCTTATTATTAATCTTACGATTTATGGAATTCCTCTGAAGATTTTCGTGGTTCCAACGAGGTCCTCGTTCGCCAGTCGGTCCACCATCGGCATCGACATCTCTCTGGTTGGGCATCGGATGATCCACTATCGCTCTCTGCCGTTCCTTGCTTGAGCTCCGCTTTTTATTTGCCTTTGGAGGATTCTGGGCCAATTCTGCGCAGATAATCCTCCAATAGTCTTTCTTCTCCTGCTTCTCTCTTTTCCTGGCGGGTCTATTCCGGCTCGGGGTGACAGCTTCTCTTCTACTTCTCTTTCTCCGTATAAAATCCGCGGAATTTTTATTTTCAGCTGCTTTTCCCTTTCGAGGATATGACAAAACTAAATATTATTTATTTATTGTGGTTTTGCACCCCGCGGGGGTAAAATAAAGATAAAGAAAGTAAGATAGTCGATTGGCACAAAATATGTAAGGACTGTCGATTAGGATCTTTAGGAAACGTTGCCAATGTCTTCGAAGTTGACATCAAGAATTTGCCTCGATTTTCTATACTTTGTATGCCACTTCATTTCCATCAGGTTATTCAGTATTCCAGCCACCAGGTCATTGTCATAGCTCTTCATCATCTGCATCATGTTCATCAGGAGATCTTGGACACACTTTCCAGCGTGAGTCATGTTCAGATCTGAGTGGATGGAATGATGTTTTACGGTCCAAATGCTGGACAGTGGTCTTCAGGGTAACATCCTGGAACGACTGGAGTTCACTCCATCTGCTTCTACATATAGTCGCCCACGCAGGCAGGCCATACAGGAGGATGGCCCGAATCACTGTCTTGTACAGTAGTAATTTATTGTCGATGCTATATACAGTAAACGACAATCGACAATCGAACAGTACATTTGTTAGGATGGGACGAAAGCAGCGCTTTCACAAAGCTCATCCAACCAGAATAAACTCCAAATGAAATACACTGAGGTAGTCAAGAAGCCTAACCAACCGAAGAGGTCTTCCATATTATACAAAAAAGAAAATAAGATTGACGATTGTCAGAAACAAAATACAAACGAAATAAAAAACACAAGGAGAAAGAAGATTATCACATCTTCCAGTAGTCCGGGAAAGAGACGTTGCTAATATCTTCAAAACTGGCGTCAAGAACGTGCCTCGGTTTACGATACTTCGTATGCCAGTTCATATTCAATGAGTTCTTTAGTATTCCATTCACAAGTTTATTGTCGTGAGTCTTCATCTTCTGTATCATAATCAAAAGGAGATCCTGTATAAACTTTCCGATATGGGCCATGTTTAAATCCGTGTGGATGGATTGGTTTTTCACCGTCCTTCTATCCAGCTGAGCAATGGTCCTCAGGGTAACATTCTGGAATGACTGTAGTTCACCAAAAGAGGCCCCTTTATATATCCCCCACCACTGCAATGCTGCATCAATGGACGTCGAGTATTCTGATTGGTCGAGACCAATAGCGAAGGTGCCGCCATTTTTTGGCGATGGCAGAAACTACTCCAGTTGATTATCGATCATGACTGCAATAACAAGAAGCCAACTGGAAAAATGTAAGACCAAATGCAAAATATGCCTTTTAGGTCTGATAATCCCAAATATGTCACAAACCTTAAATATGCTTTTTTAGGTCTTTATAACTTGTAAACTAAAACACATATATTATAAAAAAATATATTTTTGTGCTTATCTATTAGTACTGAAATCATAAACAAAATATGTTTTTACCTAAGGTTCCTAACCCTAGTAACAATATTGTCCCTGGTGGAGGTCTTGTTGTTGATTCGTGTGGGCGTGGATATCCATTGTCTTCTTTCAAAAATATTCATTGGAAGAGCGGCATTCGAATCCAAAACCCGATGGATGCGAACTCGGAAAGCCCGCGCCATAAGATTTCTGTATATACGAACGTTGACGCACCAACTAACGCGTTAGACTATTGGTAAACGAGCTGGTGGTTTAGTATTGAATCCATGTCATCTTAATTGGTTTCACTTTCGCTGCAAGTTGCAGCCATTTTCCTGTACGTGGAGATACGTATACAGACAGTCCCCGCGCCACGAGTTGGCGGATGTAGGGCACATATTTGTTGGCAGGTGTGCTGCGTTCGCTTCAAGGGTACCTGGTTCACGTGATATTTTTAAATGTAGATAAGATTATATGCAGTTGATGTCATTTAACTTAAACAATATAATTAATTTTTAAACTCTTAAATTGGTCACGAGTTTATATAATTCATCATCATATTACAAAAGCAACTTAATGACGGATGTAGAAAAAGAAAAGGACGAAACACAAGAACCCTAGAATAAAATAAAAAATGAAATTTTAACACAGAGTGGTAAAACCATGAAAAAAAGCTGACGTTCCGGATAGAGGCTTCGTTTGTCAAAGCAAAGAGTGAAAGTGATAACCTCTTTGGCTGTCCTTTGACATCACTTTCACTCTATGCTTTGACAACGGATAGCCTCTATCCAAAACGTCAACTTTTTTTTCAGGATCTTACCACCCTGTGTTCAATTTTCATTTTTTGAAAGCAACTTAATGAATTTTTAGAAAGTTCGCGGGAAAAACACCTCAGTAGTGTCATCGCAATCGAAAGCGATCGAGCAGACGACGCTCTCTGCTCGATCAACGGCATCGATCGCCGCACGTGGATTTATTGACGACATATAAAGAAAGAGAAGCAGTCCGCCAATGAGCGAAAAACAGATGGCACCTTATATCCTGAAGCGCAAGCTTTCCTTAAACTTGATCAACGTCCCAGAATGACTCCCAGGGAAAGCAGAACCCGGAAAAGTGGACAAGCATTTGCAAAGGAAATTAATGGCCGTAAAGCTTTAACGCAAAGGGTCGGAGAAGATCTTCAGCGAAGCGACTGAAGTATACAGGGTGGGTCTCACCTAAAGTGAACTAATAGCAAACGTCTAAAATAAAAATCTGACAGAGTACCGGGTGGGCAAGAAATAACGTGAGGTGTTCAGAGCTCGCTAGCGGGAATTCTATTAGGCCAAATGCAGTACATTTTGGTGTATATACTTAGTGGAACATGCAGTTTCGATTTCTGCAAAAAAAATATAAAAATAGTACCAAAAGTCGCCATAGGGGGCGTTTATTTCAAGAAAACAATGAATACATTTGCATAAGCGCGTTCCGTGTTGAGCAATCATGACAATAAAAGGCAAGGCTGAGGATTTCCCATCATTCACGAACGAATGGCCTGACGATGACGCTTACTCTGCCTGACCGGGCGTTATTAGTCAAGTTGTTTTATCAGAAGAGCGACAATGCAAGTGCTGCCCTTCGTGAATTCCGGCGATTGAAAACGTTACGAAGAGGACCGATGAGCATAACTAACTTACGGAAAATGATTGAACGATTTGAATCTACCGGAACTCTAGAAGTGCAACCAGGCCGGGGACGCAAACGAATCAGGCAGCAACACGTTGAAGAAGTTGCAACTGCTGTTGTGGAACAGGAGATGACTACTGTGCAGGGTACCAACAGTGCACACGCAATAGCACGCCAAACAGATATCCCATATTCGACGGTGAGGAAAATATTGCATAATATATTGACATTTTATCCCTATAAACTCACACCTGTTCAACTATTGCTTCCTGGAGATGAACGTACCCGAACTGACTTTTCGTTGAGATTTTTAGCACGTATGGAAGTGGACGATGCATGGCCATGGCAAATTTTATGGAGTGATGAGGCACATTTTTATTTGAATGGTGATATCAATACCCACAACTGCCGTATTTGGGCTGCATCAAATCCACAAGTGTGTCTGCCAACTCCTATGCATTCACCGAAGCTAACAGTATGGTGCGGCTTTACTGCTTCTTTCATCATCGGCCCGTACTTTTTTAAAGAAATCCGTCCCCGTGGACCGGTGACTTGTTCCGTCAATTCTGCCAGGTATGCCGATATGCTTGAGAATTTTGTGATACCACGATTGCAGGAAAAGGGTTGTCTGGATTCTACCATTTTTATGCAGGATGGTGCGCCACCGCACATCGGACGTCAGGTGCAGCAGATCTTGAGAGAACGTTTTTCAGACAACAGAATAATTAGTCGTGCATTTCCCATGGTATGGCCACCCAGGTCGCCTGATCTCAACCCTTGTGATTTTTGGTTATGGGGATATTTGAAAAGCCTTGTGTATCAAGCACATGTTCCTGACCTCTCAACCTTAAAAGATCAAATAACGTTACATAATGCAGATGTGCTGCGAGCTGCCGTAGAAAATGTCGTGTACCGCATGCAGCTATTGGAACAGCACACTGGTGGTCATATTGAAACACATTTGTAATTAAAAATAAAACATTGTTTATTGTTGTTACTAAAGTTGGTTTGTACGATATTTGTTCATTTGACAATTAGGTAATCATTGTTTTCTTGAAATAAGCGCCCCCTATGGCGACTTTTGGTACTTTTTTGCAGAAATCGAAACTGCATGTTCCACTAAGTATATACACCAAAATGTACTGCATTTGGCCTAATAGAATTTCCGCTAGCGAGCTCTGAACACCTCACGTTATTTCTTGCCCACCCGGTACTTTCAATGGAAGAATTATTGTGCTTTTATGTGAGGACATCCAGTCTATACTTCCTCATTTCAACCACCAGTTTTCATTCACTCTCTTTGACACGCCCTCTCACATTCCACACACCCATTCTCCATTCACACCTCCTTCTCTCTCGTCGAAAACCTTTTGCCATTCCAAAAGTCGTTCCATGTTCATCCATCCGGTTTAATTTCTTTTGCGTTCTGAAAATCATAAAGTAAGATTCACCACACTGGTGATCAGCCAGTAGTGGTATAGACTGGTGAGGGGAGTGCCCTCTATGGGTCCCATCCTACCCTCTCCGAGGAGAAGTTTGCCAGAGCCTCGTTAGCCGCCAAGCGCGTTGCCCAGTTCCCACTACGAGGAGGAGAGGTTGGTCTTCGGGGGCCTTATAGCCTTATATATACTTATATCTAGCTTTATGGGTTTGAGAGCCTGAACAAGAGATGTGCTTGCATGAAGAAGAGAATGACCGTGGAAGAAGCTAGAATGGTGTGTAGAGACCGGAATGTGTGGCGCCGATTGATTAGCGATGTATGATTTGGTTGATCCATTTTTTTTTTTCTTTTCATGTGCTGCCCACCCTTTTTGTAGGATAGGGACGTGATGTTGATGAAGATGATTATGTGAGGGATTTATATGTGCATTTGATATCCAAAAAAAAAAAAACTGCGCCATTTTCGATATGAATATGGAGGTCAACTTTGAAATGTGCAATGGAACCCCTATTTTTAATGGTATTTTCAGATTATACACCAATGTGCATTCTAATCCATTGTGTTTAGGAAGAATATTTGTTTGTTTTTGTTTTGCCTTTTCTTTAAATCCAACACACCACACTTTGTGCCTCTATCTCCTAAAAGGTTGAATCAATTGAAGAAACACTAAGAATAAAACATTTCTCAAATGTTGTTTACAATCTGAAAAAAACCATTGAAAATGGCGTCGGTTTTTTTGGAAATGAAATACACATAAAGACCCCTCAAATAAAAGTACAATAATCTTCCTTTGAAAGTATTCTGTCAGATTTGTATTTTAGAGTTGGCTATTGATATACAGGGTGTATCAGGTTCGACGGTCATAAAGTACCTAGCGTTGTTCTCCGCAAAATTTCAAGCATAATTTTCCTTATTCATTTTTCAAAATTCTCAAAAAAAATGCTTGAAATCGTTATCCAAAGTTTGGCTATTATGACGTCAGAAGGCTATAGGAATGGATGAATTATGACGTCAGAAGGTTATTATGACTATTCTTATAGCCTATTATGACGTCAGAAGGCTATCCAAAGTGGCTCCTGGCTATTATGATAGGAGCCAGGAAAAAATTACTGTATGTCATTACGGCATGGATGAATTATGTCAAAATAGCGAAACTTTTCTATGAGAATTTTGAAAAGTGGATAAGGAAAATTATGCTTAGAATTTTGCGGAGAACAACGCTAGGTACTTTATGACCATCGAACCTGAAACACCCTGTATAGGCAAGACACCTTATATAGGGTGTAAATGGACGACGTTTCACAAATTTAAGGATATGTAGAGGATGATGTGGTGAACATTTTTTATTAATAAACCCATAGTCCCAAACGAAAACCGACGGAGCCACAGCATGTTTGATGCTCTGTTTTGCGTCAAGCCGTGGAATGGCTGTCTGAATTAATGTGTTGTCACTGCATTGGAATTTCACGAAGGTATAATCACTTTCCATGAAGTTAATTCTTTGCAGATACGCTAAAGATTGTGCGATCGTGTATGATGGAGTAATAAGAATAAGCAGATCACAGTGTACACTGAGATAATTTGTGGCGATCTGAAATGGGACAGTCCAGTAACAGTTCTGTACGCAATTGGGTACGAAAGTTCTCGCTGTTTCCTGCCTCACAGTAAAGTCCATTCCTGAACTCATACAGCACAAAACGTAGAGCGCAAAAAACCTTCACCCTTACGGAATGTTCCAAACTAACAACGGGAATTTCGTACCAACCTGATATGCAAGATTATGTGATTGGAAAATGTGCTGTGAATCTGGACGGTACCATTTGAAAATAGCCTGCGAGCTGACAGTCTGCATAAGGCCTACAAGATGCAATGGCAGGGGATATCGTAGTAAAGTGCCTAGTTCAATGCTTGACAAACCAGGACATCAAACAAGCTGTAGCTCCGTTGCTTTTCGTTTGGGACTATGGGTTTATTAATAAAAAATGTTCACCACATCAACCTCTACATATCCTTAAATTTGTGAAACGTCCATTTACACCCTGTATACTGTAAGCAGAACCATGTTTTTCAATTCAAAATTTTACAACGTGAGCAGATACGTCCCGTACCCAACTACAAAGGATCATCCAGTGCTTCTGATAGTAAGAACTTTAATCCTTGTAAAGGCTATAATAATGAATACAAAAAATTTAAAACAAAATAAGTGACGCTCGTTAGCAGTTAATTCTACTGGGTCAGTGTTAATCAACACTTAAGTTTACAAGGGGGTCAGCAGCACAATATTCATCCATTAAGGCAGCTGTAAGATCGACTAGCGATATTGACGTGATCGTCAAAGCATTTAAATCGCTTTAGTATCGTTTCAGAAGTAGGTGGCGCAAGCGCGCTCGTGGTACGTATCGAATGTATTTCTTGCTGTCAGTGTTCAAAATCTATGTAATCGGTAAGCACAATGAACAAATAATTAGTTATTCGGTGTCAATATTTCTTATCATAAATTAAAAGTTAACGTGTAATAATCTCTTTACTCTCATTGACTTCTATACGTATGGTTTCAGTTTAATCTTTTCCAACTCTTCCACTATGCCACTGAGGATCTCATCCCTGTAGCGTTCTGCTGTGAGAGTTCCCTCGTAAAAGTATGGTCCCATAATGGAGCCATTGTACAAACCAAACCACACTTTTATCTTCCAGTTCAATGGGCTGAATATATTTGAAGAATCAATTACACTGGCCAACAAAATATAAGATTTTTCTTGTGACAAAACGAAAGTGGGTGGTTTTTGGTAGTATTTTTTCTGCTGATTACGAATATAATTTTTAATTTCTCTAGCACGCACAGCTTTCTTGTTTTACAATGAACCATTTTTAAATCATTCAGTGTTTGGGGCCTGGTAAATTTCCTTGCGGCCCCAAAATATGGATACTTTAACAATGTAGCCGCTTCTCTTACTCCCATTACTTTAACATAGAAGTCTCGAAGTGCATAACTTGGAAACGTGACGTGATAGAAAAAATCTAAAAGCAGATTCGGATTCTACATACAAATTACTACTAAGAACACTATGTGTGGTCTTAGTCACAAAATGCGTGTTGACTAGTGTTATCAGTGGACCTAAACTCATACTATTTCCAGGTAAACAAGAAAGTGATTAGAACATTGTAATTTACTGTTCAAATGTTAATGTATTAATTTGTTAATTACTCACCCGCCCCTGCGCATCTCGTTGCCAAATCCCTTTCTACCTTCCTCTATAACCTCAAGATCCTCCCTAACACATACAATGTCCCCAACTCACTTGCCTTAACTAATTCTCTCTCCAACATTAATACTGACGAACATCTCTCCCTAATGTCCCTTGACATAACTAATCTCTACACTAATATCCCTGTTGCTGACACCCTAAAAATCCTCGAATGCCGCCTACACTCTTCTCCCCTCCCTACACCCGATGTTATCGACCTTCTATCTATCCTTTCTGTTATCTCTTCCCAAAATTACTTTACTTATAACAACTCCTTCTATACCCAACCGACCGGATTAGGTATGGGCTTTCCTCTTAGCAGTTTCCTCTCTGAAGTCTATTTACAACATTTAGAACTAACTTTTGTTACCCCCCTCCTTAACAATACCACTATCATAGCCTACTTCCGTTATGTCGACGACATTCTCATACTCTTCGATTCCCGTTCTACTTCCCCTTCTGCCATAGATGACACCTTTAATTCTTTCTCTACCCACATCCAGTTTACCTTCGAAATCGAGTCTAACAGATCCCTCCCTTACCTGGACATACTCATCACTAACGACGTCCCTTCCAACCGCCTCACCTTCTCCGTTTACCGCAAGCCTACTACATCCTCTAACCTTATCCATCGTTCCTCTTCACACCCCCCGATACACAAACTAGCATCCCTACGTTGCCTAATCGACCGTGCCTTGAAGCTCCCCCTCGACCCCTCCGCCCGCTCGTCCGAACTACGCATCATCCGCTCCCTTGCCCATAGGAACGGGTATTCCAACTCCTCCTTTTCCCGTTTCCTCCACCGCCGGCAACACGCCATCTCCAATCCTACCTCCCCTGATGCACCCCAGTCCAAGAAGTGGGTCTCCTTAATGTACCTAGGTCCCCATTTCTCCCAACTCTCCCGTTTTCTATCTTCCCTCGGACTCCGAGTATCCTTACGCTCCCCCCTCTCGTCCACCCGCACACTGAACCCCTCATCCGCCGTCATTTACGATAAACTCGCACAACCAGGAGTCTACCGCCTCGATTGCACGTTGTGCGACAAATACTACATCGGTTTATCCTACCGTACTTTCACAGTACGTTTTAAAGAACACGCCAAATCATACACCAAGAATGACAAACGGTCACACTATGCTAACCACCTCAGGAGAACCGGACACCCCCTTAGCACGCAAGTTGAAGTGATGTCCGTCTTACACATATGCCACAATCCTTCAAAAACTACCACCCTCGAAGCTATCGAAATCTACAAGGCCAAGAAGACCAACCCCGACCGATTACTCAACCGCCAGACCGACTTCGACATATTTACCTTACTTAATCCTCTTTCTAATTTACTGTAAACTGGTTTTATTTTGTCATTCTCCCTTTTCTATTTTATTTTTGTCAATCTCCCCTGTTGACAACCAGATATGTTCTCTTTACGGTCCGCGTTTTTTGTCGCATCACTTTTGTCATTTCCTATAGTTTTATATTTTAATTTTTATGCTTATCTCGCTTGTTTCTCTTATTGGCCATTTCCTATGTATCTTATTTTTATGCTCATTGGTCCATCTGTACCATTTTTCTGTATATAAGGCCTGCGAGCCTCTTGTTGTGTACCTTGACAAAGCCGGGAATAAATGGCGAAACTAGTTGGTAATTCTATTGTCCATCTCTTATACTGTAAGGCCACTACACACATTGCTATATGTTAAAATTGCTACAAAAGCTTTAGAGAAACATAAATAATGTTTTATAATGTACTTTATTATTCAATAAACTAAAATGTGTACCATCAATGGTAACACAAAGAGCCAAAACCGCTTTTCCACAACAAAATATTTATTACGCCTGGATACGTACGCTACGCGTCCATTTTTCAACAAGACTCACGTATCCAGGCGTAATAAATATTTTGTTGTGGAAAAGCGGTTTTGGCTCTTTGTGTTACCATTGATGTTATTTATCCACAGTTAAGGTAATTTGGTTTTCATTTTGTTATATAAAATGTGTACTTTTGACATTGAAACGAGGTCGCTAGTAATACAATTAATCCAAAAATTATTAATGAAAAAAAAATTTGACAATGCGTGTTACTGCAGTGCTAGAACGATGTTAACAAAAAATGACATTACACGCGAGCATGCGGTGTATATTTATTCTCGTTCTGTTGCCATTTTTTTTCGAGCATTAAAAAGTAGAATAAGAATGTCTCTAAGACCGACCCTCCATCTCTTTGCCATCATCGATAAAACTGAGTTTAAAATTTGAAAGTTAAGGAATTTTCAAAAGAATAAATAATTTGAATAAAATAGTTGATTGTTGTGGAGCGAAGACTATCCGTAAAATTCGAAGCTCAGTGATTGTTGATTTCTCGTGGAATGACTTTATTAAATCAACAATGAAGTCAAATTCAAAAAATTCGAAAAAAAAAAAAAATGGCAACACCAAACGACCGATTGCGCAAATCCAGTAACGATTTGTGGGGTGATATGTGGTATACGAGGGTTGGGGCATAAGTCATGGCAACTATTTTTTTTTAATGAGAATTCAAGCATGGGTGGAAAATGTGAAATATACAAATGAAAGGACAAGGAATGGACGAAATGTATGGACATTTAACAACACGCCAACACTTTGTAATGTTTATTAAGGTAGTTGACAACATTGCAGGTTTCATGTTCTGGAATCATGAAGCCTGTAATGTTTCATACGTTTCATGCTTCTGGAAAATTTATTCTGGAACATGATTACAGATTTCATTTTCCAGAATAAGTAACAGAAATTAAAATAGAGAACGGCTGTTTTGATATACGAGCGTTGTTCAACTCGGGTTACATCCATCTTGCACGGCGGTTGACTGAGAACTGATTTAACATTGCTCTCTGCCCAACATCAGGAACTCACGGAACCATCTAATGTTGTGGAAACATACTACCAGTCACAGCTTCCTTGAAACATATGACATTTTATGATATCATCCCTTAGCTCTGAGAAAAAAAAATAGTTGCCATGACTTATGCCCCAACCCTCGTATTCACGGTATTTTTGTTTTTTGCCTTTTTGCAGATGTATATGGCGGATTTGATTCCAACTGCTGTCGTTTACGCGAAAATTTCGAACGCGTCCTATTGACGTTTTAGCTTCCGTTTTATTTATTTATTTATTTATTTATTTATGTTTGGAATTGCTTTTTCAGTTTGTCTACGAGCTCTGTACGCTCTCATGCGTTCTGCAGCTGTTTTTGGTGCCGAACTCTCCATTTGATTCACATAACTACGTACAATCATAAAAATAATAATAATGATAAACCCTGAATTTGCACTGTAACATTGCAATGCCGAGGCCTTCTATCTCGGTGATCACGCACTATTTCGGATGTTAACAATCAGTGCTTTCCGTTTGACTGTTTCATGCTAGCGTTTCATGCTAGCGTTTCACTCCCCAAGTCGTTGGCGCCGCATAAGAAGTTTCACTTCAAAAAAAAATTTATTCTGAAATAGAAATTTATTTACGCTTTTGTTTATTAAATTTACATACAGGTAAATGTAAAATTTATATTATTATTTAAATTAAATATTCAGTGTACCGTATAGTGTAACTGTTTAATATAATAACGCTCATGCATTTATAGAGCATTTTCCTCATTCTCGCCAACTGATAAGTAGGATGGTTTGGTTTGGTTTGGTTTGGTATTAACGTCTTTTTCAACTGCTATGGTCATTTCAGAACTGCATTATGAGGGCCGCAAATTTTGCCTCGCAAGGGTTCTTTAACGTGCAGCCGGCAAACGACTACACGGGACCAACGGCTTTATTTCCCTTCCGAAGAAAGTGCGTGATCTCAGGATTTTCCCCCTGAAAAAAATCTCCATCGTTTTCAGCCGGGGTCGAACCCGCGTCCTCGGGCATCGATCACGCAACCACTGAGTCACCGAGGCCGATAAGTAGGATTGTAGTAACGAATTAATACAGGATGTATCTGAACGGTCTGTACAAACTTACAGCATGAGTTCCTTGTAGCTAGAGAAGCAATATATGTCCCATGAACATAGGGTCACAAACGCTTCCTTCTGGAGATACAACCGTGCGACATTGTCCTACATATCAACTGAACAGTTACGTTGTATGCCGATAATGGAGGCGTGGGTGATAATCTTATCCAACCTTCATCGTTTCCAACAAAAGGAAAAACACTGATTGTTAACATCCAAGATGGAGACAATGAAAGTTGGATTGTTGCTAGCACCCAGTTGATCAGGTGAATTTTTCGCTTCCAGGCCTTGTTATCTCGTAGTCCTGCGTGGAATTTAACGGAGGTCATTTCGAGCATGTACTTTAGCACGTCTGGACTGCTCTGTTACTGTACAAGCCGGAAATAAAACTAGTTTTTAACGCTGAACGGATTTGATGTGACAATTGCGCCAGCTATTGTACGACAACATCGCACGGTTGTATCTCCAGAAGGAAGCGTTTGTGACCCAATGTTCATGGCACATATAATGTATATGTTGTAAATTTGTACAGACCATTCAGATACACCCTGTATAGTAAAGGCAGTTTGAAAATTCTTTCAGTTATGGGTCCGTTTCTATGGCTGTATTGCATAGAAAGAATTCATTGTTTCGTTTGTTAGTTGGTTGCCTGTTTATAATACTGTTAATAGCAGCCATTCTAGGAATAATTCCAATTAACTCCACTAAACAATCTTGTATTAGAATACAAGTTACTGTTTACATTTCTAATGGTATAGTGCAAATTTTCTATTCGTTTTCTTGGGTCGTCCGTATTATTTTCTTTCCGTTAATTTTTTTGCGGGTAATTTTCTTCTATATAAAACAAAGGAAAATAATTTTATAAGTGATTTAGCATAACATGTTCACTGCGGCGAACTTAGCAAAAAACTTTCAAAAATGACAAAAAAAAGTTAGAAGGTCAAAAAAGATTATACCAAACATATGTAAATTATTCAATATTTATGATGCAATTAAACCTTCAGCTCTCTCCGCTAAGGCTGATGAAAGCTCGTTGGTATTTCACGCATATTTATGAAAAGAGTGAAGAGAATTCACAATAGGAATCGGCAATTTCTTATGTCATTCGGTGAAAAGAAAAAAAGGCCGTGGAAGGAGAAGCAGTCGTTGGGGGGCATGGAGGAGGGTGAGCCCCACGAGCATTCATTACATAAAAAGGTGAACTATGAAAAGCCGATAAACATCAACAAACAAATGAAGACAATGATGGGTTCCTTGTTCTTCACGCCTCTTTACATAATGTTTCTCTTTCGGCAAAACTGGTTCTCCTTGCTCCTCCTCATGGCCATCATCTTCATCATCATCATTATCAACGTCGTCGTTATCAACCGAGACCGTATCAAAAGAGAAGATGTTTGTCAAACACAGTCAGCATAAATATGCTTATTTTTACGCCTTCGTTGCTGAAAGCCACCACTTACAGCCTATTTATTTAATTTTTGTAGCACTAAAGTGAAAGAACCTTTTCTAAACCAGTTATTTCATTGTTTTTATTTTTTTTAATACACAAAAAGTGGCAGTTGAAATTCAGAAAATTGTGTCATCTACATAAATGTTGTGAATTATCCTTAATAATTCCTGTTACACATATTTTCGGCTTCGTTTTCCCCTTGCTAGAAGTTTCAATAAGGAATTCATTTGAATACAAAAAAATGGAAGAAAACGAAAAAGAAGATCGAGCATCCGCTACGGGGTCCGCCTGCCATTCTTTAGCCGAGGTCGTTGCTCCGAACGGCGGCGAACATAAGCAAGAGGCGAGCGGCGATTAACGTGCGAACCCACTCGACGGCGAAAGTACGCGGCGCATTTCCTGAAACCGAGAACAATTCGTGAATACATTTTCTTTTCTTGGAAATAACATCCCAAACAAAGCTTTGTAAATTACACAAAAAGATTATTTCCACATAAAAATTCTCTCAATTCTAAGGAATTACTGCAGATGGTTGATCATTAAATGCTTATGTAACTACTACTCCTTCCCTCTTCCCAATTGTCAGACAATAAAGATATGAATAAATTTAACTGATTTTTTTCTTAAGTTTAAAACCTCTTAAGGGAATTTTTACTCTAAGAGCTTCAGACGGATGAATTTAATGATATACCGGAAGAAAGATTTGAACTACGGAGACTCGAACACTATTTATTTAGCTTAATGCAAGTCAGATTCCCGGACCTAGACAATGACATTCAGTACTTTGAAGACGACTTCTAGATACGACCAAATAGAACAGCCTGTTTTCTTAAGGATTTCTACCAAAAACAAATAAAGGAGCCAAATAATAATATTTTTAATAATTTTATTTCATATAAGTATACTGCAGAAAAACTTGAACAACTAATACAATGATCTAATTTGAAATCCTTGTCCATTAACAAAAGATAGAATAAGACAACGGATTTGTATGAGGAAGTTTACTATTATAGATAATATCAAAAACCCTTATTTTTGCTATCTAAGCACGGCATAAGAAAAATTAATAAAATAAACTTGTCTTAACGAACTTTTACGTGATAAATACTCTCTGGCTTGCCTTTAGTAAAGAGATACAGATCGTTGAGTGCAGAGTCCTTAGTGCTGTTTCTATCAATAAAATTCTTAGAGACCTTACAACACAATAAAGGGAGAACTGTTTCCGACTAGTTTCGCCATTTATTCCCGGCTTTATCAAGGCTACATGCCCTTATACACAAGAAGCTACATGCCTTTATACACTGAGTGAGCATATTATTATGACCACCCTGTCAGTATCTCGTTGGGCCACCTTTTGCCTTTAATACTGCGCTGATTCTTCGTGGCATTGATTCCACGAGATGTTGGAAGCATGTGTGGTGCTGGGTTTTGCCGTCCTTAGAAGGACGCATCTACTCAGAACGAGTCAGACTTAAAAAAGTCCTACCTTGTTAGTCCTCCTAGAGATTCCACCGATGCACTGAAAGTCGTGCAGACTGTAATAGGTACGTCGTCGTCCGTCGAGTGGTAGAATCGTCGTGCAGTAGCAGTGGCTGCTAACGACAATCGACAATCGAACAGTGTAGTGTATCGGTATTCGAGTGGAACTTGAAGCATAGCTTCCATAATCTCACCCTTCATAATCATATTCCAAGGGAAATACACTGAACTAGAAAAGAAGCCTGATGTACCCACAAAGGTCATCCAAAGTATGAAAGAAAATTGCCTCCTCTTGGTGGAGGAAAATTTGATTGACGACTGTCTAGACTAGAAGCAGACCACTAGTATTAGATAAAACACGACCTATGAAGTCCAGTAATCTGGAAATATGACATTATCAATGTCTTCAAAATTAATATCAAGTATATGCCTTGGATCACGATATCTCTTTCTATGCATAGGATGCTTTAAAATGCCCGAGACTAGCTCGTTGCTATGATTTTCTATATTGGGCAGCATGGATTCCATGAGCCCTTGAACGTATTTGCCAATATGAGTCATGTTGAAGTCATTATAAATGGAGGAATTGCGAACAATTCTCCGATCTTTTTGCGCAATAGTCCTAAGGGTAACGTTTTGGAACGTTTGCAGTTCTTTCCACCTAGTCTTACATATTGTGGCCCAGACGAGCATACCATACGTCAAAATAGTCCGAACAATGACCTTATAGAGTAGGAGTTTATTATCAATGTTTAGAGCACTATTTCGGCCCAGCAGAGCAATCAAGCTAAACTTGGCTCTCCTAGCCTTATTCAACGCATAAGTTGCGTGGGGAGTCCAGGTAAGTTTAGAGTCAATAACAACACCAAGATATTTATAAGTTTCAACCCAGTCCAGTTTTTTGCCATATAGTGTTAGAGAATCTAATGATCTCTTTCTCTTCTTGGAAACAAACATCGCCTTGCATTTGTCTACATTCAATTTTAGCCTCCACTTGCTAAACCAGCTTTCACACTCCTTTAGAGCCTTCTGCAGCCGCGAGACTACTACGGCTGGTTGACGAGCACAGGTCAGTATAGCAGCGTCATCGGCGTAAAAAAAGAGTTTACATTTGGAAGGACTTGGAAAGTCTCGCATAAAATAATTGAATAATACTGGCCCCAGGACTGAACCCTGTGGGACACCAGCTTTTACTTCATACATAGGAGATAGATTATCTCCAACTCTGGCCTGAAAGAACCGGTTGGAGAGAAACGAGTGTATCAGAGTAATTATGTCTTGAGGAAATCCATCCATAATCATTTTAAAAATAAGATCATCGTGCCAGACTTGGTCGAAGGCTTTGTATACATCGAGGAAAACGACCCCACAATACATAGAGAGATTAAGGGGCTCATTGATATCCGCTGCGAGCCTCCTTGTTTGGAGTTGGCAGGAATGGTTTGAGCGAAAGCCAAATTGTTCATCGCGGATGAGATCGTTGGCATCACAGTGCTCAATGAATCTCTTGAGAATTGTTTTTTCCAGGATTTTGGAAATTGATGGTAACAAGCTGATGGGCCTGTAGCTAACAGGATTTGCAGGATTTTGTCCTGGCTTAGGAATGCTTAAGACAAGTGATTGCTTCCAAGCATCCGGGAAGTAAGTGTTCTTCCAGCAGTCGTTAATCACTTTTGCAATATCTTGAATTGTATATGGAGGTAAATTTTTCAAAGCACTATTCTTAATAGAGTCTTTACCTGGAGCTTTTCTCGTTTTTAAATTTTTAATGATGCTTAGGACTTCATTTACATCAATGCTATGTTTTGGGAATTCATTGCCGTGAATATTATAGAAGCCAGTTATGCAGGATTTTACTTTCTCAGACATATCAAGTCCTATTTGCCGACCATCAGTAGGCGTGACAAACTGTTCTGAAAGTGAACTTGCAATAAGCTGCGCTTTATCATCATCATTCGTGATGAATTTGCCATTTTGGGCTAACAGAGGTGGGATATTAATGGCTTTCTTGTTTTGCAAGGCTCGAACCATGCACCACATAGAGTTATCGTGGGTCGACAGACTCTTAACTTTATCATTCCATCTGTCATTACGAAGTGCTTTTACCACCTCGTGAACTCTTCTTGTGAGCCTATTATACTTTGTCTTAAGTCATGAAGGCGAGTTCGGTACCACTGCCTTCTAAACTTATTCCTTTGCTCAATTAATTGTTTGATTTCTGGGGTGAGATCAAGGTGATCAGCTCGCTTCGACTCTAAGGGCGAAGCACTAGAGTCAATAGCTGCATTTATACGTTCAGTAAGCCTTTTCACATTGGTATCTATGTCGCTCGTACTATGTACGTTATTCAGTGGGTCGTCATCATTTTTGAGAATTTCTCTAAAAAATTTCCAGTCTTGTTTGAGCCTCAGTTCTTCTTTGAGGTCAATGTTTACGTTATCAAAATTTAGTGCAACTGGTTTATGGTCTGAGGACAGATCATTGACAGTATAGATACTGAATGATTTGTAGAAGCCCTTCAACAACACAATATCAAGTACATCACTTGAAGGAGAATGATCACAATAATATGTATCATCCACAGGGCCTACTGCAATAATATCAGATTGCTTTTGCACGTAGCCATACAAAAGGACACCGTTTTGGTTATGGCATCTTGAATTCCAGTGCGAGTGCTTAGCGTTCAGGTCTCCCGCCATAATAACGGGAATATTCCCGGAAAACAGCTCGTCAAGCTCATTGGCATCGAATTTATGCTTGGGCGCATTATATAGAGCCATTAGTTTCACCTCTCCCAGTGTGGCATCAGTACTGATAGCAGAGGCAGCTTCCATTCCCATATAGTCTCGGGTTGGTTCCTCCCGATGATGAATGCCTTTCTTAATAATAATTGCTGACCCACCTGACGGGGATTTTACTGTAGTGGGAAGAATTTTGTCTTTACGATAGACACAGTAACCAGGTAGCCTGAAGTCGCGGTCTGGCCTTAAGTGTGTCTCACATAGAAATTCTATGTCTATATCCCATTGAGATAGGAAGTTGTAAAACTCAATACGCCTCCGGGGGACCCCCCCTGGCGTTCCATATTACGCAACGAAGTTTACCTCGATTTGTAATAGAATAGCATCGATCAGCCATACTGTCAGTGTTTATTCGTAAGTATTCCACTCATCAGTGGCATTTTCTTGCCTAGTTCGTTTAACAAATTGCATACACTGCCAATTTGTTTATACATTTCTTGAAAATCATTCACGTTAATGCTCTTATCTTGTTTGGAGACCATTGAGGCATAGGAAATCTCCGGGGACACTTTAGCGTTTGCACTCTCCTGACTTGCGGATATTTAGGACATTTTGGAATTAATATTCCCGGCTATTAATAGGAATCTCCCTGGAGTTGGAATTAATATTCCCGTAAACCAGTACATCAAGACGCTCATTATCCTTCTGGGTCCCTGGCGTTGGGATCAATTTCCTCGCAAATCTAGCTAAGGACTTTTCATATCATCTATTATTATTCTAATCATTCACGAGTGGGTCCCTGGCGTAGAATTAACTTTCTCGCAAACCTGACTTGTTTTCTTTTTTCCTTAAAGCTAGGTGCGTTCTTCTTAGGACGGCTTCTTTAGCACACACATAGCTGCGAGGTTACTCCCCCGTGGTTCTATACAATTATATTTTAGGATTATGATGGTTACTCCCCCGGGATGAAATAAATGCTAAGTATAGGGCACTGGAAGAAAAAGTCGAATCCCTACATAAAAGTTTTGAAGAGAAGTTCGAAGGTATCAACAAGGAAATCAAGGACTTTCGTAGAGATGTCATTGAAAAGATAAGCGAACCGAAGGAAGCCTTTGGGAAATGCTCCGGGACTCCGAAGGCAGGTAACTCCAAGGAAGGTACACCTGTTGATAACAGCAAGGTAAGTAATTTTTTTAAAAATATTGCCTGTGCTAAAAGTTTAGAGTCTATGGATATAATTGAAAATAGTGACTGCTCGACAAACGGTGGCTGTAAGAGAAGTCACTCTGATGGAACCAATGAAGAAGTGGATAGCAATCCCTGGATTGGTGTTGCTAATAAAAAATTAAGAAAAGGCACGAGGATCGATAACCTAAAGACCGTCTCCAGAGTAAACGAAGAAGTCGTCAGCGCGACTAGAATGAGGAATCCGAAGAATGTACAAGGTCGCTCAGCTAATAAAGACCATAGGATCACGAAGAGGTATGCACCGCCAATTATCTCGCTCTTGAAGGGTTTCTTCAAACCGTACAATATCTTCACGATTGATGACTCTCTTCTGACCACAAGCCTGTGGCGTTGAACTTGGACAATAGGCCCGTCGTGTTCGCATCAACAATGGTCACAATGCGCAATTCACCAATAACAATGATCACAAAAGTATTCAAAGAATTATAACAATGAACATAAAATGATGATGCAATGATAGAAAGTTCTTTTCATAGAATTATAACAATGAACATAAAATGATGATGCAATGACAGAACATTCGTTTCCAAGAATTATTAACAATGAACAGGAAATGGATATAATAGACGATATAGATAGGGCAATCCCGAGCAACGCCGGGTCATGTTGCTGAACAAACGGGACAAGGTGTGCTAAAAAGAGAAGGAAAGGTGTCTTTTGTGGGTAAAAACATACCGAATTTTTATTTTAAAATTGAAAATATACGGGAAAATGTGAATATACACTACATGAAAATTTTTAAAAATTAATAATTGTAATAAATTATTATATTTAGTTTAAAAAATTTAATTTATACTTTTTGAAATTGTATTTTCCTAAGTCATTGTATTTTAGTCATTTGAAAAAAAGTATTGATAAAATTAAAACGTGATGGAATTATGTAAAAATATATTTAGCAAAGAAATAATATGTTCGTATTTAGCCGTCTCTTATAGCTGCTATACAGAAGAAGTGTCGATGGTTCCATATTTTTGATCCCTACTTTTCTTCAACATATCAGTATCAACCTACTTGCTTTCATACTTCTGAGCGAGAAAGCGGTAATATTTCACTTGGCATGTTTTTATTATTTTCGAGCAAATATCGAATGATTTCTTTTATTTTTTCCAGACAGTGTAACGGAACAATCGATGTCTCCAGCCGAATCAATGTTGTGGTCGAAGATGGAACCAACAGTCAAATATGAAATTGAGAATCAAGTTGTGGAAATGAATTCACCTCCTACGGCTTCCCCGGCAACAAATTCATGGCTAGATTCATCTTTAACAACTCAAGACGTTATAAGCAGAAAACAAACACGCGAGTCGAGAGAGAACAGTTTTGAACGGACAGTCAGAATGAGAAATGATGCGATGGCTGAATTAGAACTACGGAGATTGCAATTTGAAGAGAGAAAGTGGGAAGAGGGAAAGAGAATACAAGAAATAATTCGGCAAGAAGAAAAGGAGAAAGATAGCGCTGTCGATATTACATCATTAATTACAAATGTAAAACGAATATTCAATAAATAATTACAATAATGTCAGTAATGTAGGCTTTGTTTATTCAAAATACATTGATTTAATATCGGGTGACGCGCAAAAAAGGTGTTAGAAAGTTTTGTATAAGGTTATAGATTCTTGCTATCATATTTATGCTATAATAGACATTCTGAAATTTTAATGCAGAAGGTTTTTAAAGTAATTTCTATCTGCTGCAACCTGTGTGTAGGCCCTTGAACTGAATTCCGTGAAGAACATCATTTTCGACTGCACGAATCTCTCTGGAAATTGCAGTACGAAGATCCTGGAGTTTCAAAACGTTTCACCAACCTGTAAAAACCAAATGTTATGTTGAATAAGTGTCTCACCACAACATTACTTCCAGCATTTTGGTAAAATTTATTTACGATAAACACACGCTGTTCCAACGGTAGAGCTTCATTCTGAAATGTAACGAGAGACTTCAGTGAGTGAATGTTCAGAACGGCAATAGATCACAGAGAAAAACAAATAGATTTATTTCTTCTTTAAGCAATAGAACAGAGGAAAATCATTTACGGCGTAGATTAAACCACAGTAGACAAAAACTTCCTAACTTCTTTTTTGCGCCACCCGGTACACTGGCTACGCATTTGGATTGTGTAATTTAGCAATGTATAGTAAGTACTTCATCACTGTTGTCTGGCGTTGCATTTCATCTGCATCACTAACTGAATAGTTCTGATGAATAATGCTATCTTCCGAATAGTTGCCTCATCGGTTGATGTTTTTGGCCAGCCTGTGCGAGCTTTATGTTCAACAGTCCCAGTATCTCGGAAATGTGACATGACAAAAGCGACGGTGCTGTGCAAGATTGGTTCTCTCTCGGAGTGCTGGGCGTTGAAATCAGCAGCAATGGTATGGTAGCGGTGTTCCCGGGACATCAGGATCAGCTGAATTCTCTCCTCCTTCATTAGTATCTAATGTATTTTTCAAAGAAAGGCAGCGGGGTTAACAACAACCCCGTTTATTTCAGCACATGTTGCTTTACAAGATGGCTACATACAACGAGAGCAAAAACGCGGGAAAAACGAGTGTCATTCCGCAGCAAACATACAAATCATAACTTAAATTACAAAAATAATAATAAATACATATCAACTATTTCCCCCTTTTAGTTTGATTAATAACGAAGTCTTGGAGTCTGACAGGCAAGCGACAGTGTCTTTCCGATCTACAAATTTCTTGCTGCGGCTCTTCACTTCGCTGATTAGAACTTCTATCTACCTCACCTCTTTCGTGATCAACTCTACTTTGTAATTCTCCCAATCCTCCACTATCCCCTCCTTCACCAAGCTGAACGATCTCTTCATCAAGGATCATATCCTCACCTAAAACAACATTCTCAGCAGTCCCAGTATCATGGAAGTGTGAATCCAATTCTGAATCATGCAAGTGTCTGGGACGATGCGCATGCAGAACAAGCTGTTCAGACTGACGCTTACGCAATTGATCGATGTGACGTTTCCATTCCACGCCATTGTGTAAACGGATCGAATAAGTCACAGAAGACAAACGCTTCAAAACAACTCCTTCTACCCATTTATTGGAACCACGATAAGCACGAACAAAACAACAATCGCCTTCCTTAAAATTTCTACGAACCGGGAAGAAAACAATGGAAGAATCCGAACGTGGAAGTAAAAAATCTAATCGTGAACGCATGTTTTAAGTTAGAAAAGTTCGGACGGTGACTTTCCTGTACTTACAGTAGGGGTAGTCCGATAGGACAACAAAAATTGAGAAACTGAAGAACGAAGTGGTATTCCTTCACGAATCAATTTCTTCATAGTGCTCTTAAACACTCTAATAAAACCTTCTATCGCACCATTTGTAGCGGGATCGTACGGAGGAGAAAACGTCTGGTAAATACCATTATTGCTAAGAAAGTGCATAATCTCTCGACTGGTAAACTGTGTACCATTATCCGAATGAACATGTAAAAAAGTCCATTTTTAGTAAACCGCTCTTCTGGAACAAACTTAGTTTCCAATGCTGAAGGACAGTCAAGTATGGCTATCTCAGGCTAGTTAGATGCTGCATCAAACCTAGCAAAAACCATTTATTGAAGAAAGGACCGGTAAAATCAATGTGTTCTCTACCCCAAACGGTGGTAGGTACTGGCCATCGTACCTCCGAAGTCTTAGAAGGTATAGATGCTTCAAGTTGACAAAAGGAACAGGAGCTCACCAATTTTTCAATATCAGCATTAACACCTGGCCACCACACTGAAGACCGTGCCAACAATTTTATTTTAACCATGCCTATGTGAGCACCATGTAACTCTTTCAACACTAACTGTGTTAACATTTTAGGAATCACAATCCTATCATAAGAGAATAAAACTTTATCATGAATTGTAAGTGAGTCTCTAATTCTATAAAAAGGCAACAACATCGGATCTAATGTATAATATGCAGGCCACCCACTAAGTACGAATTGACGAACAGTACATAGTATTTTATCACGCTCGGTATGTTCTTGCAAATTCACAAAAGTCACAGGAAGCAAGGATAATTGAATCTGGAAAACATTACCATGTGAAAGAACAGAATCTTCTGTAAACGTAAGGGAAGTTTCACTCAACCGTGATAACCCATCAGGAATAACATTATCTTTAGTGGACACATAACGAATGTCAAAGTCATAATTATTCAGAAAAACAGCCCAACGAATTAGTCTTGCTGCTACCAGCAAAGTCCGACCTCTTTTTGAACCAAAGATTGCCAACAAGGGTTTGTGATCTGTTTCTAAAATGAAGGAAGGGTTATACAAATAATAATGAAATTTCTTTATTAAATTTCTATGCCAAACACAATATAGAAAAAATAATAATCGGGTCTGGAAAGATGCGGTAGAAAACAAATTTCTTGCCTGACGCGTTTCAGCGTTACGCTATCTTCGGAGGCTGTTATGCTACAGATTATGGGGCTGGCCAAGCCACTTTTATATACAAATGGTAAGGGTTAAGTGGCCAATTACAATTAAAAAATAACAATAAAAATTATGAATAAGGAGGTGATTGGGTCCAGTCGTCAATGCACGGATCTCATAACGGATTAATGACTCCGGTCATCGAAGCGCGGACCTCATAGAGAGCCCTATTATTACATCCGGTTGTTGGTTTCTTTCTTCTTGGAAAAGTTGACGAGGAGCTGCAGGGTGTCTTCCCGTTCAAATACGGTCTGATTATTTAGTAGGGTGTTCGGTGCCAATTGTTTCTGCTTGGTAATTTCGTATTCTTCTCATAGGACTATCTTGGACCTGTCTTTGCCAATCCACATCACGTGCGTGCATAAATCGATGTCGGTCATTCGATGTTTTTCTATTATCAGGTGTTCTGCGTAGGCGGACACACCGTCTTTGTTGATCCACGATCGTCTGTGTTCTTTGAATCTAATATGGAACGAACGAATCGTGGATCCGATGTATACTGCCTCGCAGTCCGGGCACGATAGCTTGTATACACCTGCTTTTTTGTAGATATCTTCGCGGTCGTCTGTTATCGTTGGGTTCAGCACTTTTTGATTGCTGTATTTTGTCCTATACGCTATGCTTATGCCTTCCGATTTGAAAATTCTTGCTATGCGGTGGATATCAGGGCACAGGTATGTCATCGTGGCATACTTCTCTTGGCTGTTGTCTTGGGGTCGTGGGGCTCTTGTCGTTCTCATGTCTCTTCTGACCTTGTTCAAGATTATGGTGGTGAAGCGTTCAGGGAAGTCGTTGTCACGTGCCATTTTGTAGGTGGTGGCGATTTCTTCTTCCAATGATTTCTTTGAGATCGGGTATGTCAGTGCCCGTCTAAAATTGTACTTAATAGCTGCCGTTTTATGCTGGTTTGGGTGGTTCGACGAGAATGAGATAATGTTGGCGGCAGTCGACGGTATCCCATGGATGGAAAACTCAAACAGGTTGGTTAGGCGATGTACACTGATGTCGAGGAAGTTAATGACTCCATTGCTTTCTCGCTCTGCGGTGTATGCTATGGCGCCGTGTGCATTATTGAAAATACTAAGAATATTGTCGCCGTTCGTGAGTCGGCTATCATCAACAAACTTCCGTAGAATAGTACGGAGGAGTCGTCCATCATTTGGTTGACAATGGGTTCTTCTAGATGCTGTAGAAAAATCTCTGATGCGATTGAACTGATGGGAGAGCCCATTGCAATTCCTTCATGTATCTCGTAGAATTCCTTTTGAAAGGCGAAATAATTCTGCTTCTTCAATAATTTTAGGATGCTGATGGCATCTTGGCATTCCATCTGGTCTATGTTGGTTTCGTCGAGTCTGTTGAGGGCGATGGAGATGGTTTCTTCGAGTGGCACATTTGTGTACAAATTCTTGATGTCCAAGGAGACCATTCGGGAGTGCTCGTTTATTTCCAGGAGTTGTAACTGATTCAGTAATTCAGTGCTATTTTTAATAGTTGTATACTTATTGCTTAGTGGGTAATTGGATCCGAGCCACTTGGTTAGTATTTTGGCAATGTAGAAGAAACAAGCTTCGCGGCAATTGACAATCGGACGTTTTTCTACAGCATCTAGAAAAACTGAGGTAGAAAGCGAGCCGTAGAAACTGAGGGTTTCGGACAAACGTATTTCTCCATGATCTTTATCAGTTGAACAAAAGTCTTTGATTTCAGCAAATCAGGAAGACACAACTGTCTCATCAATCTATAAGTTTTCTCATCCACTGCAGAAATCAAGAATGGCACTCTCTTCTCGTCAGCTACACCATTTACCTCCAACCACTGTTCAAAGCGTTTCACGAACAGCTTCCAATCATCCCCGAAAACGAAAGTTACTGACGCGCCGAAAAATCCATCGTCACAGTTATTCCTCAGCTCAATTTTGTGTCTCACCTTGCTCAAAAAAGTTCATCAACTTCAATCGCATCCCTCGTCGCCAAATTAATGTATTTTTCAAAGAAAGGCAGCGGGGTTAACAACAACAGAAAACGTTTATTTCAGCACATATTGCTTTACAAGATGACTACATACAACGAGAGCAAAAACGCGGGAAAAACGAGTGTCATCCTGCAGCAAACGTACAAATCATAATTTAAATTACAAAAATAATATAAACAATAATATTAATAATTGTCATTTTCAATTATCTACACCAGATAATGTTACAGTGTCATGTTTTTGTTAATAACTTGGAACCATAACAGATAAATGAAATTCGATTGTAGCAATGAACTGAAAAAAAACTAGTATTATTTGATATGCCACATAACCCCCCTTCCCATTTAAAAAAACGACCCTTGACCCAAGATGGAGGCCACACTCCAAAACTGTTCCAAAGATAGAGCACCTGCTATCTATATCCTATTCCCTGCTACCATGGTCACATCGTTCATTATACACGCAATTTCCGAAATACAGCTATGTCTAGTGACTTTTGACTCGCCTAGTAATTTATCAATCAGCAATAATAAAAAAAAAACAAAATTAAAGTGAATTAAAAAAAACAAATGGAAGAAAATCTAGTTTAAGAAAAGGCTTTAATTCATAAATCTTTGTATTTACATGTCGGGAAAGGGCAACACGAAACACGACAAAGTATTCAGCAGCCATAGCGTTAAAGTAAAGTATTGTATATAAAATTTACACTGTAACTACTGTACTTATCCAAAATTAGTCATTCACAAATTCTTCCTCTTCGTCGGAATCATCTGCTAATATGTATGCCTTAGGAGAGTATGAAAAGCTTCATCAACTAGCATCTGTTTTCGAATAAGTATCGCGACCTCAGCCATGTTTATGCTGGCTTGTTGAGAGGCCTGCTCGTTGTGACGGTGCACGTCTTCTGCTGCAGATTGAACTCACAATGGCAACATCAATTGTGCAATAAAACAATACACGCTCATTCAAATATTACCTCCAGCACGGATCGTGCCGTTGCTGAATACGACACGCGTACCACGATTAGCACGGAGTTTTTGAATGTACATGAACTACTGATTCTGGAATTAAGAATACAGTAGGTTTATTTTGCTGACGCGTTTTGCTAACATACAAAATGGGGTGCAAAAATAAGGTAACCGAAATTACTAGGCAACACACGGTACTATCTTCAGCAGACATAAAATTACAATCTACTATAAGCATCTTCTACTACTGTTTGTAGTGTAGTTACCGTATATGCCTGCCTGTTGAAGACGGTGTATGTCACATGAAGTATTGTCCATTCGACTCCATTCACTAATTAATGTGTGCGTGCGTGTGTGCGTGCGTGCGTGTGTGTGTGTGTGTGTGTGTGTGTGTGTGTGTGTGTGTGTGTGCGTGCGCGCGCGTGTGCGCGAGCGCTCTCTCCTTATTGCTTGTCGCGCGAACAATAATGAATAATGACCAACACGATTTAACTCAACAACGTTTATTTAACTCATCGCCATCTCTCTCCTTCTCTATATCTACTGCGCATGTCAGAAAATAAGGCAAAAAACTCTTAATGTGGCCATTTACAGATAAAATATGAAATTACTGTCACAGAATGTTATCAAAACGCGTCGGCAAAATAAACTTCTTCATCATCATCATCATCATCACCATCACATTCAACCATTTGCAATCCACTGCTGGATGAAGCACTTCTCTAAGCGCTTCCATTCTTCTCTGTCTGAAGCTTTAGATTTCCAGTTGACGCCAGCCACCTTCCTTATTTCGTCGAGCCACCTTGCATGGGGGTCGTCCTCTTGGCGTTTAACGTCTCGAGGGTACCAATCCAGAATGACTGTGGTCCATCTCATGTCTTGTCTTCTAGAGATGTGACCAGCCCATTGCCATTTAGAATGTTTGATCCGTTCGATGAAGTCAGTCACCCTCGTTTGGCTTCTTATCCAGCTGTTGTAGTTTCGATCTCTTCTTGTAATTCCCAGCATGATTCTCTGTGTTGTCTGTAGTCTTTGTGTTCTCCTCCTCGATAAAATCCATGTTTCAGCCCCATAGCTGAGTGTTGGCAAGACACACTGATTGAAAACTTTTCATTTCAGCTAAATGGCATGTTGCTCTTCAAAATAATGTCATTTTTTGTCAAAAGCACTCCATGCTGTTCTAATTCGTCTGTTAACTTCATTCAGAATGTTGCCATCCATAGTGATCTCTTGTCCCCTGGTATATGTAGCTTTGTACTTCTTCAATCACGATGCTGCCTGCATGTCTTCTGTGTGTTCAGTTTCAGTCCTACACGCAGGCTAGCCTCTGCTAGTTCTTGTAACATTTCCTTCAGTTCAGAAGGACTACATCTGACTTCTCAAGGCATTTAGTGACAAGCTCTGCCAGTAACTTGTTGAATGCTTTTCCTGCTTCCTTAATCAGGTCAATTATAATTCCATATTCTCCGGAGCACTTTCTTTCTTCATGGATTTAATAACCTTGTCAACTACGCCTTCCATAACCGTAACACTTCATCTTTTCCTTTCAGTTGGTCTGCTCTTCTTACATCACCCTTTGTAAAGTTTTTTGTAGAAATCCTCTAAAATGTCTATGATTTCACTTCCATTCTTCGTGATTGTGCCATTTGCACTCTTGAGTGCAAAAATCCCCTCCTTCCGAAGCAGAGCTTTCGCAGTTTTCAAACTACTGTTATCTTCAACAGCCTTCTTTATAAGATTGCAGTTGAACTCCGAACATCTTCTATAATGTGTTTCCGTATTGTCTTGCAAAACTCCGCATATTACTGGTTTTGTATCTTCTCTTTTGGCTTGATTTCTCATTAATTTCCTCTTTTCTTTTGTGATTTTCGTCTGTGGTTTGGAAACTTGTTCTCCAGCTACTTCTATCGCTGCTTCTTTTAAGTGTTTAGTTTATGTCCTGTTAATATCTGTAATGCCATCTTCCCGAATACCGCTCTGAACGGATATATATGAGAGAAGGACGAGACACAAAAACCCTAGAATTTTACTTACTTACTTTTCAAACCCGCTTATCCGTTAGGGTCGCGGGGGCAGCAGCCCTATGGAGGATCTCCAGCGATCGCGATCTTCCGCCATCAGGCGCATGTCCTCCCTGGTAATATCCAAGCGACTCGAACCCAGATTCTCCATGTAGTCTAGCCACCTGGTTCTAGGCCGACCCCTTGGTCTCTTACCCACCGGCTTGGAAAATAACAACCGCCTAGGAAGACTAGTTTGCGGCATCCGTATCACGTGGCCATACCAGCGCAACTGAGATCTCTCAATGCGGAGAAGTAGCGGTTCAACACCTAAAGATTCCCTTATTGTGCTGCTGTACACTCTATCTAGTAGGGTAACACCTGCCACACCTCTCAGTTATAATAATTATTAATTAAAAATAAAAAAACAATGAATAATAAATAAAAAATAATTAAAAATAATAAACAATAAATAAAATCAAAATATTGTTTATTATTTATTAATTATTATTTAATTAGTATTCATCAATTTTTTATTTTTAATCAATAACTATTATTTATTGAATGCCGCTCTGTAAGATTTCAAAGCGATTTCGCAATTCTAGCGGAATTCCGTTCTGCGCTCCTGTAGACGTGCAATGTTGATGATCTTTGTGTTCTTGAAAAGTTTTCGTCTTTCTGTTCTCGTGTTTAGAATAAGCTTGTATCTTACCATTCTGTGGTCGCTTCCTGTATTGAAGTTGTTGAGAACGGTGCAGTCTTGGATCAAGTGCTTCCTATTTGCCAGAATGTAATCTATTTCACTAATTGCTCCATTTGGGCTTTATCAAGGTCATTTACGCTGAGGTTTCTTCTTGAAAAAGGAATTCATGACATACAGTTGTTCGTAATCTGCAAATTCCACCAGTCTGTTTCCTTTTTCATTTCTTGTGACCACCAATGAAATTTTCTCCTTACTTTTTTTTTTCTACGACACGGGCGTTAAAGTCGCCCATGACGACTTTCAGATAATAATTTCCTGTTTATCGACCTCAGTTGCTCAGTACTTGCGTGATCGCCTCTGATGCCCGAGTACGCGGGTTCGATCCCGGCCGAGGACGACTAGGACTTTTCAGGGGGAAATCCTGAGTCACGCACTTCCTTCGGAGGTGAAGTAAAGCCGTTGGTCCCGTGTAGTCGTTTGCGGGCTGCGCATTAAAGAACCCTTGCGAAGCAAAATTTGTGGCCCGCATAACGCCGTCCTGAAATGACCATAGCAGTTGAAAGGGACGTTAATACCAAACAAACCAAACCAAACCTAATTTCCTGTTTGGTTCATCTTGCTAACTTCTTCGTAAAAGTCATCGACTCCCTCATCGGAGTAGCTTGTGGTTGGTGCATAGACCTGTATGATCTGTAACTTGTATCTTCTCGACAATTGGATGACCAGTCATGCCATTCTGTCGGAGTACTATCAAGCTCAATGATTTGATCCTTCTATTTCTTATGAATAAGGAACCACTAACTCTTCCGTCGTTTGTTCTTCTGTGGTACAGTACGTGCCCACTGTTCAGCTCAATTGTATCTTCACCTTTTCTTCTTACCTCGCAGAGTCCAATGATATCCCAGTTGGTCCTATCCAATTCTTCTTCTAGTTCTTGCAGACGACTCTCGGAGGAAAGGGAACGTCCGTTATAAGTAGCCAGAGTAAGTGTCTTGTGGTGGCCAGGTCCGAACCGGATATTTTTTACACCCTCTGTCTTCATGTCTTGCTGGTTGCCACCGTAACCAGGGACAATCAGACTGCCGGGAACTGAGGCCCATGGCATATTTTGACAGATGAAGAGTTTAGACAGTAATGAGCCAAGATCTCTGCGTTGGCCCAGTGCGTGTTGGAGGAAGCCCATCCGCATCCGTTTACCATGCACAAGGTATGATTATAAACAGGCTGCCCCAACTGGATTGGTACGGATTGGACATTAAGCTTCTACTCCTAGTTGATTCCTTTATCTCCTTGAAGGAAATTAGAGGGTCATCCCCTAGTTATGAGTAGAACCCCTTTGCAGCCCCTTTGCTTCCTCTAGTAATGAGTTGAAAATAAGCTTATCGGCCGTTAATTCCAGAACCAGTTTTTTAATTTTGTTAAATCATTAAATAATTTCACTTATTAGCATGTCTATAACAAGATGAGAAAATGTTTAATTGTAAAAAAGAAATGAGCCGTTGCCGATCATAATTTTGGAAGTAATAAACAATATATTTCATCTAAAATTTTCAATTAAATAATTGCCCTGTGCAATAGATAAATGTGTTCTAAGGGCAAATGGTATTTAAACCCAATCAATCATTCGTAGGTAGAACGATTCTCGACCGCAGTCTTATGCTGTTCATCCTATCACCTGAAATGGAAACAAATTGCAATCGATTCCTGCAGCGGATTTCCTACTAGCTTGTAATCAATCGACTTGCTTTTCCTTCAAATCACATCTCAGTTACGTTAACTCTTCCTTCATTATAAGATAAAAGCAATTCCTTATACTATGTTCTAATCACAGAGAAATTAAACCAGAAAACCAAAATAGGTAGTTACATTTTTTTCATCATGCCCATTTCAATCAACTTTGTTTATTTTCCCCTTAATGAAACTGAAAACAAAGATTTTGTTCTAATAGCATTTGTGATTCAGTCAGTAATGTGTAGATTAAAAAAAAAAGTTTTTAAGTGAAATTTTAACGCCTGGAGGGGAAAATTTGATGTTTTTCATTTTGAAATAATTATCCTTTTAAGCGAAGAAAGAATGAAAAAAAAAAGTTCCTTTGCAGGAAGAAAACTCTATATTAAGTTATGGTTTCCCCCTTTCCATCTTAAAAAACAAACAAACTCAATTTCACTCTCATAAAAAGTTCAATATTTATGGCGGAAAAGATGCTATTCATATTTCTCTTTCCTATCATTTCTAATAATCCATCACCAGATGTTCAAAAATTTACTAGCAGAGCACCAACTTTTTGAAATTAGTAAACCATCATATTCATAAATAGCGGGGGCTTATTTAAAATTTTAATAATGAATGTTATGAGATCTTAAAGAAAATTTCGAGAATGAAATTGTAAGTATAACATAGAGTCCGTTACAATACGCTATCCTTAATGTAATTTAATTCGATATCACTATTTCGTCCAAGACATTCTGAACAGCAAATTCTAAATAAAGGAATTTGTACGAAGAGGCGCCAATGACGAGTCGGGAGATTTTTGGGTCGAGCGCGAGCCGACAGCCACTTCAATGTCACAGATTCGGTGGGAGACGAAAGAGGAAGTTGGGAAATGGGAGAAAACGTTAGTTCTCCGGCGGCATTCTAAGCCAGTGGGTCAGTGTATGACTAGGCCTGGGTCGATGCTCGCCCACAGGTTACATCGCGAGAGGAACTGCAAAGCACTTCCTGCACCTGAGTGCGCGTGCCCTTTCTCTTCCAACCACTCCACTCCTTTCTTCTTCTACGTATGTCAGTGTGCATTAGCATAAATAGGGAACAGGAAACGAATGGCTTCGGCATGTTACAAATCAACTTTCTGAAACAGTTTCTTTTCCCTCCATTATGCTTCAAATTCGATTTCACTCAAAGGAAACGTTTTTAAAAAATGATAATAATAAATGATAAATTTCTTCGCACAACGTGCTATTCTTTAATTTCATTACAGTCGAAACATTATTAATATTAGTAGTGCTTAATAGAAGAGAGGTTTTCTCTTGTAATTGAAAATCATTTAACGGAATAATAGTAACATGTTGATATGCGAAATAAAGCCTCAACAAAATTTAACCATATCTTTCTTGCATCATCAAATGTATGTTTTTTACATGTTTCATGTTTTCGTCTTTATTTGCTTATTTACCAGTAAGGGTATCAGATAAAGTAGGGTACGCGTATATTAGTTGTAGGAGATGTAGGTTAGTTAATACCATAACTATTATCTACTACACGGTGGGCCAGAAATAGGCTAACAGTTAGTAGATATGGACTTTATATTTTAAAAACATTTTATTACATTTTTATTTATTTGTTTCAATCATATCCTGCTTTAGTATCCATTTTCTTTGCTCTTGATTTAAATTGTTTGTCATTGCTTACAATCCCTTAAAAAAAAAAAAAAACGTGAAACAAATAGTGAAACAACCGTAAGCTTATTTTTGGCCCAGCCTGCATATTAAGCTCCAAGTATATACATTAAACTGTATTAAAATTTATTTCAGTCAATAGTAATAAATGTTATAGTTAATATTTATAATTGTCGTAAGGGCCCGTCCATAAATTACGTAACACAAAATGGGATCATTTTTAATTCCCCGCCGCTTGTAACGCACGTCCGTGATCCCCCTAACTACCAATGCTGTGCTCGACCCCCTCCCCTCCCAATGATTTTCAAAGTACGTTTAATTTTTAAAAGGTAGTCTATAATTCATTAGAAGTTATAGCGAAGTTACAGAGTCAAACTATAAACACTTTTTTTTATATAAACTTTTGAACAGCTGATGATAAAACATCGTAGTTTATGAATAGGAGTATCAATTATAAAATGGAAATAATAATATGTGAAAGATGGAAATAATACATTTTCCATATGGACAAATGATTCACTCATCCTCCCTTGGGATTAAAAGATAGTCTCCTATAATGATTTATGGGAAAGAACCAAAACGCAAAAATCTTCAGAGCGGTTTGAAAACAAGAAGACATCCCAATATATCAAATATCAGGCTTTCAACAAAAAGTGTGTATTGGCCTGTGATGATCAGCAATTGAGAAAGATGTAAACTATATAAATTTTGCATCGCACAGTATATATGTGTCTAAATGCTGAAAAAATTGTTTCACAGTATCTGTGTGTTACTTTTTAACATACAGTATTTGTCAAATCTCTATAAGGAATGATGTGCTTTTGGGACTAATTTGTCCGGATAAAATAAATTTTAATATTAAATTTAAATTAAATATTAATAAAAATTAAATTAAATATTAATATTAAAATTTGTTGAAAAAATTACGTAGACTGTGTGAATCATGCTAAAATAATTTTATAATGAAAAATTTGAAAAACAAGCTAAGTTAGGCTGCAAATAATGATAAACAAACTCTTTTGAGACTAATGGTCATATCGCGACTGGTTTCCTCAAGTGAGTCTTTCCTTAATAATATAAGGTCAGGCAAATATCGTGAGAGCGCCGTCGCTTGAAGAGGCAGAATGCTGCGTATGTGATGAGAAAGAGCTGTGAATGGTAAGAAGGCAGGCGGTATCGTCGGAATGCGCCAGTTGGTTGTGTGACAGCGTGAAAGGAAGGTCACCGGCAACCGTTCGATCAGAGATGCCTCCGAACGTAGTCAACGCGCAACCGTGCAATTTTTAACGTCGAAAGATTAAATTATTCGCCAGTTACTTCGGTTTCGGTTGTCCGGTTATCCAAAGGAGTTATTCTATTGCACGATAATCCCCACCTCGTGTAGCTACTACGTACAAAAATTTGTTGCAGCGATTTCGATGGGAAGTCCTCGAACATACCCAGTATAGCTTCGACCTCTTAACTTGCGACTACCACGTCTTTGATCCACTCAAGAAAGCTTTAAAAAGGACGTTAATTCGCAGACCATGATGAGTTCCGGGTTGCCGTTGAAGAATGGTTCCACGGCCAATCCCGCAAGTTCTTCATCCAGGGTATTTATTTATGGTCTCGTGGACCACTGGGTCGCCTGTATCAACCTTCAAGGCAACTATGTATAGACATCTTGTTCCGTATGTATCATTCTTTATTCTGTATACTTAGTAGACTGATACCATAAAACCATTTGGCAACAGTCTCACTTTCATTTGGGCGACCCTTATAATCTATTTCTCGTAGCAGGAACCGGCACTGAAAAGTCACCTGACAATGGTAGGACGAGTAACTTTCAGCGTTCCCATCCTGGATTTTAACAATCAATGTGTTTTTTTCGTTCGTTGGAAACACTGATGGTTGGACTTTTGTTCGACCTTCTATGATAACCTAAACATCCACTAACTGGATTCAGAAAAATTCATAAGGAAATAAAAATATCACAAAAGCTGTGGATAAATAATAGTAAAAAGAAAAGAAACGATACCACTTTTTATTATCAGAAAAGCAACAAACATCGATGAATTCAATGGGTACAATTTTATCGCATGTAGGAATTCTATTATGCCTATACATCTTTGCTTCATATGCGCTATCATATCAGACGCTCTTTTCTCAAACTCCCGATGTGGTCATCTGTCGCACGGCAACATTATTTAATGGAAAATTAGTAGGAAGATTCTTTCCTTTTGTCGTGGGGCAAAATAAAAAAAATAAGAAGCATTACTTTCGAAGCTACTTGCTTATTTTACGAAATGGCGTCGATTAAGATTATCTGCCCACAATCATACAGAGTGCTGCTCTTGAGTTTTGCGCAAAGTTAGGTATACCTAAAATAGTTTCCAAGCAGGTGCAATCGTTTTACTTCCTCGAGATCAGAGCATTAAATTAAGTTAACCATGTAGCCTAAGGCAATCATCCGATATCTTGAACGAATCCTACAAATTTTTTTGGTGACTAGGGATGCGAAAGCAGCTACTGTCATTTGGTGATACTTAACGATTGCGTCATTATTTGCTCTTGTGCATTTTTGGGGCATTAATAACACTGGTCAACAATGAAATTGTTACCGACTTAAAAAAGTTTATTCTGTAGTATTTTGGTGTGTTAAATACGAATATAAACATTAAAAATTTTTATTGGCTATCGTTTTGAAGATATTTCATATAGTTCATTTTCTAGCCGAGCAAAGGAATTGCACTACTTGCGGAAGGAATGTACTTGTAGAAAAAATGCAGCAGTGGGAGAGAAGAACATTCAGCACCAAGCTCTAGTCGAAACTCAAAAAATTCTACTACCACCCCTGTACATCAAACTAGGTTTGATGAAGAACTTCGTGAAAGCTATGGATCGGACTTCGCCAGTTTGCTGATACCTGCATGAAAAATTTCCTCGACTGAGCGAAGCAAAGATTAAGAAGGAAGTTTTTTTGGGTTCTCAAACTCAAGAGCTTTTCAAAGATGACCAGTTGAACAACTTGCTGCAGGGTGATGCGAAAAAAGCATGGAATGCATTTCGCCTAGTTTCTACCAACTTTCTCTGACAGCAAACTACAAGGAACTCGTAAACGACATGCTGATGCAGTACCAGAAACTTGGCTGCAATATTGTCTCTAAAGATTCACTTCCTTCATTCCCATCTGGATTTCTTCCCTGACAACTGTGGTATGGTTAGTGATGGACATGGTGGACGTTTTCATCAAGATATCGCATCAATGGAACAAAGATTCCAGGAAAATTAGTCTACTTCTATGCTTACTGACTACTGCGGTACACTCCTCAGAGATGCTCCTGATCAGCTATTTCTATTGGCATGCATTTCGTTATGTAAACAATTGTATTTTGCAGATTACAAAAAAACTAGAGCCAATTTTGCATTTTGACAGTCATATTCGTGTTCATCACATAAAAAATTGATATAAAATAAATCAATTTATTTTGGTAACATGACTTTTATAAAAATTTGTTGAAAAGTGTACTGATGGCTATGCAATCTTGCTTTCTCTAAAGCAAACAATAACTTAAAAACATTTTTGCTATATCATTGCCCATTTAAACGCTTATGCAAGAAAATTCGCGGCTATCTACAATAAAGAGGGTAATTCTAAATGAATGAAACGACATTATACATGAGAGAGACAGGTAGGAGACTCCACTTGTCCACAAAAACATTTTAATACCTCAAGTGGAGTCTCCTACCTCGTCTCTCTCAAGTATTCTAGCATCCACAGAATTGTAAAGGTCAGTTTGTATTTTACATTGTTTTTCTTAGACATTATACATGTTTAGTACAAAATAATTATTTATTATAGAATAACGTATAAAGTAACAATGAATAGGAAAAAGCTAAGTTTATCTCTGCTTATTGTGCAGAGTGCGTTTTTATGCTTATTCTGGGGCGCAGTTATTGGCAAACAGCAGTCGTGATCTACTATGACATGCTGAAGAAGTTTCTAATCTCGCGTACCACCTTAGAAAACTTGGTGTAGCTGTGCTTCAATTCTTACAATTTCTCTTCATGCTTAGGTTATGCTTCAATTCTTACAATTTCTCTTCACCTTAAACGAATTATTATACCGATGAAAGTCAAAACCACGCTTCAGTTTTGCTGAGCGCCGACGAGACCAAATATGAAGTCTGTTTAAAAATATCCCAACTCTGCTCGGGGAAAAATTATTTAGTGATGTGGCACACTTCCTATCTCCTTCAATATAGGTCCCTTCTGCTTTCACATACATAGGCCGACAGAATCACAACTGAATCCAGTGGACCACAGAATTATAACTTATTCTAACCTAGGATAATTCAAGACTTGATGATCGTTATCAGTTCTTTTTTTTAACGAGGGTTTTTTTTTTTAAACTTTTGGCTAAATATTTCAACCTAGTGAGGTGACTAGTCAGGGTATCGGGGTTTAAGTTAGTATGCTATCAAATTCAACTCCGCGTATTTTATGAACTGCCGGCGGAACAAGTTTATCTAGAGACTAGCTTTAAAGCTCATCGTATTTACTATTTTGCTAGCCTTGAGAATGGTGTAATACCGAAACGTCTGTCGGCAATAAATAAGAATAGTATCCGTATCGTCGTAGACCTCTATTTATTTCAGTTCATAACGATACAAGACCATGGAAATCATGAAAATCTGTAGATTCAATTTTATTTAAAAACTGTTTTTTTCTCCGTCTGTGACGGAAATAATAATTGATAATTGACAGCACTACCAGCTAAATGATAGTAAAAAACGTCGCTGTCAATTTGAAAGTGTTAATTAAACATATCATTCGGATCCAACACGATCATATGAACAGATCTTGGTCTCAAGCATTTTCTCGTAAAAAAATAAGAACGGAATTGCTTTAAAATGAAAAAAAAATACGTCTTAATACAAACACACAACCCAGATATGGAATGCCGGATACACTTCTTATAACCTCATTAAACCATGGATTTTCTAATATCCTCATTTTTGTTATCTGTTAAAGGAACAAGTACGTACAATGAAACCTAAGCACCAATGCAATAGCTACTAAAAGTCTTACAATATCATTTTGCATGTCTGCCGAGACTTGAGCAATTCCAAAGTTTATCTATTTTCTTAAAAACCTCTTTGTACTGTATATCATATTTTAGTGTAAACTTTCCCCGAATTTTGAATTAACTTTTCCTTCACCATCGGACACTTATAAAACAAATACATATAGAACACTTAATAAACTCCCATCCTTTCTTAACGTCTGTCCTTGGGCTTTGTTTATCGTCATCGAAAAGGCGAGTTTCATGGGGAATTGCTGGCGCCTGAGGACAAAACGGTAGTTCAGTTGTTGCTGAGGCCAAATCTATCCTAGGATTAGATATCGTTTAGTTTACGGCAGTGCCTGTCAGTACCTCCACGATTTTAAATCTTTCACAGCTAATCCCATACCATTGCAAAGACCACGTTTCATGTTTAAATTTTTTCTTAACGTTATTATATTTCCAGTTTTTGAATTAAGTTCTGTGCACGGCATTCCGTTCGGACAGCAGCTGTTTAAAAATTTTACTGAATAATTTTGTCGGTCATTTTCATCCCAATCACCAATTGTACCAGTACTTAAATACGAATCGGCATTTCCTCATTTGACAGTTTTCTATTCTTTCAATATGGATAAATAACATTCTTTAAAATCATTTGTTGATGTTAAAGCTGACGAATGTACTGCGGAAACATACGACCACGGAACAGGAGCAGCAGGAGGATTTAACGTTGCACCTTCAGACACCTTCCTTTTGTAACGTTTCTGTTTGAATTCCCTATTATTACAACAATGAGAGGATTCAAAAGATCTACTGTTATTTTCAAAAGAACTGTCATTTTCACTCAATAACTGTTCGTCCGTAAATATGAAAAAGACATCGTCAAAACAACAGTTAACAACTAACAGTCACGGAGCGGGAGGATTTAATATTTAATAATAGATCATGGTATAGTGATGCATTTTGTCCCTATGAACATGGAGTCGAACTCCCCCGTCTCTTACAAAAGGTGGTCAAAATTACGTCCACCAGTCTGGATACAGAGATCGCATCTGCGAAGTAACGATTCAATTGCTCGATGGCATGTATGGGGTTGCTCCTTGAGCTCTTCACCGAAGGCTGCGATGCGGGCAACCAGATCGTCGACAGATGTTACAGGTGTCTCGCATACCTGAGTCTTCATGTACCCCCACACAAAGTAATCCAGAGGATTCAGATCCGGTGAACATGATAGCCAGGCAACTGGATTCCCCCCCCCCGTCCTATCCAACGACCGTTGCATGCCTGACAGTGGTGTCAAAATGCGCAGGAGCTCTGTCGTGTTGAATCCACAGACGTTGGCGAACAGCCAAGGGCACATCTTCCAACAACTCCGGCAATGCCTCTTCCAGAAATGAGCGGTACTTTCGGGCATTGAGATGGGTAGGTAGAAGGTATGGCTCAATGAGCTGGCTGCCAACAATGCCTGAACACACGTTGACGATGAATCGCTGTTGGTGTCCACGTGTGGTCATTGTGGTAATCGTAAACAACAGCCTATCTACCAAAGCAGGCCTCGTCAGTAAACAGAACGTTTTGTTCAAACGGAGGATGATTGATAACGTGCCTCAGGAAACACTGCGCAATTGCACGGCGTTGGCCGTAGTCGTCAGCATTGAGCACTTGAACGTGTTGATAATGAAATGGGTGAAATCCATTTGTGTTTAAAACGTGCCACACTTGCTATTGGTGCAGGCCCAAAGCGTTTGCTACTGCACGGGTGCTGGTGTATAGGTTGTCTGCAAACCTTCGTAGCACCTACTCTCCACAGCACCTACTCCTCCACAGCAACAGTAGTAAGTTCTTGCACGCCCAGTGGACAGTAAGGGAACCAGTTTCCCGCAGACGTCGATGGATTCTGGGGAATATTCGTGCGTCAGGACAAATACGGTGTGGGAAACGTTCACGATACAATTGTTGAGCTGCTGCACTGTTGCCATTAGCAGAATCATACGTCAAATGCATGTCAGCCAGTTCTTTATGTGTGAAGTGGTACATCGTGCGATCACACGTAGAAGTATTCAGTGCACGCCCTCTTGATTTCAAACCGCTGGGTAGGTGTATGGACAGTCGTGTGAATAACAGAAACGGAATGGAAACAACCTTGCAACTGCATTTGTATTTACTATGAACCTGTCCATTATGTATTGCCATTGTGCGACGATATTTCCCTGTATGCCAGTAAGCCACCTTGCTGGGGAAGAAAACCACTTTTCTCTCCCCCATATTTCTAAAATGGGGGAGTTCCGATTCCATGTTCATAGGTACAAAATGTATCACTAAACCATGATCTATTCTGTATATCATTATCTACCATTTCTTTTTCGTCCCCTGTATAAATTAGTCGACCAAATTTATTCGACCTGAAATTGCAACAATATCTAGAGAACTTTTGGTAAGGTGAGAACTAAGTGACATTTCTGTCATAGTAGATTTGAGGAAATGCTAGAGGATTGAACTTTAACTGAGAATCAAAAAGCATTACCCAGTCTAATCTTTGGGATCGGTTTCTGCTTACTGCATTAATACTGTAGAAGAATAAAACTTTGAAAATAAATAAGTTTGTTTTATTGTCTATACTGACTCTTAATGTTAATTAATTTATGAGAACCAAGGATTTTCCTGAATGGCTGACCAACGGGTAACTGAATAATAAAATAAAATTAAAATTAAAATTAATTTGTGGAAAAATGTTTTCATTATTTTTATTGCTTTTACATCCACAGTTTCGCGAACTGATTACTTTATGGGTAACTGAATATTAAGGAACATCATTTAACATCCTATTCTGCTGAATGATGGTTACAAGGTAATCGAAATGTATATACAGTAAATAAAAAAAATAGTCGTGGACAAGAGGGCTGCTATGTATCAACTGAAGACTATCCACAGGGTTCAATGAAGTTTTGGATAATTTACAGAATTATTCATTTATCAGTGGGTCCTGAAAGCATATTACATGTAGGGACCTCTGAGAATCCTTAAAGACTATTCTTGTTTCCAAAGAAGTCCGTACACATTAAAAATTCAGTTATGGTCAAGAACTTTATGGCAAATAGGCAAATAGCAATACGAGTTGTATTAGATTTCAGGAGACCGTTAATTTCTTATTACAGTATTTGTTATGACTGAGTGGATGTAAAATTGAATTAAAGATATGTAATTAAAACGGATTTCAAAACAAAGTGTACTGGGGAATGTTAAACAAGTGTTTTCATACTAAATGCCGTTAATCATACACCAAATCCGTCAGAGATAATAAAAACGACACCGAAGAATAATAGAGGAAGTTGGACGAACAAACCAGTCGATGACGGCTTGCTATAATTTGACGTCTTAAAAGATGCTAAAAATAAGCCGGAATAACTGGCTCACGGTGAGAAGCCTGTTCAGAACATATAAGACGATTTCAACTGTTAATGTTGTGATGCAATTGTTACATTTTTCTTAAATCACCAATCAAATACTGGCCTCTTTTCCGAATAATGAAGACCCTAACATGATGGCTTTTAAATTTGGATAAAAACTATGTTTGATCCAGGAATTATTTGCCAGATAGCAACACGGTAGTTGTAGCGGCGATCATAAAATTGAGAAATGAGCTAGACTGGAAAGCTTCCTTCATGATGCAAATCACTACGCACATATTCTTTACAAAGTGAATCACGTATTTCCTTTGCCGATGTTGACCGAATTCATGAAAACATCTTTTCAGTGAAATGAATCACGAATTTTATGTTAAATACGTGATGAGTAAACTTAAGTTAGAAATTAGACATTTGCTCAAATTGTTAATTAAAAAAAAAACATTTGCAAATAGTTTCTTATTAATCAAGTCCAGTTTGAAAAAGCTTCAGATTGGCCGTCCAAATTTAACGAAATTTTATTATATCATGCTAACATTTGAGACTTGCCTTTGTTTTCATAAGACCAATTCATTATTTTCCGGCAAACACAGTTCGACGGATATCAACACTGAATTTCCCTTTACTGGCCTTAGAACGGTATTTATGCTGATTCGATTGTCCTTTAGCATTTGTTAAAGTAACACGGAATTCGTTCACCTGTTTAATCCAAGCTGCTCCCAAATCTCCTTACATAAAGCTAAACGTGAAATTTGAAAGATTTCCGCCACAATTCTCATTCGATTTTCGCGGTATTAACCACGACAAGGATAATAATTAAAAAAAAAAAAAAAGAGAAAGAAAAAAACAAGCGAAAAACGTGATCGAGAAATTTAATTTCTGTTTAAATGGGCGATCTGCCCAAGAAAGTAGGGGGTAGGATCCTCGGCTACCTTTTGCTCGCCACGCACTACTTCACGAAAACTCAAGCGCCGCTACCGCCTGACGGTTTGGGCTTTGGCCCATTGTTCGAATATTCCCTTTGGAGCGCTAATATCCTTCCCGCGCCGCCTGTCAAATGCTTGGCTGACAGTGAGACCAAGTGACAAATGAATTTAAAATCTTTGCAAAACTGATGAAATTTATGGATAAAAAATAATCTAAACCTGTCACGCACGAGCGATCCCATAATTCTTGTGGGTTGGGACTTTTAACCCGTTCCCTAATTACATTTTTGTATCGAGATATGTGAAATGAATAAACAAACCGAGCGTTGCACGTCTTTTGCGCGCGCTTTTCCTCTCTTCCTACTTTTCACCTTCGAATTGGAGTCTCTGACCTACTACGATAGATAATAAAAACGTTAATAGTTTTCATGGATTTTTCCTAGCTTTATTATTAAAACGATGAAAAACTTTTCTGGATGATTTCACGCTAAGGAAAAAAAAAACCCCACTAATCCCGCAAAAATAGAACGGAGTCTCTTCGGTGGGGACGAATACATGGAATGCTTTCAGTCGATCGAGGTCGAGCCCATTTTCGAATGACATTGACATCAACGGAGACGTTCCTACTCGACAGTCACTTAAGGAATGGGAAAAAAAATACTTAAACCATTCATTTGCATTTTTATTTATGCATTCTTTCTTCAATGATGCGAGGAGAGAAACAAAAAAAGGAGTAAACATTCACATTTGCGCATCTATTATGGAGACCAATTTTGTTTACATCCGAAGGTTATGTTTGAAATTGTTTTTCTAAAACAATCTAAACTAGATTGCAAGAGATAAGATAATATCCAAATTTTGTAGCTGAAAAATGTTTATCACCTCAAAAGTTCTTTCAATCGCACATTAAAGAAATTTATGGAACGCTATTCTTTATAAAAATTAAATCAATGTTGCACTTAAATAAACGTTAAAAATTTGTTGTTTTAGAAAATCTCGAAGGTCTGGGATTATTAACTTATTAGAGTCAACAGTCAATTTATTTTAAAAGTGACTTTTTACAGGAAAATATGAAATTGTGTTCCCGAAGACTACGTGTAAACATATTTAATATTATGCAAAAATAGCGATTGGCTCCAGAAACCAAAAACGCAGCAAAATAATGCAGTAAACCATATTAGAATCTTAGAATCTGATCGTTTTTTTTACTTCATAAAGAGGCAGGCACATGTATATCAAATGTATTATAAAAAGTAAATTATCATTTGAAAAGAGATATAAATAAATGAACTACACGTAACAAGATTTTATTCGTTGTTACTTTCTCATAACAAGTTCATACGTCTGCGTTTGCAGAAGACTAATCAAATACTGTATCATCTTCTCGCGTTATTGTTCTGGGTGTCTAAATGAAATTAGCACTTGTCTACTGTGGTAGCGATGTTTCATAAACAGATAAAGTTATTAATCGTAGTGTTTACAATTCTCTGAAAGAAGCTATTAAGAAATTTAAATACAAAACTCAAAATGCAGACAAAACAATCACGTATTAAATAAAAACACACTTTCATTATAATAATTGATTGTTAAAGTTGGGAAAAAATTTTATATACATGAGAAATTATTTTTTCTCCTATATTTAATTTAATTTAAGACCCAACACAAAATTTAAAAAAATAAACAAAGCCTTTACTTAACAGAGATCATACATTAAATTTAAAATTATTAAAACAACCATCCCCCCAAGGTTTAAAACTAACTGAGGGTTTGCATAGCAATAAAAAACCAAAACACCAATGTCATATTTGTCTTGGTTCCCATCAAGTTCATGATAGAGTTGGCCAGCAGATGTTACAGGAGATTACACAGGAGGTGTAGAGTAAGAGGATGTGCTGACCCAAAATCCGACGACACTGATTCAACGAAGATATATGATGAAAACAGTCAAAAACCCGTTGAGAAACTCAGTTACTACCATAATTTTGAAGGTGAAGCCAAAAGTCAGAAAATAATTTTGAATTTTGAGTAACGGTCTAAAGAAATTATCAAGTTAATTAAGTTTTAAACTTTGGGAAGAGAGTTGTTTTAATAATTTTAAATTTAATATATGGTCTCTGTTAATTAATTGTTTTGTTTATTTTTAAATTTTGTGTTGGGTTTTAAATTAAATTTAGGAGAAAAAAATTCTCATACACTTTCATTATGTTTTATATCTCTTGTAGTAAAGAGCAAAAATTGTTGCTCAGATTACTACGATGGTCAAGTAATTTTTCAGTGTCGTCGCCTGTCTTTTACGTCGGCTGCAGACGCGATCGTATCGCGTGCTCCAAGCCGGCGGCAACAATTTGTAAAACTAATTGTTTGGTCTAACAATTAAGCAATTCTTGTAATAATCGTCCCTCCGCAAGTCGACAATCAAGTTGTCGACTTGTGGAGGGCGACTGAAATGAATTTGCGCCCTAGAACGCATTTCGTGAACAAATTTGAAAATACTTTCCTGTAACATGAATTGTCATCGGTCTTGTGTTTGTGTAACGAGTTTCTGCTCTCTAGCTTGTCCGAAAGTTGGTTTAATATTGATTGCAAGATTTGACCCGGACAGACAAACAGACAGAGAAGCCAAATTAAATAAAAGCGCGATGACTTTTTTTTCCCACTGAGTTTGGGTCAATCGTGTTAAATCAAAAAAGTCGTGCAAAAAGAGAAAAATTTATTTTCTAATTCGTGTGAAATCAAAAACATGAAAAAAATAGTTCGGATAAAAACAGAATTGCGTGTACTTATATATGATTCGGCTTCCGTTGAAGTTTTTGATTAATTGCACGGTTAAGTTTCCAAATTAAAGCTTATTGTTTAGGTTCAACCGAATGATAACACTGCATCGCCTTTTCTTTTCGAGCCAACCAAAGCTGAACAAATTCCTCGAAGGGCGAATTAACAGCACCACTACCGCCAATCCCTTCCGACCGAATAAACTCCCTTCGATCGTTCTCGCATCGATGACCCGCAAACAAAGAAGAATCAACGAAGTCCATCGGAACTACATTTCATAACGAGAAAAATTAGAAAATTTTTGTCATTCTAAAAACAAACGTGACTGAAACGATGCACAAAATTCTAGGACTCAATCTCAGACGAGATGCCTGAAAAGAATGCTTCAATAAATAGCTTCTAAATAAGTTAACAAATTGTAATTCCACTTTCCAAAAAGGTTTAATTTTTTCTTTTACTAAATAAGGTCAAGATTTAGATTTCCTCTCAAACGTGGGTATGCCTACCCATAAACACATAAAGACTACATATTTACACCCTCAGAGAAATTTCATAAATACGTAGTTTGAGGGGTCGTTAAACTTTGTTCAGCAAACGTCACTATACACAGTAATTCAAGCACTCCATAAAAAATTACAGTCTGTGTGTAATTTTGTCATTCGTTTTTGAAAAAAGAACAAGGACCCCGTAAGAGTGTTTGTCCATTCAAGTTTAGTTTAATGACCCTCATGAAATAAAGTGAGATTTTTCAGGCGAATGATCACTTTCAGTTTAAGTTGGTCAGATATTGGAAAACTGTTAAAAGTCCTCAAGGGGGAATAGTCACTATAATATGTAATTTACAGTGGTCCACAAAATTTAGAACCAGTCATTCTTACTTGTAAAAAAGAAGTGGATCGAAAATATTTTTTTCCATAAGCAATGCAAGTAACCCACTACTTTAAGGAATTCCTTTGTACCATTTCCGCCCGCTATTATTCAGTGGTAACTAAGTAAATGGTGACAAAAGTCAACTTACTTAAGATTATTCGGTTTTTCATTCCGATCGACTATTAACAAGCACGATTGCAAATGAAGTGTGGAAGGGCTTTGTTAATTCAGTTTCGACCTCTGGACTGACATAATAACTTACTTTCTTCTGAGGACCCAATTCTTCCATTCCAAGTAGCTTAGTAATGAGGTAATGGGAGAGAGGAGGGAGTGGGAACAGGTGAGTAGGTGGGGGAAAGAGCGTCGTCGTGTCGAGTTGATTAATTGCGTCCAATGTGGCGGCCCATTTGCCCCACTAACTTTCCTTCACGGTGACGGTGCAACTCTTGATCGATTACGGAAAATTAAGCTTCGTTTTGAAACGCTTCTCTGACACTAAACAACTAGTTTCTGTCGCCATCAATGAAACTATGTTGGCGACCGTAATTTTATTAATTATTTAGCGCACGCACGCGTGCCGCGAACGGCAAAAATGAAATGCAAAATATGCACCCTACGAAAACACTTTCTCTTTCTTCTCATTTGACTATCTGGGCCTCAACACAGGAAATAGCAGAACTGGTTTTGCTTCTAGAATTATACATCGCACAAGATATAGGTAGAATTATTATTATATGAAATGCAGGGACACATTAGTTGCTTTCAACATGGATTATGGACCACCTTCATTTCATTCAATGAAAGAATGACTTAATGTTTACAAAAATGTTTTTACCAAATGCGCAATAAAATATATTATTTCACTGCAGCTTAAGTACATGTTCAAGAAGACAATATTAAAAAAATTTATGAATATAAAATTTTTCTATTTATTCCCTTCACGAAAGTTATGCTAACAAATTGAATAAAGCACTATTTTTAGAATTTTTAATTACTAACACAGAATCTAGATCAGAGGTCTGGCATTCTATTTCATGAAGCTTTATTACGGCGCATACAGTCAATGCTCTTACAAAATTTCGTCTGGGCTTACGCTTAAAATTTTTTAAATATATATTAATAAAAGTCAACGTTTGTCTGTGTGTATATTCGCGATAATCTCTAGAACTGCAAAAATTACTTTAACATAATCCCGGAAAGGGTTTTCACTACTTTGCCATAGATTTCCGCGTATTGCGCGAGTTTTACGAGTAAAAAAAACACCCGTTTTTCATGCAACAATATATATTTAAATTTATAAATTCAACATTAATACTACCTACAACAATGAGAAGCCAACAATAACAGCCAACAATACACTCTTACGATGAACGTTATTAAAAATTACAAAATAATATGACATTTTTCATAAAATGGATTTTTTCATGGAATAACCCTGAGAAGTCATGGATGAATTAAACCTTGTATAGTTAGTCAAAATCGGCAAAGAAAAAAAAATCAAATTTGGTTATATTCAACCACCCGAGCGAAGCCGGGTATTACTCTAGGAAATAAATAAATAAAATGTGGCAGATTCCTCGTCTCTTCTTCAAAAATAAATTCTACAACTGTTCAAGCATTTGAATATAAACATTCTTTTTTTTTTTACCTTTATACTTTATTCAATGTCATTATAAGCATTGTATTTAAAACTTAAGATAAAAACAATTAAAGTGCTTATATTTTTAACATACACAGAGTTATTTTCTTTTCCAATTAAATTACAAAACAAAAAACGAAATAGAAAAGGAAAAACGATGGCTTCGAATTGGCGCCGTGAATCCTGTCTTTCATTTCCGTCACATGGGTTTAAAAAAATTGAAAATGCAATACCACGGATAAAGAAAAGTAAAATAAAACTGGTCTTCGACCGAACCCTTCATTGACACACCACAAATTCTTGGTACCCTCCTCTGCTTTTTTTTTTGAGAAGGTTGCTTGATTGTGTGTATTCAGTTACTAATCATCTGTGGGCCGAAGGGGTCAGTTTATAATGGGCGTCCACCTGAAGTGGCCGCTGGAGCGGGTGGGCGAGCAGCTTGGCCATGCAATCGTGAAGGCGCGTAGGGTTGCGGCATACCTCGAAGATGTACGATGTACCGCGCTCGTCCAAACTGCACAGCAAGTCAAAGATTTCCTGCAAAAGCAAGATAAAATACAATCAGATATCAATTTGATTTTTTTTTTAATTATATTTTCCATTCTGAAAAGAAAGCCCTGTCTATTTGATCAATATTCAGGAATATCAGCACAAAACACATAAAGCACTTACAATATTTGTACAGTGTGAACCAATATATAAACAGATACAAGTAGCGATCGGAATGTCAAAACTTTTGATATATAAAAGAGCAATGCCAATGGTTTTATCGAATATATTATGGAAATAAAATTACAAAAAAATTTATGCCAGGAGGAGATTTATCGCTGCGAGCAGGGGAATTTAACTAACAGTAAGACGTGAACATAATATAGCAACGGACATTGAATAAGACAAATTATCGGTATGGCAGATTGTCTCTCGCTTGCAACGCTAGCTGTCTCTCCTGGTGATTTTCGGAACTTTTTTTTTATTTCGAAAAAAATATCTCCTTCATGGTCTGTAACATGTACACTCTGGGTATCTTTACAGAAGGGACTTAATAAGGATACTCTAATTCGGGATACCTAAGAAGAGTCGAGTGACTTGACAATTTACTCTTTTATGAAAGTTTAAGGCAATTTTATATAACTGCGATCAAATTTATGCACAGATTATACTTGCGATCAAATTTTCTAAAGCGGTGGGGTGATTAGACGAAACTTATTACATGGTACAAGCTTTATTGACAAAATAGTCTTTCTTCGTATTTTTAGCAATTGTCAAATTTTTAATTTAGGTGTCAAATTATAACTTTTAAAAAGTTACGAAAGTCTATGTCTTAAATGTATATAATGTTTTAACATTTATTATTTTTATTACTAATACAGCTAACAAAGGATATTAAACACGATGATATTAATGATTGACGATTACAAGGAAATCAAAATTTGGAGGAATTAAGCATCCGTCTAGCTGTTCGTTGATATTGAACAACTTTTTTACGGGCTTTCCTCTATTTATTTTACAAGTTCAGGTTGCACCGCCTCAGAGGTCGCTCACCTTCTTCTCGAAAAGAAATAAATATATATAAAACTCTATAACATCAAATTATTTTTAAAACAAATTTCACTATTTAATTAGGAGAGATTAAAAAAAATCTAGGCTACTGAGTGTTATATCCACCATTTGCTAGTGGGCTTCACAGAAACAATTATCTCAACGAAACCGCTACATAAACGGGGAGGGGAAAGTTCTATGAGAACAAGAGAAAAATGGATTTAAATGGAAGAATTTAAGTAAAAGAAAAAAAAACAGGATAAAGGGAAAAATTAAAAAAGAATGTTACTTTTAAATGGTTCAGAACTATAATCCACTGCAGCACTGAAGGTGCGGACTACGTTCCTTCGTCTCATGCAACACCGACTTTCTCTCCCGTCTGCGCCTTAATCCGCTAAAGTCCTCCACCCCACTCGCCTGTGGTTAGTGATGGAGAACCGTCGATCCATTAACATAAAACACTATCAACCCAAATGACCAACTGAATGCGACCAATCGATACTCTTTCCCTTTCTCCTCCTCCCTTTGTTTTATAAAGTATCCCTTTGTCTTCTAAAGACTTTGGCCGCAAAGTGCTGTGGTTGGAAGCCTCATTTGAAGATGCATTTTGTCGTTTATAAAAACAACTTCCTCACTCTAAGTTCCTCACTCCTCAAGTACAAATAGCATAATAATTAGAGTAATAAACAAGTCAAGGCTGTACATACATAGCTTTTTGTCTGAACTGTTTTTCAAATAATAATCATTTCCAAGATATGTCAAGGGACACAAACATTCTGGAATATTTCACAAATTATTTTACAAATTATTTTTGCTCTTAAGAAAGGCAACTTTTACAAATGTCCAAATTTGGGACCGCGATCAACAGATTGGGAGTCGCTGCTCTTTAAGGATAACTGTCGTCCATTAGTAAAGAGAGAGGAAAATAAAAACGACCCCTGTGTTGAAAATTAAAAGTGTGAATAATTTTACAATTCGATAATAATAGGGTTGGTTGGTTTGGTGGTATTAACGTCCCTTTCAACTACTGTGGTCATATCAGGACGACGTTATATGGGCCGCAAATTTTGCCTCGCTAGGGTTCTTTAACGTGCAGCCGGCAAACGACTACACGGGTCCAACGGCTTTACTTCCCTTCCAAAGGAAGTGCGTGATCTCAGGATTTCCCCCTGAAAAATCGTCGTCGTCCTCGGCCGGGATCGAACCCGCGTACTCGGACATCAGAGGCGAACACGCAGCCACTGAGCCACCGAGGCCGATTCGATAATAAAATAATGTATTTCAACCGGAGTGCTGCAGTGAAGCCGCAACAAGCCCGAGTTGGGATACCGACATTTCGTTACAAGACATTTCGCGTTAACCACAGCTCGTTCCTCAGAATTTGTGAGATTCACAGCATAAAATTAAAAGAATGTACCACACATTTAATCATAAATTTAAGCAATAAACCTTGCATATTTTAACATAAAAAACGCGAATGTAAGGTCATTTTATTCTATCATTTGTCTATTTAAAAAGCGTCGCTCATGATTAAAACAGAATAAATCCTAAATTCATGAAAATTTTTTGTTAAAATAATGAAAAGATCATTTTATAACTTCAACGATACAATCAAAACAGCAAATGTTAAGTCATTTAAGCATTTATAATCTTACAATGTCTCGTTAACAGGATTTGTCGCAGGAACGTATTGCCCGTCGCGAATGGTCTTATAACGAAATGTCGGTATTCCGCGGCAGTTAATGGTTAATTAAAATTTTAGATTTTGTATATTAAAATAAATAAAATTCCTAATTTCAAATTTAATGAGATATATACCAATGACTAATGATTTAAAAACTAACCAAGAACCATTTTATAAAAGTAATAGCAGTTTACATAGCGTTTTAAGAAAATAAGATGAGCAGCAGATGAAAAATAACACAACATAAAATAGATACTGTACTACTTTGAATAATTTTTATTATTAAAGAAGAATTAAGGAAATCTATACGATCTTTTGGTTCAAATATAGGTGTCCGTAAAGTCTCTCCGCACAGTGAAAAACAAAAGCAATAATCCAATAAACGGGAAAAATATAGCACTTTATTTACGTTAGGAATGAACTATATTAAGTGGTGAGGGAATAGGAGATGTTGAAAGTTTCTTCCGTCCATGCGCAGGAACAAGTCCACTTGTCTGCACTTGTTCGGAATACGTCCTGCATTTTCCATTGCGGAGTGACTTTACGGACACCCTGTAGAATACTCAAAGAAAAAAGCTGCAACGATATAGATCAAAAAAATGTTTTAACTTCAACACTTTATCTACTTCAACTTTTTATGGAAACAGTACAAAGACTGTTTCTTTAGTTCAATTAAATAAAAATTCCGATTCACTCCTCTGTGACCTTAAGAATACAGGAAAATTAATACAAACTTCCAAGAACTGTACTAATTAATCTCGGCTAGAATTGTGATAATCGTTCTTCAAAAGTTCATAAACAATGTTTTAAACTGGTTCTTCAATAGGCGCTCAATTAATCACAAATAAAGAGATTTGCTACAAATAATATTCTTAATTATTTTACCGAAACACAATTAGTTTCTTTCAACACTCGTTTATTGTAACACGTTAATTACACACTCCAAGCACCTGCACACTTTTCTCAACACCACCAATCAAACAATATTGTTATGGCGGAAGCTTTGCGCTTACAAAGGCAGTGACGTCACGACTAGAAAGGGGGGAGAAAGAGCCTCAGTTGTTATTACGAGTTTCTTTTTTTTTTCCTCTCTTTTTTTTCCTAAAGGGAGACCAAGCCAGAAGAAAGAGAAAATGTGTGTCAGTGAGAGGAGAGAAGTTTTCACTGCACTCACTCGAGCAGACGAGGGTTTAAGGGCGCACCGAGTGCATCGCGAACCGATCATAACCGCAGCCAACATCACCGGTGGGCCAACATCGGCGATGAGCCTTCAGCAACAGTCGTTCGCCAACGCAGCGCTGAGAAAGTGAGGCAGCGAAAGAAGAAGAACGGAAAAAAAGGGAGCGCACCGCAGGAACAAGGAAAAACACAAACGTGATTATTCGTGTATTACGAACCGCCAGAGAAGAAAAAGAAAGTTACTGGAAAAAAAGAACCAACATCTCTTTTAAAAGAGAGAAACGAAAAACAGACATAGAAGGAAAAATCACGCAGTAATAAGGTTTCCATGGACAGAACAAGTTATTAATCTTTCTTTCGCAGCCCCCCCCCCCTCCACTTCTCTTTCTCTCTTCCTTAAGTAATTTTCTTTTTTTCTTTTGCTCTCCTTTCTGCAACTACCTCGTCTGTTTCACGTGTGCGGTGCTATTCGTTCGAGTGGCGCTATTAAACCCGGAGCGTCAAACAAAACGGATAAATCTATCGCTTTCGAACGCGGAACTGAACGGAACTCTAACGTACTCACTTTTAAAGGGAACACAGACAACAACAGTCCGCCGTCGGGAACCACGGGCGAAGCAAGCAAACGGTGAGTCTCTATCATTTTTATCAATATACTGTAAAAATCCACATGTAAATCAAATAATTTATATGACCAACAAATATAAGTGCCTTTATTATACATGGGATTTTTTTTCTTTCTTTTTAATTTTAAAAAATTATGAGAATTATAACAGAACTTTAAAAGGTAAACGCTCAGAAAATGCCACTTGCCATTATGTTCATTATAGAAGGACAATGTTATCATTAAATTCGATTCAGACCACTATCTAATAGGCTCCATCCTTTGTTATGTTAGACTTCACGAGTGAGCATTTCTCTCAAGCCAGGTGTGACCCAATATCAGATGACGGTGGGGTGCAAGGAATGACCCTTTCTCCAGTTTCTTTTACCCAAACAACATAAATTACACGTTCTACTCGGAAACACCTCATGAACCTAAGAAAAGAGAGAGGGGAGTGGGTTTTTTTATATATATTATACTTACAATAAAATTACCACACTAAGCAGGCATTTCTTTAAACATGTCTTCGGTTTTAATAATAATGCAATCAAAACTCGAAACCAATACTGCATATTACCAAATTATTCAATGATGGATTCTAAATCAACCTGGAACATAGCGAAAAGGAAACCATTTACTTCTCATTCCAATTGCTTTTGAATTTACGTTAATATTAATACAGATGTAATTAATTTACGCCTTCGTGGTGTTACTCTGTACCTTAACGAAAAGCTTGCTTAGTAGCGAGAGTTGGACCGTTACTCTGTAGTCTAATTAGTCGCGGGTCCGAATCTCTTAAAGGGCATGAATTAAATAAAATGATCCGTATAGTGACGTAAATTTAAAAAGTAAAGACAAGGTTCTTTGCCAGTGGAAGGGTATCTATGATCAATGATGCGTCCTAAAACAAAACTCCACCTGACAGTATTCCTTTACCAAGCGAAAACAAGGGTACTGCCATCGAATAGGTTAACTTAAGGGACTGGAAATTGTATACAGGGTGTTCCAGAAGAAAAGGCCAATATTTCGTGTGGGTATAAAATGAGTTATTATAAATCAAAAAGTTTGTATAAACATGTAATCTTTTATTAATGTTTCCGAGGTACACCTGTTGGTTAGCATTGAATAATTTAATTGATCACGGTGACCACCATATCAACCGACCCATTTCCCTTGGATTTCTGCTTGTGGGGTTGGTTAAAGGTGAGGTTTATAAAACTACAGTGAATACAAGAGACGAGCTTATTGCATATATAATATGCTAGAAACCAAATAAGAGAACATGAAGATGCCTTCAAACGCGCGCAACGTTCTCACAAGAATTGAAAAATGCATCGAAGCACATGGCGGAATATTCGAAAATTTATTACAGTAGATTTTAGAATGCTAATCCAGTATAAAAAAAAATAGAAAATTCATAATTTTAATTTCAAACAACTGTCTCTCAGAAACCATTAATGAAAGACTACTAGTTTATATATAATTTTTGACTAACAATAACTTATTCTATATCTACACGAAACAATGACCTTTCTTCCCCCCGGGAGACCCTGCAAAAAACTTCTTATACCTTTCATTACATCAATATCCTATAACAACTACATTTAATACTTTCTGATAAATATATATAATTATGAGTCTTCTAGAATTTAGAGTAGCAATTTAGTGGTCCGTGCACCACGGGCTCCATTGTAGCAATTTATGGGTTTCGTGACATCAAATACATAAAACTCCCAACTGTTTTAAATCCACTCATTTTTGTAATACCAATATTTATTATATTCTTTTAAATGTCGCAACCTACCTCTCAAGCACGGCTACGACAGGGATAACAAAGCTTTCAAAAAGTATTGTTACCGTAGCTTACCTTTAATCACCTTTAATTACCTTTAACCTTTAACATAAAGCAATCCTGATTCTAGCATTCTTATGTTTTCTATTTTAAAATCAGATATTTTAATAATAAAGATAAAAAATAAACATGCAATAATATAATGAGGAAAAAAAAACACATTTCAGATGGGAATTTACTTCCAGATAGGGTGACACGAATTTTACTCGAGCCACGTGAATTAAATAAAAAAATCAAAACGTGGCGCGGTAGGAAGGAGGGGGAAGGTAGGTGTTGACAACGTGTGACAAATGTTGAGGTCGTCTGTTTTACCTTCGTAAATCCTTCAAATTCATCGCCTTGATAAAAACCTTAAAAACTTCATTTGGGTTGACTTTCAATGGCATTTCTATCCTTCTATCGTTCTCTCCATTTTATAACTTTTTTTTTTGCTTTATGTATTTAATAATCAAATTCCAGCAATTATTGACAAGATGTCGAGTCCGCTTCATGGTCATTGCTAAACAACCCTTGGTGCCTGCACGTAATTGCGGGCTTGTTCAAACTAAGGTGGCAAAACGTTGTCGTTGTTCACCGTGGCATTGCCAGGTGGCCTTTTTTTCCCTTTCCCTGACTCTGTTTCATACATAAGAACGAACAAGGTCTCTTCGGCAATCAGTCCTTCCCACGTTTGCATAAGAAAACACCCTTGAAATAGAAAAAATATCCCTGCCCTTCCACACGGCGCGTTTTACCTTTACCTCCTCCCTCAGCTGAACGGGGGTGGACATTGGCATCTGGACGAAAAAATACCTTCAATTCTCTCCATCTACCGTACAAAAATACTGCCATTGTTCTCGAATCTTATTAAGAGCTAGGGCTCGCTCTGCCTCACTTGTTTACATGGTCTGTCCGCTTCCACAACAATTTAGGTTAAACCTGGGTACGGAATGTGGAGAGAAAGTAAATACAAACCATAACCGCGGAATTAAAAGTTTTACAAGGACTGTTAGTAGAAAAAAAAATCCAATCTAAAAAAATTAAGACAAGGAACTTCTCAATTTCAACAAAATAATCGAAAGAATGCTAAAAAAATAAGTAGTTACAAGCAAAAGTAAACAAACGCAGAATGAACTCTTTTTGTTGTGGATCCGTTTACAAAAAAAACAAAAACCCAAAAAACAAAACAACAGATCGTCAGAAAAGTCCAACTGATGCGAATCAAAGAATTAAATAGAGTTTTTATTTTTAAGCATTCGCTTTACGTCCTGTTTTTGCTACCGAGACAAAGTGCATGAGCGATTTTTATAAGAAAATAGGTATACAGTTACATAAACGATCATGTGACCCTTAGCTCCAGAGGTTGTCACAGTAACCGAACTCAACGAACCGGCTATCCTTTTCATAGACAAATGACCTAAACACGACATATGATCAACTCAATTCAATACAATTCTTCACGTAAAACTCAAAGGGAGGCAAATCCAGGAAGTAAATTTTAAAAATTTTAAATCAAAACGATGACAGACAGAGTGATTTACTTCGGGGTTACACACTGACACAGCCCATTTAGTCTCAGCAATTTTGCCACACAGCACTTCGAGGAGGTAATAAAATTCGCTATAAACATCTATCATCCTTTTTTTTTTCAGCTTCCGTATAAAAATGTAAATGAATTAAAAACTGACTAACCGAAAACGAAAGTAAATATCTCCACACCACCCGTAACCTTAATTCCGCATGAAAAAAAAGTTTTTTTAAAAGTGTCAAACCACGGGTAGGGAGATAATTTTTATGTGAAATGTAAAGACTGGTTTTTAAAGATTACCTACTTTGAATAAATTACCATATTCTTTGATGCTCGTGCAAAATTATCTAGCAAAGATGCAAAACGAGTTAAAGCTTTGCCTTAATCTCTTCCCCTATCTTCTCAACGATCAACGTCATCTTCAATAATTCAAATTTACCTGGCAAATTCCAAGGAAAAATATGTCAGGGATTACGATGTATAAATAACAGAAATTAATCTTTCGGCACCCGTAAATAAATCCCCAGGACGAATTATTTGGTTAGAATATAAATTTCGGCTTCCCATTGTCTCAGGAATGTCAAGGGTGTGAAGAGAGGAGGGTCAAATTAGGCAATTTTGTGTGGAAATCTTGCAAAAAACGGGAAGGTAAACGATGGTATATCCTAATTCCCTTCAAATGAATTTGTTTTTGCAATCCATGATTTAGACACTATGATTACGCGATTGTAATAGCTCTTTATTGTAAGGCGGAGTGAAAGAATTCAGTCTTCAGGAAACGGCCTTGGAGAAACGACGCGAAGTCGCTTCACGTACGACCTTAATGTAATAGGTTAATAAGATAAAGATATCACACGAATTAAATAAACAAAAAACACTTCTTTCGCATTTGAAAAACTTTTCATATTAATCGAAAATAAATTTTAACACCATTTAAATGAACTAGATATATGATTTATAGAACGTTTATTTTCTCTGTGCATCACTTAAAATGAAATTTTCACTCTATGACACCTTTGCTTGACTAGAAAAAGAATTACTTACGAATTTTAATTCCACTAAATAAGGCAAAACTCGTTCGCATCCAAATGCAACCTTGTCATAATTCATCTTACTGGTGAATAATTCATTTGTTTCTGATAAGACCAGGGACCCGGCCTTCACATCGTGCAATTGCGGAACTTCCAATACTCACGAATCATTTTACATTAACCATTTCAGTTATTTGTCCAATTCTTTTCCCCATTCGACTCAAACAAAATATAACCTTCTCAACCTTCAAATGAAATAAAAAGCAAAACAATTTTCGGTCTCATTATTTAATTCTTTGCCATTATCCTAGCTATGAAGAACCTCTCGGTAATCCTGCTGGTGGCATACGCCTTCACCTGGAGTCAGCGATGCCTCGGACATCCACAACTGGGTTCCAAAACACAGGTAAAAAAAAAAAAAAAAAAAAAAAAGCTTGCGTTTTTTCAAAATTAATCATTCTCGTTCTTCAGTATCGCTTGAGGTATTCATATGTTAAATGAGTGAACCAAAACTAAGTAGATCTTCTCCCCTTCGACTTTTGCAACCTACACAAGTTCTTGACAATGAAAACATTTATGCAATAGTTACGCAATATTCTTATGCAATACAAAAGTCTCATTAACTCAAGGCCCGCCGTGTTTTATGTCAGAACAAGTAGGTATTAGAGCTATCGGAGATGAATAAAAAATATTAGATTGAAAAAGGAATTAACAAATATTTTTATTGACATAATATTTACAACTTTATTTTATATTTACAACTTTTATTTTAACTTACACCTGGTGATCAATCTGCTAATCTCACTTTTAAGAATATCAGCATTCATAACAAAAATTGTCTGCATAAAACAATTTTAATTGCTCTTTATCAGAGACTTAGCACAGTAAAGACATCATTAAATATTAATTTTTCTTCAAACTATTTGCCAATAAATTATGCCAATATTGCTAATGTCTACTCCTCCATTAACTTAGCTTCAGCACACCCTGATCTTTGTTTCATTCTCCGTTTTAGCCCTGCAATACTTTACGCAAACACAATTTTTCAATTACTCTGTACCTTTAAAAATGCCTCAATCCCTGGTAACCCTAATTTAAAAACTAACTTATGTTGTCCTGTATTTTAGATCCAACTATATGACCTCACCCGATATGTTGAAAAACTATTTACCCAGTTAGGATGCTCTGAACTTGTTAACTGAAATGTTATTCCAATTATTCTTTGTTCTCCTAGTCTCTCAATTTAGATTGCTTCAAACGTCCCCTATTTACGTCTACCGCTAATTGCCCCATAATGTTAAGTGATCTTAACACCACACTTAGTAAATATTTACCTAACCAAACGCAGTCACCTTTATTCTTATGGTATCTTAATATTCGTAGCATCAATACTTATTTCTCTTCATTTCTTGTTTCCCTAATAAAATTTATTTCTGCTCCTCAAATGTTATCCATCACGGAAACGTGGACTCGCTCACTATCTGAGATACCTCCTCTCGGCGATTACTATCCAGTCTCCATCCACCGTCAGCCCAAAAGAGAGGGGCATAGCAACTTATATATCTAGTTCTCTTCACAATACTGTTCTTGCAGAATATACTATAGTTTCCGTTGACTAGGAAACACTTACTCTTCTTATCAATAACAAATATTACATTATTACTATCTACCGACCGCCCAATGGGCAATTTCACCTGTTAATTTCTTTTCTATCATTCTTGCTTTTAGACCTTCAACTGAGAAAGAAAATGATTCCTTATTAGGTGATTTCAATATTGATTTCCATAAATCAACGCCCAGCCTAAATTTATTAACGGATCTAACACTCCAAGCCGAACTAAATTCTACAACGCATAATTCTATTTCACAATCGAACAGTGCTTCACAAGTCACGTCGAGGGTTACTTCAGTGGCACACTTGATTTACCGATATCCGATCATCTTCCAATTTTTTATATTCGCCTAGAACTAGTTAATACTCTGACACCTACCAAGTATAGATTAGTTACCCCCCCCCACCGTTTAGCAACCTTTCAGCCATTCCTCGCTCTCACCAAATGGACTGAAATTTTTGATAACTCCTATGAAATCAATACATTTTTTGAAAAATTCTGTTCGCATTTACGCCTCGGCTGTAACCGTTACTTCCCTTATATAACTTCCTTCCCTAGAAAAAAAGATAAACCGTCCCATAAACCCTGGCTAAATTCCTATATTCTTCGTCAAGTGGCGCACAAAAATGCCCTATATCGCAAGTACCGCCGTAATCCTAAACCACACGCCAACAAAGTATTTCGTTCGTACATTCTCAAATCGGCTACGAAATATCATTAAAACTGCAAACGAAACCACTTCGCACATTTATTTAATAAAATGCATTCAAACAAAGTAAAATGGAAAACGATAAACAATCTTCTTTCAAGCTCTCAGTCTTCATACTCCCCTTTCCCAGACCCACGGAACCTAACTCCAGCCATATTATCAGAATTCTTTTACCCACTCCACCTCATCTCCAAATCCCCATTATTCTTACTCATTCAATATCCCAACACCCTCTTACCCCTTTGCTACCCCCGCATCGCCTGATGGGGTTTCTAAAATAATGCTGCAGCTAAAATCTTCTACTTCCCCTGATCCCTTAGGGTTTTCGCTCAGACGTTATAATAGCAGTAAACACTAGTCTAACACTTCCATTAACTCATATAATGTCTCACTTACCACAGGATCCTTTCCTAAATCTCGTAAAACAGCCAAAATTATCCTATCTATAAAAATGGTGACCATAATGATTATCACAACTGTCGTCTAATCTCAGTCTTGCCGGTGTTCTCCAAAATATTCGAAAAGCTATACTTTTATCGGCTATCCAATTACATAGATAATAATTATCTACTGTCGTCAGCACAACGTGGTTTTTCTCCTAGACGAAGCATAGACAGCCTGCTTTGAACTAATTGAATTTATAACTCTTCATAAGACCAATAATAATTTTATAATTTCATTTCTATACCAGTCTTTGACTCTATATCCCATCAACTTTTGATCTGCAAACTTTCCTCATTCTTTAATCTTCGTGCCCGCCCCCCACCTTAAACTGGCTCACTGAATTTCTCTCTGATCGTTCATATTACTTAACCGTTCAAAATGTCTCCTCATCACTACTGGTACGCAATATCGGTGTTCAACAGGGCTCTATACTCTCTCCATTACTATTTAACCTTTTTATCAATGATTTAGCCATAATACTATCCTCGTCAAATTTAATACTATATGCGGACGACGCAATTTTCTTATTTGCCGACTCCATTACTACCACTCTAACCACGACTATTAACCAAACCTTATCCGCTTTAAATAATTGGAACTTAGTTAAAATCTGCTTGCCCTTAACCTCAATAAAACAAACTACATGTTGTTCTTTCAACGCAATAAATTAAATGTTCCTACCGAATTACCCATTTATTACAACTCACGCTTATTACACCGGTCGGCATCAAAATATGAGCAAAACAATGTATATGTGGAATTGATACATATCAACGCGCTAAATCCAAATATGTAATCAGAATTTATCTAGCACGTCTAGTTTTGATGCTATAAGCAATTTTTGTTTTCATTACAATTGTTTACATTTTGATACTGACAGCGGTATTTGTGAACGGTGGTGACACGTATTTTGCTGTGCTCTGTATTTATCTCTGTGTAAGAAAGAGATAGCAATATATTGTTTACTACAGACTAAATTACAAAGAACTGGTACAAGAACTTCTTTCTTCATATCAAGAACTCGGATGCAACATGTCATTAAAAATACACTTCTTGCATTCGCATTTAGATTTTCTTCCCAGAAAATCTTGGTGCAGTATCTGATTAGCATGGTGAGAGGTTTCACCAAGATATTGCGCACATGGAAAAAAGATATAACGGCAAGCGGTCCCCAGCAATGTTAGCTGATTTCTGCTGGGAAATCAATCGTGAAACAACAGATAAAACTTATAAAAGAAAGCGATCTATCAAATAGTTATTTTTTAATGTTATATTAGTATTTTAATTTATTTAAGATTTTAATTTATATCATAGAAGTCATGTCATGCGTAAGAGTTTTGCACTTTTTTCATAATAAATACGTATTTAATACGTCAATATTAGTATTTTATTTAAATAAGAATTTCTCGAAAACTAGACGTGATAGAATCAATCTGTAAACAACTTTGGATTCAGCACACTAAAGTCAATTAAAATCACATGACAAAGTTCTTGCTCCCGACTTTCTGTTTTTTTTGCCGACCAGTGTTATCGGTCACCAATACATTGAAATATTTAGGTTTACAGCTAACACATGATCTCTCTTGGGATTCACGCACCAATACTTTATTAGCTAAGCTTAACAAAAGACAAGGAATAACCTCACATTTAAACTTTTTCCCGCCCTATATTTTAATACTTCTCTAAATTCCCTAATACACTCGGCCCTCTGCTATGGGATCCAATTTTGAGGCTCCACCACAAATGCAAACCTCCTGCACCTTTTCCGCTTACAAAAATGGTTTTTAAGAACCCTACTTAGCATCAGAATAACCAATTCAATTTCACATCATTTTAGGCATCTTAACTATCTACCAAATCTACATCATTCAACTTTGCATATTCATATATAAAATTAATAATCATCAACTAATTCATAATCATTCACATTGGCAGCATTTTATTAGTACTATACCTCTTGAAATAACTCACCAACAAAACATACACCCCTATTCTACCCGGCAACCAAACTTAATTAAACTCCCCTTCACTAGAAGCAACTACCAACGTCGCTGCGTCTCATATGCCGGAATTAAATGGTGGAATAGTCTATAGGAACAAATTCGCGTATCCCCTACAAGCTCTTCTTTCAAGAAATTACCGAAAAATTCCCTTATAATTAACAGCCCACCTGCTAACACAAGTTCTCTTTTAACTTATTGAATTTTCTCTGATATTTAGCCCCAGACGTCCCTCTAACAACTCTTTATATTACTTGTTAATAATTTCATGCGGCTATATTGTAATTAACTTGGCCTTTATATAAATACTTCAATGTCAACAATGTATATACAATAATCTTTCATTTTTTACTGTAACTAGAAAAACTAATATGGATAAATCAATATTCCCACCGGAGACCACACGCGTCGGTCTTACCGGGATCAATGTAATAATATTTTCTTCTTCTTCTTCTTCTTAAATAAATAAAAAATAAAACAAACCAATCACAGTTTTTTCGAAAAACGCTGATGAAATAATGAAACGCACACGAAACAAAGTAAAACAAAAATATATAAGAATAATTACCTACATCTGTGGATGAGATGATAACTAAACGAATAGAGAATAAAAAAACGCTTTTTTTTTCACAAAAACTTTAATTAAACAATTTAATTAAAGTTTTTGTGAAAAAGTAAAACAACTGATATGATGAGTCTTAATGAGCAAAGTTGGAACCATAGCCTAATAATACCAAGTCTGTTCACTCCCGTTAAATCCCATAGTAAAAAAACGTGCCGTTTTCTGCTGATCGTACAGGGTGGTTCAGTCAATTTCTGACCATTTCACTCGAATGACGTGCATTAGGGATAAGCAATTGAAAGAATATGAGCGCCATATCGAATTTCTAAATAGTTGAAGTTTGTATTGTTGCAACGGCACTGCATGAAAATCGTATTGTTGAAAAATGGCGCCCGCTTTATCAACAGAGCAGAAATGCAAGGTTGTCGAATGGTATTTCGAGACAAAATCACCTGTAATCGTGCAAAGAAAGTTCCGGAAGGAGTATAAGTGTGGAGACGCACCAGGCAGGCAAGCAATCATGGATTTTGTCAAGCAATTTCGTGCCACTGGATGTGTTAAAGGCAAGAAAAAAGCCGGAAGCGAAGCTCGTGTTCGAACGGCCGAAGTTGTCGAAAATGTTCGTACAAGGTTGGTCGATTCCCCTACCAAAAAATCTGTTCGCCGCCTATCCACTGAAGAAGGGCTGTCGTATACCACGACGTGGCGAATTTTGAGAAAGGATTTACACCTGTCCCCGTATAAGATCCATGTTTATCAAGAGTTAACAGACACTGGAAGACAGAAGCGACAACAATTTGCGACGGAGTTTGGAGCAGAAATGGAAGCCAATCAGGACATTGTGGACAACCTAAGGGTGTCAGACGAGGCCTTCTTCCATCTCTCAGGTGATGTTAATAAACACAACGTTCGTTTTTGGGATTCCCAACACCCTCATGAAATCCATAAGTCACCTCTTTATCCACGAAAGGTTATGGCTTGATGCGCGATTTCCAAAAGAGGCATCATTGGTCCGTTCTTTTTTGAGGGCACCGTAACGTCACAGGCTTACCTTAACATGTTGGAAACCTTCTTCATCCCCGAGCTGCGAAGAAGGCGTATACCGCTTCGACATCAATGGTTTCCACAGGATGGGACTAGGCCTCACACCACTAATGAAGTGCTAGACTTTCTCAAGCAGAAATTCGGAAATCGTGTCATTTTAAACAGGTTTCCAGATCAATTCGGGGGTGGCTTTCTTTGGCCCCCTACGAGTCCTGACCTAAACCCATGTGATTTTTATCTCTGGGGGTTCCTTAAAGACAGTGTGTTCACTACAGCACCAAGAACACTAGACCAGCTGCGACAAAGCATCGTCGACTGCTGCACCCTTGTGGATGCAGAAATCCTGGATAGAGTTGTGAGCAGTTCAAAACATTCGTGTTGACCACATTGAGCATATCATCAAGACTTTTCCACGGGAATAAAACTCCGAACTGCCTAAAATATCATACTGAAATGCTAAGTTTGTAAACATTTAATGGGTCAATAAATCATAGTACTGAAATGGTCAGAAATTGACTGAATCACCCTGTACAAGCAGCGAACCTAACGGATGGCCCCGGAACTTACTGCTAACACACGCATCCTTATGACGTCAAAATTCTCCAACCAATAGGAAAACGCTTTGTCAGTTGGCTATGGTTCGCTTCCAGTGGTCGTAAGCGATCCAAGATATTTATTTTAAGTGCGTTTATATTTCGTTTAACGGCAAAATATTTAAAATTCCGAAAAAGAATTAATTTATAGTTTGCTTATATATAAGAAACAAACAGAAGAAGTAGTAATATATTGTGAATGGAAAGTTAAAACCTCAGAGGAAGTTAGAAACGAAGTTTCTTGAAAAATACACGCGATCTAATTCAAATGTGATTGTGGGTCCGTCCGCTAGGTGGTTGGTCATGCGCAGATGGAAATCAGGAAACCCCGGAGTGTACAGACTTCGTATTATTAGGCTATGGTTGGAATATAAGAAGCGAATTTTGTTTTATACAATTACCCAACTGAATTTCTCGTAAAGAGACTTCCATCACTTACAGGTAACACCATAAAAAAAAAATAACATGCCTGCTTTGCAAACCAATTTCTCTGTATTAATTTGTGGCCGCTGAAATGTGAAAAACAATAACTTGTGATGAGTCTAATAATTTTTAGATCTGGCTATTTAATTTTATCAACTCTGTAAAACGACGAAAAAAGGCGAAATATCGCTATAATTGCAAATTTTGCTTTAATAGCTAATAGTTATTCACCAATGGTTGCTGGAGTTTTGTGACAGCTGAATTTCTATTTCTGGTTGTTTAGGTGCCAAACTCTTTAAACCTTTCCAGCCAATTCCACTAAATAATCATTACCCTTCACAATATTTTATAATTTTGAATTCAAATTGAAAATGTTCAGAGTAATCATTTTTATCTTCGATGACCGACATGTGAGATTTACAGAAACTTAGGGCCAAATCGAGAGTAGCTTTTTCAAATGACTTTTCCTTTAGCAATAACAAACAAATTGTCCTCCGACTTGGATACATCGATAATATCGAAATAGTGATATAAACAGTTATCTGCGCTCAAGAAACTCTTTCTTATCCGGTGACTTCTCATTTGTTTGCATTTACTGGTGCCGTTTTACTTCTCAGTCGCAAAAAAAAAAATTACTCAACATAAATAATCGATATCGCAAACAATGTTGCATGAATATTTGCTAAGAAATAAAAGTATTAGCATCGTTTACTAAAGTTATTTTCAATTAATATTCTATTAAAAATGCAATGAAAAGTTTTCTGATGGAGGCTGGATACGGTTCATCTGAGAAATATACTCCGCGTCTGCAATAACGCCAAGGCCAATGCAGCTTATTTCCAGGAGATAGATGAGACAATATTTCATGCAACTGGATGTTGAGAATAACGTCATGTCATTGCTCTTAATCCTAAGAAGTGTTTTGGGAAGAATGTTAAATTTACCACTAAAATATTATAAAGAACTGAATTTTTAATTTGTTTTAATTTATTGTATGCCTTAGATACCGCTCATATGTATGGAACTGAGAGTTGGAAGGTCTGAATTTAAATGGGAAAGGCATCGAATAAGGCATCGCAGTTACGCGAGAAAAGCACATGAGACTGACATGAATAGTCATCTCATTTTCCTCCATTTCCGTGAAATCTCCCTATGAATTTCTTGAGGATTTGGAGTACTGAGAAGGGCACGGACGCGAAGACTGCAGGTTATGAGAGATTTTGGAAAACTGTCAAGAGGTATGGAGCGAAATTCTGCTGCAACATTTGAGAGGCACAATTTGTTCCAGTGGAAATGTCGGTCAGAGCAATTATCCAGCAAAAATAGCTACTCTTATCTGCCTTAATCCTCTCTGATACATTTCCAACTTCGTAACATCAAAAGAAAAAGAAACTGTGCAAATGAATTCACTTTATTTTTTTTTTCATAAAACTTACAAAATTTTTTCAAGCGCAAAAATATCGGTAAGTACGAGGCGTGTTTTTAAGTAAGTACCGTTTTGATATAAAAAAGGACAATTTTTTAACATCTTAGTTTATGCATATTAACAGTTTTTGCGATTTTTCGTACGAAAATCAAAAACGAAATAATTTAAACGGCAATTTCGTATTTATTGATGAAAATATGAAAGAAAGAAATTTTCTTTCCTATTTTCATTAATAATTTAAATATCTGAAGTTTGGAGTGTAAAAATCCTCACAGACCATTCTTTATTTACTCTTTAATTTCGTATTTGCTCATCAGTAAATTTTGTTTTCGTCAAACAAGTTGCGCTGTGTGCACGAAACCTATTTTTCATTTTTACGAAACGAAAATCCTGTTTCCCTTGCAGCATTCCGCCCTCTTCAAAATAGATTCTTCCAGTCGATTCGCCAGTTACTTCTCAACATTTTAGAAAAGATATTTTATCAACATTTTTCTTAAGCTACTGCTGTAGGTAATTCCTGTTTATTTAATAGGGTTATTCTACTGTCGGAATGTAATGTTACGTTCAAACTGTTCTTCGACGGAGCTAGAGTACGGCGCCCATTATCCTATGAATCCGCCCAAAATACTAGCCCAAAACACGAAACGAGCTGGTGAGTAGATATAGAGTGTGAGGAGTTCATGGGAAAACAACAAGTTCGCCACCTAGTGACATTCCTTCAAACATTTTGGTAGGAGAACTCGCTCAGAGCTCATTGAAATTACATCATTGAAATTAGGGTTAAAAAAAAAAAGAAACTTATTTTTTTCTAAATCATATAATTGTTTCTTTATAATTTTTAATCGTTTTTCATTAAATCGCTTTTATTAGCTTTCAGCAACACGTGAAATAGATTCTTTTATGTGCCAATGTAAAGCTGGTTTAGGTGGTTTATATCATTGAGATTTAACTTAAGCAGTGCAAAAACGATGTGAAAATGAAAAAGAAAAAAAATAGAAAAAATAAATATTAACTTGTCTATTTTTTAAAATTTCAAATTCATAAATACCATGTAAAACCTAAAATTCTTTCTACATTCATTTGAATTAAATATTAAATTTATGAAATTTTATAAGTTAACGAAATACAGATTATATTTTGTTATTGATTACCTAAAAAAAAAAAAAAGAAGTGATGTAACAATTTAATTTGAGCAGTAGAGTTATCTTTTATTTACCAAATATATTGAAAAACCAATTTATCATGTATTAAGGGAACTTACAAATCGTAAAATATTACATCATAACATTTTACTCAAAATGCGGCGTGAATACTTTGAAAAAATGTTCACAAAACAACGTAATCTCCATATTGCCCTTTGTATGCAGAGAAAAATTAAACTCAAAATGGCGTCGCTCAAGACGATTGCGATACTCTTCTTATAAAGTGACTCTACTCCTCACTAGGGTGCCTGTAAGGAGAGTGGCGATAAAGTAATGTATAGGACTGTACTCCTTACAGTACTTTAAGTGGCGACAACTCGGGCCGTCGGCCATATTTTTTCACCCCATATTAGCAGAGGTACAATTTACGATACTTTTCAGCTTATTAAGAAAAAATGTAAAGATAGCTATTGCTGGTTAGCCTACCAAGCTTTTATTTGTATATTAGATAAAGGAGGTTAAAAAAAGAAGCACATTAACGTTTTCATTTTCATAATAAATATGATTATTTGATCAGCTGATAGCAAGTTCACCCTTTCAGCAAAAAGGGAAACTAAAATCTAATAAAAAAGAGATTATATTTAGAATTCTATACACATTTTGCATTTATACTAAAATAAAAATTTGACATCTATTGTAAAAGATGGAAAAAAATTCTCAATTATCGATGCTTAGTTTTAGGAAAAAAATCTAGATTCAGTGTTACACTCTTCTTATCGTGGAATTGTTCTAACGTCACTTTCTCGTCTTTGCACGTTGCAAACAAATTAAAAAAATATAAACCAAAATTATAATAGTTACATCTAGATGTTAAAAGAGACAAAAAATTGGCAAATTTTTCGCGCGAACAACTACGCTCGTCATCACCTCAAGAGGCCTCGTTTATTTGCGCAATTAAATAACAAATGAAAAATACATTTTGACGCTATGAACTATCTATAAAATACTTTAATTTCAAGTTTCATTTTCCAAAAATTTTCAGCGTTAGAATATATTACATGACGTAAATATGTTGCGTAAAAATCTTGCTTGTTGGGCCCGAATGACCCTTGAATAAAAATTCCTTTAAATTAAATAAATTTAAAAAATTATATAAATTAAAAGTTTTTTAACATTTCTTGAAATATTTATCTATTATTACATCATTATAAAATCACTTTATTTTGTGAGATTCACATTTTTATGAACAACAGTAAAACAATAAATACATTATTATGAAAAAATATTTTTTCCCTTCCCTCTTCGCCACTTCAATCGTTAATTTTAAAGCGGATCTAATAAACCTTTAAACTTTAATAATGCAATTTTATTAGCAAAAATTAAGAAATATGCACAATAAAACGAAAAACGAACCGAAAACTATTAATTTCTCTATATCTGTAATGCAAACGGCACGCTCCGGACGCCATAGTTTTCCCAAAATAGGGTTAACCAATCAAAATCCGTTCCGAGTTGTCGCCACTCTCCTTATAGACGAAAATTTGCAGACGAATTTCCCTACGGAAATCTTGGAAATTCCGTTACGAAATGAATAGACGAAAACGAAAAATACATTCGCTGTGTACATGTTGAACGAAAAAAGTTTCTATATCATATATATTTTTCTTTTCGTATTTTTTTGATTTTCGTACGAAAAATCGCAAACTGTCTCTTATAAAACGAAAAACGTCTCTCCGTTAATGCGTTTATAACTCACGAACTACTGATCTGATATGTTCTCTGGCTGGATTTAGTGTACATTTGGCAACGCTAGATAACATAAGGAATACGCAGTGACGATTACGAGCAATGGCGATTTTGTCTTCGTTTTAGTGAATTTTAAAAATTTTTCCCAATAATGTGAGTATATTATTGTTGCTGTCGTTGTTGGTTTTTATATTGTTCTGGATGGTATTATTGTTGCCAGATTGAATTTAGAAATTTAATTGTGTTTTGCTGCTTTGATTGGATATGATTATTTAATTGTTTTATTTAGTAACTCCAGTAAGTGTCTTTTGGTTATTCTTATTGCTGAATTATATTTTTTTTTTCAAAAATGCCGCTGCATAGACAGTTTTTGCTTTGAGGTGAATCGGTTTCCTGCAAGTAAAAGTAATAAAATTTGGGATGGATTTATCTGCTTTACGCAGCAAAACAGATAAATGAATATTTGTGGCTAAGGATATTTATTTTTAAAGTTTTCATTATCCCTCATCCTCGGATATTTTCTGTTTGACTATAAAGAATGAAAGTAGTGTAGAAAGACAAATTCGGCGAATTCTTAGTAAGGGGCGAATCTGTAAGAGCGTCGCGGTCACAATCTTAGACAAATGATACTCAATTTTCGGAGAGAAGTAAACAATAGACCCTTCTCACGAAGTCACTCGCGCAAGCGCGTCATTCTTCGCGTATGGCAAAACAACGTCTTGTAAAACCGCAATTCACTATGTTCTCAGTATTTACCAATGATGTCAACTACAATAAAGAATAGATCGACACTTCTATGAGCGCGTTAACCCAGGCTCATATCCAAAGAATTGCCTTGTACCAACTATTAGGTGCACGATAATATTCGTGGACTGTGGGTTTATTGAGTATAAGCAAAGCCATTGAGCAAAGAAAATAATTTTGAACACGTGAATAACAGTGAACACTTTTATTAAGCTGAAAATACTTTTTTTAACTCTCATGGAATTATAGTTACTTTCTTTGGCGGTGAAATTTTAACAGAAGTTATTAAGATAAATATCTTAAATGTATATTTAACGTCGGCTAGGTGGCGCAGGTCTTGTCGCTCTCTCTATCTGGGAGTCTGCCGGTTCGAATCCCACTGAAGATGTGGATGATTGTTTTTTCCCTTCACTAACAAGCCAGGAAGACCAAACAAAGCTTCAGTATGCTGATCTTCAGGTAGGTTTAATTTCAAAAAAATCCAATATTTATTTAACACCCGAACAGGATAAAAGGAATATAAAAAAGGAAAAGCAATCACCAATGGCACGGCAGATTAGAATTCAAAGGTAACGTGTAGGAATTCATTGTCCTAAAAAATGAAAACGAACGAATGTTGCATATGTAAACACTACTATTAATTGAGAAACAATGGAAGGAAAAATTCCGTGACCTGGATTCAAACCAGGAACTATAATATCACGCTCGTCGCCTCTACATATTGGGCTTTCGCGGACACGGTACAGCAGCAAGGTTGTTTCTAAGTGTCCTAAAGACTATGCAGTTGTTAAGATGGAATCACAATTATAAAACCGGCACTCCTGGCTCCCAGATCGACAATTCCTCATTTCTAACCAGCTGATGAACACACACGAGAAATAATAATTGAAAACTAAATTACTGCTTCAAGCATAAGGTAATGATATTACTGGAAAAAATTGTAAGGAAAAATTTCGCAACCTGGACTCGAATCAGATAGAGGCGGCGAAGATTAAAAACTTTTTCCATCCATTTTTTTTTTTACCAATAATATCACTATCTTATGCTTCCTTACACTTTACAAGCGCATTTACTGATGGACCGGAAGGTTTTTTTGTTTTTTATTTGCCATACAGCACGGGCAATGCGCATGCGCGCGTTTGAGCGTGAAAATATTCTATTAGTACGTCGAAAAAATGAAACTAATCCTATCTTGAGTGATAACTGGGTGGCCTGACGTGTTCCCATTCCATGCCCACTAAATTCATCAGATCTCACCATCTAGGTTTTCATGTGGGGCATTCATCAAGAAAGTAATGTCCGATGAACAGTTCGAAAGTAATTTCCTATTATTTTTGACCATTTTCGAAAGGAACATCGTGTAATCCACCATTAAAGGACATGCCACCTCAATTAATTTTACTTTTGCTGCAATTTTGTAGCAGTTTTCTTAGATTTATTAATAACCTTTGAAATCATTTTCTATTTTATTCTACAATCTCATCATCCTTCATTTTATTCCGTGGAAATTCCGCCAATTTGTTCCGCCAATCTTTATATAAAAGCCTGGATCTACTATTAATCTACTTTTCAACATAATTTCCACCTATATTAAGGCACTTATCGTATTGTACGACCAGCTTCTGAATTCCATCCTCATAGAAATCGGCCGTTTGATTTTCCTCACTCACTAGGACATAGCGCTGACCGCGGTGCTTCTTTGAATGTAAGAACAAATGATAATCACTGGGCGCTAGGTCAGGGTAATTCGGAGGCTGATCAAGTTGTTCCTAGCCAAATGACACGACGAGATCTTGGATTCGATAAGCCACCGTGTGGATGAGCATTGTTGTGAAGCAAAACGGTCATAGGATTTTCTGCATACACTTCACTAATATGCCGATGAATTTCGGACGATTCGACGTCTCTTGCATTTAAGAAACAAATGCCCCAGTGCGTATTTCACAATCGAAGGTGGTCGATTTCTATGAAAACGGAATTCAGAACTTGGTCGTACGTTACGATAAGTGACTTAATATAGGTAGAAATTATGTTGAAAAGTAGATTAAGGTCCAGGCTTTCTTATAAAAATTAAGGTGTTAAAAAACTTGCCTTTGTTTTTTTATATCAAAACGGTACTTAAAAAACACGCCTCGTACTATTTCTCTTCAACTGATCTCTTTAAAACATTTCCAAAATTATGGAAGAAAAAAAAATTGACATGATGGACTCAATTTAATTCATCTTTATTTCTTGAAATAAAACTCGTATATGAATAATCTAATACCGATAGAGAGACAGAGAGAGAGAGAGAGAAAGAGAGAGAGAGAGAAAGAGAGAGAGAGAGAGAGGAAGTTTCGTATTCTTTTCAAATTGTGTAAAAGAGAGCAAGATTTTTGAAGGAATCTCTTCCGCAACGATGGATAGGTCGCATGGGGAATAAAGACGAGGCTCTTCAGTTCTGCCCCCCAAGATCTTCTTATCTCATGCCATGTGACTTTTTCCAGTATGTAAAAGAAGCAGTTTATGTACGCTTCTGTTCACTTCTATCAACAACTCTGGCTGGCCTGCGAAACCGTATCACAGCTACGGCGAACTCAGTAGCAAAAGAAATGCTTCTTCGTGTGCGGAATGGGTTCGGCTACCGCTTCGATGTTTGCCATGAAGCAGGAGGGGGCCCACATGGAACGTTTATAACCTCTGTCGTAAATTTTAGAACCTCCTCTCTCTATCGGTATATACAGGCTGAGGCATTTATCTTGAGACAACTGAATATCTCGAAAACTAAACACTGTACGAAAAAATGTCCAAAATCAAAAGTGAATTATTTCGCGGGGGAAATTCATTAGATAAATATAAATCCCCCCCCCCCCCTAATGAGGGGGGCTGGGGGGAGGGGGTAACTTTGAAATCTTAAATAGGAACCCGTATTTTTAATGATATATTCAGATTGTACACAATATTCGAGAAATGTTTTATTCTTGGTGTTTTTTCAATTGATCCAACTGTTTAGGAGACAGAGGCCATGAAAGTGTGGAACTTTTAAAGTTTTGAACCCAACTTTATCGATGAAGACAAGAGATAGAGAGTGAGTCTGCAGACATTCCTATTCTATTTTTTGATGGTCTTTAAGAATCCGAAGTCAGAATTTCAAAAATTCAAATGGTCTTACACATCTTGAGGTTATTGTCCGCCCTATTCACATGACTACAACCCATCAGAATAAGAAGAACTATGTCAAGGTCAGGAAATTCAAACTTACTCAATCAAAATGATTGAAATTAATCCTAATTCGCTCTGATTGGCTAATTTTCAATTTCCTGACCTTGACATAGTTCTTCTTATGCTGGATGGACTATAAGGTCTTTACGAAATTCTACATGACTATTATCGTTAACCATTTCCTGGGACAAACACAAACATTCATTAAAGTATAACTCATGAATGGTCTGGAGGGTTTTATCCTACGCCATACATTAACTATTCAAATGAAAACTAGGAAAGAAAATTCCACAGCCTGGATTCGAACCAGGAATCGTTGGCTCAGACCGCCAACGCGCTAACCAATTGCGCCACCGAGGACATGAAAGCTAAACGGTATTTATATGTCCTTAGGGCTTCGTTAGAGCAGTTACCTAGATCGCAGGCATGTAGGCGAAACCAAGCTTTAGTCTGATAATTTTTACATAAACCTCTCTAAATAAAAACAAAAATCTAAATCTAAGAGATGAAGGAAGGAAACCACACGTCCACATAAACACACTGTCATATCAATGAATTATGACCAGCACCCCTTCAAGGCACACGCATGGTTTGTCCCAACAACGATCACACTTGCAAAATTTGCATAACAGGCTGAGAAAGCTTTAAAGCTGGTGCATCAAACGGCAGGTGCACGAGCCTCAAGATGGGTAAACGTCCGGAATTAACGGACATCCAAAACGGGAAGATAATAGGCTATTGCAGCAACGGTGGCACCATCTCCGAAACGGTGCGATTTGTGAACTGTTCACGGTCCGCTGAAGTGAAGGTGTACAAAGAATGGACAGCAGGGACAGAAATCGCGTCCCAACGCCATCACTGTAAAGGGTCACAGGCCATCGACCAACGGGGTGAGCGGCGCCTACGACGACTCGTAAAAGGTGACAGGAGAGCCACAGTCCATCAACTGACCACTATACTCAACAGTGGTGCCAACAGACGTGTATGCGACATTACCGTTGAACGCACCCTGCTACGGATGGGCCTGAACAGACGACGCATGGTTGCTGCACCCATGTTGACCAGGGGTCATCGTCAACGACGCCTAGACTTTGCACGTGAGCACCGCCATTGGACCACAGACGAGTGGGCTAAGGTCGCCTTCTCCGACGAGTCAAGGTTTTAGCCATGAAATCAGACTGCAGGAGGCTATTGTGGGCCGGAAACAGGCTGGTGGGGGTAGTGTGCATGTGTGGGGGATCTTCTGTTGGTAGCAGTTCGGTCCACTGATTCGTCTAGAGGGCAAACTGAATGCCTGTGGCTATCTGTCAATCATAGCGGACCAGATGCACCCGTACATGCTCACGATGTTCCCCCAATGTGATGGTGTGTTCCAGGACAATGTACTCTGCCACAAGGCACATCTCCTTCTGGATTGGTTCGAGGAACACTCTACTGAATTTCGAGTGCTAATTCGTCGGACATCAATTCAATCGAACATCTGTGGGAGCACCTTGATTGTCATGTACGCCAGCTGGACCATCCACCTATGACTCTCGAAGCTCAGTGGACAGCGCTTCAAGAGGAATGGACAGCCATTATAGCCATGCCTAGCAGCAGTTATATCGGCGAAGGGTTGCTAATCCCATTACTAAGCGGGTGATCATAATTCAGTGATATGACAGTGTATACATTTATGGTATATAAAACCCGTTTTTGTGGACGTGTGGTTGCCTTCCTTCATCTCTATACAAGTATTCATAGATGTGTAAGGTCAGTTCATTATATATATTTTTTATATAATTTTATCATCTCAATCTAAGCTCAATCGATTTGTGTCTGAATTTTCAGTAGAATGCACAGTACCTCGATTTTATGCATATAATCGGCGGTCCCCATTTAACTAAAAAACTTAAAATAAATTAACTTTCGCTTAATTAATCTTTAAAAACCACAGGGAGCTTACTAATTAAAGCTAGTGATATTTTAAACTAACCTAAGTTGTATTCATTCTGAGCGACAATTGAGAAAATTATAAACCGATAATTGGTAAAAGCAAATACAGCGACAAAGACTTCGGCAGTCATTTGAAGAAATTACTCAAGCAATAACTGAGCACGTTACCCTTTCAGATTATCAAAGTTAAAAAAAAATAATGTTCTGGATGTTTCTTTTATTTTCCAATCAAAGATTCCATTTTAATACTTCTCTGCCCATGTAATTTATTCATAACCCAATTCTTTTGTTACCCGTGATTGATGCGTAATACATAAGCGTTGATTGATCTCAATGATGGAAGAACGCTTCTAAATAGCAAATGTACATGAATATTCTTAGCAACAGGTTGAGTTTCCTACTTGCCCTTTATTTATGGTTAAATGTAGATGTTATTGTTCCTGAAAAGATTTTTGAAAATGTTATTCTTTTGGTTCACTCAACTTGAAATTCAGAAGTAATGGCGTTGCGGTTTTGAAACACAATACACTCTTATGAAAATGTAATAATTTTAAATTTTTTTTTAAATTTGAGCTTAAATTAAATAAAACTATACTGATATAAGTTTAACTGATAACTACTTTTACTCCTCAACAGAATAATACCAACGAAGCAGTAACAGAGAAAGTAATAAAATCCAATGAAACAAACTCCCAGAATGAAACGGCGAAAGTGGAGACTTCAACAACCCAATTCTCTCCTATCTGGCTACAAAGAAACGAGAGTGATGCAAGGATTTCGCAGCAAGAACACGGCAAGAAAGATGAAGAAGAAGATGAAGCTGTAGTTGAAGAAAATGAATACGGCAACCTAGAAGAAGTGATTCCACTGGACCAGTTGGAACAGTTAGGTGACATAATCTTAGAACAGGATGAATTAGAAAACGAAGAATTCGAAGATGATGAGACTGATGACGACGGTGAAGATGATGATGTCATGGTTCTCGAATCTGCAGCGTCTAATGAAAGATTACTAACAGACCATCTGCAAAATGAAAGCAACACGGATCTTCTTCCGGATCATGTCGATGTGGAAGTGAAGGAATGGCACGAACCAATGCAAACGCTGGCCTCCACCAATGAAAACGCTATAGATAGTGCTAATTCTGTGTCAGCGCCCTGGTACGACGTTATGGCAATGGGTTTACCACCTTCAGTAGCCTACAACTGGCAATTTCTGATGGATCTTTCAGGAAAGTTAAGGACTGCTCCTCGTTCAATCCAAATGCAGAACCGTGAAAGCTCAAATGACAGTGGTGAATATAATGCACGACTCAAGTACCTGTTGACTCACGTCCAGGATATTCAATCTTCACAGGTATGATTTAATAAATAGCATTTATACAGGGTGATCTAAAAGCAGGAAAGCCCGAGGACGCAGGTTCGACCCCGGCCAAGGACAATGAAGATTTTTTCAGCGGGAAAATCCTGAGATCACGCACTTCCTTCGGAAGGGAAGTAAAGCCGTTTGTCCCGTGTAGTCGTTTGCCGGCTGCACGTTAAAGAACCTTTGCGAGGCATAATTTGCGACCCTTATAACGCCGTCCTAAAATGACCATAGCAGATAAAAAGGACGTTAATACCAAACAAACCAAACCAAACCAAACCAAGCCAAAAGCAAGAAAAACTTTAAAACTCAATAATTCGCATACGTATGCAGATAAAAAGATTTTGAAATGAAGTCGGGTTTTCTTTCCAGGAAAAAAAAATTAATGATAAAATTGTTCGGTTTTTGACCAACAAATGGCGCTGTCAGGTTACATACATCAGTTTATGCACATTTTCAGACGGTAACATGCCGGATTAACTATCGAGTACAAATATTCAATGTGCCGTCCGTCGTTCAGCAACACTGTTCTTTTTTATACCGTCTGAAAATGTGCATAAATTGATGTCTGTAACTTGACAACGCAATCTGTTCGTCAAAAACCAAACAATTCTACCAATAATTTTTTTTTTCCTGGAAAAAAAATCCGACTTCATTTCAATCGTTTCTTTGAAAACACAATCTTTTTAAATGCATTCGTGTGCGAATTATAGAGTTTTAAAGTTTTTCCTGACTTATATATCACCCTGTATATATAAATACAGAGATTAATACATAGAATTAGTATATATTTTTTTATAATACTGTCCTTAACTATGAATAAAATCTTATCACTTTAGGTAAACCTGTTTGCTTTATTAACATCACGGGGTTGCTTGTTATTGCGGGGGCGTTCAAATTTGTCCTGGACTTTATTTTTTATAAAATCAGGAAACTACAAAAAAAAAACCAACAAACACACACACACGCACACAGACATAAGTTATTTCTCAAAGAACTATCCTTGCTTCTCTACACATTTTTTCCAGCGTTCTGGGAGCATCTGAATACAGGTTCTGTAGAAATCTTCAGGCTGATGTCGAAACCACGTCAGGACAGCCTTTTTCACTTCCTCATTGGAGCCTAAACTTTGCCCTCCCAAGAACTCTTTCAATGTGAGGTCCAAAAAGGGTAGAGATCCGGGCTGTATGGAGGATGAGGTAAAGATGTCCCATTTGAGTTCCGTCAGTGAGTTCATAGTCAGTTTGGCTGTGTGTGATCTGGCATTGTCTTGCAGAAAACAAGCACCACTGGTAAGGAGCACTGGTCGCTCTTTCCTCAGTGCCGGCTTCAGGGACGTCCTCAAAATGTCACTGTAGTAGGGTGCATTTATGGTTCGACGTTCTTCCAGAAAATCGACATGAATGATACCCTTAATGTCCCAGAATATAGTCGCCATCAGTTTCGTTGCCGACAGTGTCCTCTTGAATTTCTTGAATCGTGATGAGTCAGTGTGTCGCCACTCAATGCTCGCACGCTCCATGGTTTCAGGAGTATGGTGATGAATCCATGTCTCATTGGTGGTCACAACACGCCCTAGGAAACTGTTACTTTCCCTGTCATATTGCTGCAGCAGCAAGGAACAGATTTACACACGGGTGGTTTAGTGATTCTCGGAGAGTTGCTTCGGAACCCATCTGGCACAGATCTTGTTGAATTTCAGCTTATCGTGGATGATGGTCTCCACACTGCAAGTGCTGATGTTCAGTACTGAAGCCAATTCTAGGACATGAACCCGCCTGTTGTTCCTTATCAGCTCATTTGTTCGTGCGATGATGCCATCATTGACAGCAGTTGCTGGCCTTGCCTTATGAGGTTCATTGCCGGTGGATTCTCGTCCTCCTTCAAACTTTTAGCACTAAGTAAAGACGGATAATCGAGATAAACGTAATTCGGTGAACTGTCTTTGAAGTCTCTGATGAATTTCAGATACTTTCACACCTTCTTTGTGGATAACCTTGATGATTATTCGTTGTTCCACTTTGGTCGACACATCGCTGTCCAAACAAACAATCGGTTGTCATGGCAACCGGATGAGTGGTGTTGCACATACATGACAAGCGGTAGTTGCCATCCCAACAAAGAAAGTTAAGATTTTTACAACAATGAAATTTACAAAAAATAAAGTCCAGATCAAATTTGAACGCCCCTCATATTTTTTAATAAGACAAGAAGCTCTTAATTTAAATAGGGAAAGAAAGCCCTATTTTAAATCGAAAAAAACCGGGTTTGTGAAGCAAATGATATTTGGTCTTAGGTTAGCGATTTAGATCAAATGCAGTAAGCTCCAATGTATCCATGTTAAGAAGTTCTTATTAATAATACTGACTTATTCACATATTCCTTAAAACATCAACCTAAGCAAACTTAACGCGATCATTTTTTGGTTAGTTCAAAAATGTTTACACTATAAACTATGGCCATTTTAATGCTAACTTCAGCATTATATTGTGATATACATACAACCTACTTCAAAATTTTATGGGCACTTGTTTTCTTCATATTGCCAAGAATTTATTCGTAAAATTTAGAACATTCTCCTTGAGAACGACACTATGCATCCTTGATCATACAAAATAATTATGAAACTCCAAATTCTTACAAGGAGAGGCTACGACGTTGGAGAAACGGATTCAGGTGGGACTTGGCGTATACGACTGTGTATGTGTGCAGAGCCGTAGCTCGCACTATTCAGCCGTTCGTGAGATAATTGACCTGAAATTTGGGCGACTGAAGCTGTGCACACTTGATTTATCAGCAGCAGCGGTAGCGGAACGGTATAGCGTTCGCTCGGCATCCCGTAACTTTTTGCGGATTGTTGGTTCAAGTCTCGGTCGGGGAAATTTTTTTCAAAATTCTGCACAAAGGTTTTTTTTTCATTCCTTACTTATTATCACGATTAAAACTGCACTTTTATTTACTTTGTTTGTCAAGATTCTTTTTTTTAAAATAAGTTATAAAAGTTGCGCTTTTTATACCTTTTTATTAATAATAACAATGAAAACACATTTTTATTTACTTTTTCAAGTTTCTTCTTTTAAAGTTAATAAAGGTATAAACATAACGTTTTCTTATACCTCGTTAATAATTTCGATATAGCAGGAAATTTTTTTACATTTTCAATAACTGGGACACATTTTAAAATATACAGTTCTTTTTCGACTGTTCACTAAACATTAAAGTATCGTCAGTTTCACTCGTTGCACAACGAGAACTATCCTCATTTTGGGCATTTTACCAGAAATTTACTTTCGCAGAAGAAGAAACTGTAAAAGAAGAAACTTGAAAAGATAAATAAAAATGTGTTTTTTTTTTTCATTCTTATTATTAATAAAAAGGTATAAAAGCGTGAATTTTTTATAACTTACTTAAAAAAAAAGAATCTTGACAAACAAAATAAATGGTAAATATTCACACACGTGAGAGAACATGTATAAAGAAGCATTTTTATTCCTATGAACATGGGGTCGCAAGCCAACCCCCACAAAGATACAGGGGGATTAAAGTACGAGGTGCATTCAAGTTCTAAGGCCTCCGATTTTTTTTCTCCGGATTGGAAAGAGATAGAAACATGCGCATTGTTTTAAAATGAGGCCGCGTTCATTGTCAATACATCCCAGAGATGGCAGCACCGTATGGCAGATGGAATTTTACCGCCAGCGGCGAGAATGAGAACTGTTTTAGATACTTAAAATGGCGACGTTTTCCTTACTTGAACAGCGTGCAATCATTCGTTTTCTGAATTTGCGTGGTGTGAAACCAATTGAAATTCATCGGCAGTTGAAGGAGACATGTGGTGATGGAGTTATGGATGTGTCGAAAGTGCGTTCTTGGGTGCGACAGTTTAATGAAGGCAGAACATCGTGTGACAACAAACCGAAACAACCTCGGGCCCGCACAAGCCGGTCTGACGACATGATCGAGAAAGTGGAGAGAATTGTTTTGGGGGATCGCCGAATGACTGTTGAACAGATCGCCTCCACAGTTGGCATTTGTGTGGGTTCTGTGCACACAATCCTGCATGACGACCTGAAAATGCGAAAAGTGTCATCCAGGTGGGTGCCACGAATGCTGACGGACGACCACAAGGCTGCCCGTGTGGCATGTTGCCAAGCAATGTTGATGAGCAACGACAGCATGAATGGGACTTTCTTTTCGTCGGTTGTGACAATGGATGAGACGTGGATACCATTTTTCAATCCAGAAACAAAGCGCCAGTCAGCTCAATGGAAGCACACAGATTCACCGCCACCAAAAAAATTTCGGGTAACTGCCAGTGCTGAAAAAATGATGGTGTCCATGTTCTGGGACAGCGAGGGCGTAATCCTTACCCATTGCGTTCCAAAGGGCACCACGGTAACAGGTGCATCCTACGAAAATGTTTTGAAGAACAAATTCCTTCCTGCACTGCAACAAAAACGTCCGGGAAGGGCTGCGCGTGTGCTGTTTCACCAAGACAACGCACCCGCACATCGAGCTAATGTTACGCAACAGTTTCTTCGTGATAACAACTTTCAAGTGATTCCTCATGCTCCCTACTCACCTGATCTGGCTCCTAGTGACTTTTGGCTTTTTCCAACAATGAAAGACACTCTCCGTGGCCGCACATTCACCAGCCGTGCTGCTATTGCCTCAGCGATTTTCCAGTGGTCAAAACAGACTCCTAAAGAAGCCTTCGCCGCTGCCATGGAATCATGGCGTCAGCGTTGTGAAAAATGTGTACGTCTGCAGGGCGATTACGTCGAGAAGTAACGCCAGTTTCATCGATTTCGGGTGAGTAGTTAATTAGAAAAAAAATCGGAGGCCTTAGAACTTGAATGCACCTCGTATGTTGCGCTGCCTGATTGTTGGCGTCCCGCGAGCGACTAGGCAATGTGGTGCAGCCCACATTGGAGCCTACTGACCTGTTCGAAGGTGTTGATGTAATGGAATAAAATCAAGTCACATCACATAACATTAAACTACGTAGAAATAAACAAATAAGACACCCTACAAACGCTGTAGGCCCTTAAGGTAACATCTTGACGTAGACTATGAGCAATGCACATCAAGGCGTACATCCAAGCTGTGGATAAAAACAATTGTGAACAAAACAGACGCCACACAAATGTCCATTGCGTATCAAGACTCACAGCAGGTGTTCAAAGATCCGGCCATGTGTTTGCACGCACAGGTTACAGCGCCGTACTAGCGACTCCCGTGCATGACATACTACATTCGGTTGTTCGCCAAAGGGAAATAAAAGGCGGGACAATTGACATCTCTTGAACAGATGTGGGCTGTACCACATTGCCTGGTCGCTCGCGAGACGCCAACAATCAGGCAGCGCAACATACTTTAATCCCCCTGTATCTCTGTGGGGGTTGGCTTGCGACACCATGTTCATAGGAATGAAAATGCTTCTTTATACATGTTCTCTCACGTGTATGAATATTTACCATTTATTTCCGGACACCCTGTATATAGAAGACTACAAAATGTACCGTTTCACATTACTGAGGACAGTCGCCAAGATGTGCTATTCAATAATTAAAGATGCCTCCTTCGCGGCATCGGGATTACTGCCCCCCTCCCCCATCAATCCAATTAACATTTGCAATAGCAATTAGGTGACACAAAGCTGAGGAAATTATGCTAAGTTTTATTTTGAACACAACCACGTGACTAACTGATCAAATCAATTTCGTACTATAAAATAAAGTTATAAGTTCGCAATAACTAGAAATTTGAAAAGACTATTAATTCCGGTAATCGACATAAATATAAAACCAACAACAATTGCAAAAAAACAGAAAAAATATAAGAGGGGAGAAGAGATGTGGATATGTTCAATACAATAAAAGAAATTTATTTAGGCAAAGCGAAAGGTGATACATAATTTTGCAAAGATCCAACTACAGGGCTTGTATAAAAAGTATCGGGAACAATTTTTTCCTGACATGACTGTAGTTCGCAACGCGCTCGCATCGAGCGTGCTCGTGGTGTGGGATCTGACCTTCAGAAAGCGCCAAGCGTCAGTCAGTCGTCTAGGAGCGTCTGCTCAGGCTAGATCGAAGTGTTAGTGGACCTGTCGAGTGAGTCGGTGCAAGCTCAATTTGATTGAACAGCGGTACATCATCAAATTTTGTGTTGGACTGGAGATATCGGGTACGGAGACGTTGGGCATGATTCGCCAAGTGTTCAAAGATGAAAGCAGTGACAAACTGCAGTTTTTAAGTGGCACAAGCTCTTCAAAGATAGCCGAGAGAGGATGGAGGACGAGCCCCACGCTGGACGGCCGTCGACGTGAAGAACCGACGACAATGTGCAACGTGTGCGTGAAGAACTGACGACAATGCGCAACGTGTGCGTGAAGTGCCACCTGAGAAGAGAAGGGTCAACCGGGTGAGACCAGCCATCGCCAGAAATTGGAAACTGCATCACGACAATGCACCCAGCCACACCTGCTCCAAGGCGACCGACTACCTGACGCAAAACGGCGTCGCGACGATTCCCCAACCCCCTTGCAGTTCCAACTTGGTCCCAGCAGACCTTTTTCTATTCCCAAAAGTGAAATCCTCCCTCAAAGATGGTTTTGGGTCTTTCGAATTATGAAGACGCACGTTGTCAGTTTGGAAAATTCAACTCTCACCACTAAGTTCAGGCCCTGCAGTTAGAAAATGTTCTTCTAGAAGTTCCTGAAAATCTTTTTATTTCATCCTCCCATTTGTAAAGGCTAAAGTGCTAGTGACAAGAAAGCTAAATGCTTCCCATGTCATTGGTGTGCCACCATCACTCTTGTCGTTTTGATAAAATCTTTTCTTTTTTCGGAGATCATGCCAATAGCTGGCGAATCCAACGGGGGCATCGAAATTAAACTTTTTCCCATATGAGAAAAGTATCTCAATCTATTCATGTGATCTCGAACTCATGTCAATCTCTCATATTTATGTTTTTCACTTACGTTAGTGGTGATTGACGGAAGAGGTTTGTACGTGACCGCTGCAGGTGATTTTAATGATCGCCATATTGTGGTAGAACTGCATGGGAGATTTAATTCTCATAGAATTTGTCTGACTGATGTCTGTGCATTCGATGCAGCGCGTAGAACATGTCGTGATCTACTGTTTGAATGTGTAGCAATAAATCTGACTGACTTGAACTGGCTAGCGAGGGCATTAATGTGTCCTTTATCGTAATCACTTAAATTTGGGCTTTTGCCCATGGTTCTTCTCGAGAGATATGTAGATTATGCAAATACTCTCATATGATACGAGGGGCGGTCATAAAATCAATCCACATGAAAGAACGATCGCTTTTGAAAATGTGTGGTGCCACTGGGAAGCGACATCCGTGAGTGCTAGAGGATACAAAGCAGCGATTGGTGCGGTACCGCTAAACGCTACCACAGCGTCGAAAGCAACATGGCCCAGTCCGTCGGAAAGATGGAGATGCCAGCCGTGATAAGGTTCCTGCATTTGAAGGGGAACAAAGTAAATGCTAACATCAAAAAGAGTTTCGCGTCGGATTCGCCACTGTTTTCCGTGAGAGGCAACGCGAAAGACGAAATGGAACTCACTCGCGTTGCGCACGTAGATCCGTCGACTCTGCGCGGCAACGTAGAGGTTTTACGCGGAGGTGACGCTCTTGCAACGTCATCCATGTACTGAAACGTCACTGCCGTTCCACGTTAACGTCCCACTTAAGTCTCCATGCATTCTCGATGGGAGTTAGATCTGACGAAAGAGCTGGGACTTTAGAACTAGATTTTCCATGCAGTAAACCATTTATTTACAACCTTTAACATATGAACAGGGGCATTATCATTTGAAAAATCCACTTTTTTCCTGCCATTTCACTGCCAAATGCAGGAAACTAGAGAGTATTTCAATGTAGTCTTTGCTGGTGAGGTGGCCACTTATAAACATTAGACCACTCTTCTTTTTCATTCCAATAGCTCCCAAGTGAGTGATCCACCACCCATTTACCTGCGACACATAATTTGCGGTTCCTTACGCAGATCATGGAAGTAATAACTAAAGCAGTCTGGTCCATCCAAGTTGAATTTTTTTCATCGGAGAAAATGATGTTTTCCCACTGTGATATCCAAGACACACGGAGGGTTATTTCATCACGACTTTCCCAATTTTGGAAGCCTGTGATTTCATTGGAAACCCTATCGTCACCATCTGTTATGTTCTATACGTTTCCCTTGGCATCGTGCTATGGCCCTGCGCCATAACTTCAACTGATGATTTCGCTGGAGGTATCGAAGAGGTATTGCGTTCCATACCTCGCGACAAACTTTCCAGAGTCCGTCTATGTTTCTGGGACGCCGGTTTCCAAGCCCTTGTTTGAGCAAGCCAAACCCACAGAAGTCTATGGGTGAAGCGTCTGGAGACTTACAGGAATGTCTGAGAAGGGAATTGCAAAAATTCCGGTCTCCAAATGCATTTGTTGAAAATAATTGAGGGTCGAACGAGCAGTATGCCTGGAAGCCTTATCTTGGTGGATGAAGACCTTACTGCTGTCCCTCCGATAAAAATTTGTAATTTCCTCCCGGTATAATGGTTTCAAAATGTTGTCCTGATAAAACTATGCATTTATTTTGGCGTTTTTGGCAACTTGGCGGATCTTCGGACGTCCTTTTAAACAGTATCCCGCAAAGATCATGAAGCCCTTCGGGAAACTTTCGCGACACCTGCGGACCCAATCAGCTCGGCCTTTTATATCGACTAGGTTATATAAAATGGCACGTGTCTTTCCACAATTCGTTAGATAGACCCATGCTTCGTTGAGAGTCACTACATTTGTCGTCGCTTAGGTACTTTTCCTACAGCTTCCTAGAATTCGTTCGTCGCTCAGCAATGTGTCGGTTAGTTGTGCTCCACGGCCCAATTTGGTTTGTTTGCTCAGTTTCAGAAACATTCACAAAAATGATACATGTTCTAATAGTTTGAACTGAAGGCGCTGCAACGCCTCTGGTGTGTGCCGATCGTGTGCGAGCGGTCGTTGCAGAAGAGGGTCCAAAGCTGCCATTCAATCCTTGTGTTGACTACAACCCCGGAATTCCTCTCCGACGGGTTCACCCGACTAGTCACGCGTTGGGCCATTGCGTGGAAAGGGATAGGGACTATGTCGAAAAGTGAATAGTGCATTACATAGAGGACAAATGTAAGTATCAGATATAAAAAGAATTTTGAAAATCGGTTAATAAATAAAAAAGTTACAGTCATGGAGGCATTACTTTTCAAAACGCCCTCGTATTTAAGCAAATTACGCTTTAAATTGACGTTGAAGGTTAATATTGAATTATGACTGACATTGGACCAGCTGAATTGGCTCTGTACACTGATGATTAAGAAGAATATCAGACGTATCCTTGGCCTTGTTGTGGAATGCAGTGGAAGCTTGGTAATGGTTTAAGTTCATTGCATATTGTGATTTATTAAGTACTTATCAATTTATGTTATATTGTCAATGATTGCGTATTGAGATAATTACTGAAGTTATTTGTTGTGAGATATTTGTTTATCAAGGTCAGCATCCAAGAGTGATTGCGCACTTAAGCTTAGTTTCCATACATGCGTTTTTAACTGCGTCTCTGCGTCTAGACGCATAAATTGGTGCGTCTTGAGCACGTATCATGGAAACAGATATCTGCGTCTCCGAATCTCGGTTGATGTGCGTCTGGAGTTCATGCGTCTGGACGCAGAAAAGTGAAGTAGACAGGCTTTCTACTTCTTGACGCACTTGTAAATGCGTCTCAAATCTTTCTAGATCACATGATTGTTTTGCGCAAGCCCACTTGCTTTGTTAACCTTCCAGCGGGCGCGCCCTCTAAACGAACGCGATTCCTAGATACGCTATTGCAAAATATAAATTTTCAAGAGTGTACCTTTTAAAATAATGTTGTAATCAGTTATTTTATTTAAAATGAAATGAAAACAATGTAAACATAAAAGACAATAACAATATAAAATGACCAAAGAATTACCGAAATGACGTGAAAATAAAATAAATGAAATTGCCAATATTTCCACTGTACTATTTACATTTGTGTAAAGATGAATTAAAAGTGTACAGATATATTATGAATGCTGTACATGCTACGGTAAGAAAGCAGAGGAATCCTTCCATCAATTCCTTTTCTTCATTTGATGGAATCTGTGCTCGGACACCAGAAATTAATAATGATATTTTAAGAAATCCGAAAAACACCAAGGTGTGGCATGATGGTTAGAGAGAAGCTTCTCCCTCTAACGAGAAAAATTGCAAAAGATAAGCTCATGACGCATGCGCAGTTGAACTTTCTGCGTAGACTTCATGCATGCATGGAAACTGATACTTGCGTTCGAATTAAATGCGTCAAGAGCTGTTGCAATGTGCGTCTAGGTGCGTCCAGATGCACATTTGCTTTCTGCGTCGAGACGCAGTTATAAATGCGTCAAAAATGCGTGCATGGAAACTTTAGCTTTACTGAGAAAGTCGAATTCGTGAGGAACCAATTCATACAATGAGTGGGACATTCATAAAGAACTACCTTATGTGTACAAGTAGTATGTCTTATACTATGTAATGTAACAGAGAGGCATTCCAGTATGTTTTAACCATCAAGCCAAAAGTCTCTACCCATAAACACTTCTGTTATTTATAACTCTTGACTCTTCAGTATATTCAGTCACTCTTACTCGGGATCATACCTGGTTGTGACATTGATAACAATCTTCAAACACTTCAAAAGTTCACAGCATTACAATTATGGAAATTTTTAAACCTTGAACTTGCATACATCTTTCATAAATCGGAAGATACCTGATGTCCATTATAATGGACACCATTAATTGCACAATCTTCTGTGCTCCCTCCATGTGCTACACTAGTATTATAGATATAAAACTAGTCAGATGTGTAATTATTTGTACAACGATATAAAATGAAATATACATATACAGGGGGTATAAAATGAAATTTTACCCTGAAGATAGAGGCCTGTAAACTGAGTGTTTTGAGATCGAAGACCAATGATCGGAAATGTATATTTCAGGCTCCAGGAAATCTTGAACGAATAAAGGCTCAAACACATTTACACGGAAACTGCGCGCACAGATTTCATCCAACAAAAAATGCGCACGATGCGTGCGACAAGATTAGACATACTTGCACGGAATTCATCCGACTGAACGTGCTTATAACCAATACCGTTTAGAGAGAAAGCCTGCTCATGGAAAAATCATACATTCTTACATCACCTACGGTAGGGCGAGGCCAACGAGATAACAAGGCCTGGATGCAAAAAAGTCACCTGACCAACTGGGTGCTAGTAATTGTTGGAAAAGAAAAAACACTGATTGTTGATATCCAAGATGAAGACAATGAAGGTTGGACTCTTGCTAGCACCCAGGTGACTCTTTCGCTTCCAGGCCTTGTTATCTCGTTGACCTCACGGTAGGGACAATTTCTGGCTTATTATTGGTAGAAATATGATTAACAATACCCTACCGTAGGTGACTGCTCGCGCTCAGGCTTTGAGTAGAGGTGTTGTTGTTATAACACAGGAAGCTGACTATTTTCTGTGGAAAAAATGGATTCCAATGCTTTGAAGAGGCGAGAATTGCTTTTAAAGCAGCAGAGATTATTATTATTATTATTATTATTATTATTATTATTATTATTATTAT
>JAHWFO010062913.1:285888-317455 GCA_023313115.1 Rhysida immarginata
TGTATGGGCATTATGGAAATAGTGGTTTCTTTATTTATTTTATACAGTTTACTGTTTTTCACAGTTTCTTGCAATTTACTTATTTGGAGTTGTAGTACTACCCTTTCAAACCTTGTACAACACCGACAGAACCAATTACTATGCCCAAACTCACGTTAATGTTCCTTCTCAATATCACACTTGCTCCTACCTTTATCACTATTGTCTCCTCTAATACTGCTGGCATGGAAGCGTCGGCTTCATACTTTCTGATACACTCACAGCCTGTTGCAAATTGATCATTTCATATCCATTAAAATCATTAAGGCAAGGCATATCAACTGTTTCTAATCTATGTTTATTCTATTCTAGTACACAAAAATGAGCAGAGCTCTCTAATAAAGAAAAAACAGAAAGTGAAAGGGAAAATCTAAAATAAACAATGTTAACACAAGGAAAGACTTTGACCGCTAGTCTCTCTCTGTGTTGCTCGGGTTCCCCTCTGTAGTCTCTGTCTGGCTCCCTGGCTTCACTGGGTCTGATTCAACACAGCCCTTTCGTAAGATACTTGGGGCAATCTACAGGATGAGTCACTGGACATACCTGTAATTCAGAAACAGTGTAAAATAAACGATGTGATCATCCTAGCAGGGAATAGGATAGGTGCTCTATATTTTGAGACAGTTTTAGAGTTTGGGCGCCATCTTGAAATCTGGCATTTTGGGTCAACGTTCATTTTCTTAAATGGGAAGGGGGTCATATGGAATATCAAATAACACCAGGAGTTCATTACTGCAATCGGGTTTCAGTTATTTGTTGTGGTTCACACATATCGAATTTGGGTTGCAGCAGTTAAAAGATATTTTCCATGTGTGTCCCTGCTGCTGGAGAGAGATTGAGCTTGAGCGATGCTTTATCCATTCATTATGCACGCGCACAAGAAGGTCGGGGGGTAATGCTGTCACAGGCCTGTAGGGGATGCATTGCTGAAGGTCACAATTTGCTTTGGATTTTCAAGTGGCCCACACAGATATAAATTAGCGGTGTGAGGTCTCGGGAACGTGGTGGCCACTCCACAGGACCCCGCCAATCAATCCAATGACCAGGTAATTAAGCCCGTAGTATAGTGGTGCACCATCCTACCGGAAAAAACTTGAGAAACTGCCATCATCAGTCAACAGTGACGGGAACACAGTGTTCTGTAGCATTCGCAGATACTCATCAGCATTTAAGGTACCGTCTATGAAAATGACCCAATGAAACGGGTGCCCCATATCCTACACAACACCATAACTTTGGTATCACCAACGACTTTGGATGGATCTGTCCAATGAGAGTTCGTATCCCTCCAATATGTCATGTTCTGACGTTTAACCTCACCATGGACATAAAAATTTGCCTCATCAATGAACACAATGTTATGTACAAATGAAGGATCCAGTCGATAGTTTTCCAGAGCCCATGTACAGGGTTGTGCATAACCTTTTGCTAGGGGTCTGGAAAATAAACAAAACTAAGTGGAATGTTCTGCGGTTGATAATCAAAAAGTACGTTTATTTCTGCTTTTATGACATCAATATTTAGTGTGGCCACCACCTGCTTCTCGAACAGCACGCATCCGTTTCGGGTAGGAGCGGAGGAGTGTCTCAAACAGAGCAGTATCGTACTCCATGTCCTTCAGCACAGATGTCAGGTGTCCCATTAGAAGGTCTCGAGAATACCGATTTTCACCACGTTCTTGAATCATTAAAGATTCCACTGCGTCTTTTAACACGGCTCCAAAATGTTCAGCAACGTTTAGGTCAGGGGATGCACCGGGCCATTCGTTTGATGAGAAGAAATCGATAGCACTTTCTCTTAGGATTTGCTGTGTTGCATTAGCCTTAAAGCAAGGTGCCTTATCGTGCAAAAAACAAACTTCATGCGGGTCGATAGTGGTGTTTGGATCATTTGTTAGCAAATTCCGAAAATAATCACCATTCCATGACTCACCCTGCTCCTTGAATCTCCACATCATTCGCTTGGCGGTGAAACACACGAAGATACCAATGCAGTCAGGCTTCTTGGACAGCTCTTGATAGTGTTCATCGTCAGAAATATCTGTAATCGATAAGCTCCAGACCCTATCGTTTTGGTAATTCGGACGTCTCATAGTCCACACAAAGAACTCGTCGCTCGGGGCAAGGTGCATGAAGTCGTCTTCCACCCAATCCCGCAGGTAGTCGCAAAACCAGAGCCGGTCTTCGATGTTTAATGCGGTCTTCATCGGTTTCGGAATAACATGGAATGGCTTGATGTTTGCACGCTGACGATGTCTTTGAACCGTTGAACGAATGTTTTTCCACGCTTGGCTTTAATTTCTTGTGCAACGTTGACACAGCTGCGACGTCTTTTGCCACTGTTATTAGCAATGATGTTTTTGCTTTCCTGTGATAATTTCTCGGGCCTACCCTCAGCAAATTCGGCATGGCAGTTATCATAACCTTTCTTCCAATTGTCCGTCACCCATCTATCCGATCGGTTTAACTTGTTCGCAACCCATTTGCGATTAATAAAAGACGCACCTGCTTCCATTGCCTCTCGATATGCATTTGCACGAACTCTATCCATGAAACGCTGCTCTTCACTGTCATTTATTAAACCAGCCATATTTGTTTGATACCAAAAGACGCACAATGAACTACTCTCTGCCGAAGCGTCATAAGAGTGTGCTACAACGCTGCGGTTTAAGTCGCAGCCCCCTAGCAAAAGGTTATGCACAACCCCGTACAGAACTCACGTTTGCCGATTCATCCTCGAATAGTTTTTTCTGCATCTGAACGTTGAATGGATGCAAAATCCGTGCTATGGATGATTGGTTGAGTCCACACTCAGCTGCAAGCCATCTTGTGCTGCGTTGTGGACTCTTTTCAAATGTTGCCAACACCATTGTTGAGGTTGCCTGAAATGTGATATCACATATGCGAAGATACTGTGCGCGATTGTTTCGGGGTGCCGGGCGTTGAAATCAGCAGCAATGGTAAGATAAGGGCGTTCCCGGATCAATCCTCTCCTCCCTCATTAGTGCCATCTCCAATTACCTGCAACAAGCAATTGTCCAGTCTCAATGTTTTTGTTAATAACTTGAGAACAAAATAAATAACTGAAATCCGAATACAGGAATGAACTCCTGAGAAAAAACAGGTGTTATTTAATCATTATTGAGTTTAACTAACATCCCCTGGAGATGTAACTCAGGTTGTTCACCCTCTACAAAGTTAATTTGTTGAAAATCATCCATAGCGTTCTTAGCTTCTTAACATGAGTAGCTTCATTAGTGTCAGTTACTTTAGTCTCCACCATTTCGAGTGTTTTTTGTAAATTATAGTGTAATTCTGTTCGTAAATTGCCATATGTTACGCCTTCCTCTAGTTTATTTTTTGTCAAGTTAAAAGCTTCCATGTAGGTTTCGCATCTTATCTGTAGTTCTTCTACGTTCGACAGGTTTGAACATAAGTAACGAATAAATAGAAAAATAGCCGAAACTGTGGATACCTTAATAAATAAAGGAAAAAACAGAAAACACTACTCCACATAGAAAAATTTTTGAAATCCGAAATGTACATCTGAGTCAGTAAAATTTTTCTATGTGGAGTAGTGTTTTCTGTTTTTTCCTTTATTTATAAGTAACGAAAAGAAGTGTTTTTCAGGCACTTCCTCAACGTCATAAAAATAATGGTTTGAGATATGGCCGGTCTCTTCTTTTCAGATACCTGTACTTCTTACAGTCTTCTAATACAATATTCGACTTTTGTTGAAATTTGTTGCAATTTAACTGTATTCATAGTTTTTTGCGAAATTGTACAGATTGATATGTTCCAAATCTTTTGGCCTGTTAGGATAATAACCATCCAGCCATGACTCATAAATATCAGTAAAATCCGGTTCAGATATCATCATATCCTCTTTATACTTAAGTCTACGGTTCCGATAGATACTGACATCAAGCATCTTATTGTTGTTAGAGGATCACTCCCGTACAGTGGAATTCTAAGACAAGTGTTACTTGCCTCATAAGCTCCACACGGCTGGTTCGACAATACCCTTAGTCCGATGTTGTATAAACAACTGCTTAAACTCTTAGCAGAATTTGTATCAGTTGCGTGTGTTTTTCGTTTTTTGTGGTGTATGTTGTTATATAATAATTCAGCATAACTGTTTTTTTCTCCCACGAACTGGATATTTGTTACAGTTTTTTTCTCCCACGAACTGGATATTTGTTAGTCCCATGCGAGCAACATTGCAGGATTGTAATCGTTTATCATAACTCGGTCTTTTTTGCGCACAATATTATAGAGTCGGTTTATTAGTCGATAATGCTTTTGTTTGTAGCTATAGACTACGATATCTCTTACGGTAACTGGTTCAGTAATTTGATGTGGGAATCCAAATCGACAAACTGACATATAACCTTTTTAGTGTTCTTTTTTTGCAAATAGTAAATGTACTGTTAGTGAGTTTGATATGACACGACCCATTGATTAAGAGTAGGCGAAAGATTTTCTTAGGTATGGCTCGCGTGACATACTTTGATACAAATGATGCTACCTCCTCCAATGGCAACTTATGAAGAATTGGGGCATATTTAATCCACGATATCAAGTGATATCACTTCGAGATTGGTATTCACGTCTTCGAAAGCAATATTCGACCTTACCAAGTGGCTCATCAGATGATGTAATGAAGTCCGACGTAGCTTTAAACTTATTATCTATGAAACGAGAAATTGAGACAGGATCAATAGTCACCGGTTCATTAATATTTTGTTAGCTATTTCCCGTTGACTTCCCTAATGTGTTCCCCTAAATCACTCCACGTCCATTCAGAGGAACATATAAGGAACCATGTTGAAGGATTATAACTTTGTGTCATGCAACTGATGTCGTTGCTCGTTTTTTTTTTCTTTTTCAAAATTGTTCTGTCTTTTGCAATCGACCAAATATTGCAGTCAAATCGCCTTCTAACTCATCCTTATTTATTAAGCATTTGAAAGTTTTAATTCATTTTTAAACAATAGTTCAGCTGTAATTTTTTCTTTTCGATTTACGTAATTCATTTTATAAAAAATACCAGAACCTAATTGACGATTAGCCTAAGAAAAATATTGTTGATTTAACCGAAATTGAAAATATTTTGACATTCATCTGGTTTTAATAATTTCGATGCCTCCAGATTAACAAACGTTTCCAATTCATATCTCGGAGTTGCTATTGTTTCTCACTTAACAATTGGCCAAACAATGTCGACATCAATTGCTCCACGCTTGCAAACAATGTCATCACCAATTCCATAATAACCATTCCATTGCAGATTAATTGATGTTTGGCAGTGAGCATTAACACTTTCATATTTTGAATTTCTTAATTTTTCCTTTCATTGCATCCTAAACACTATCTTTATGCCAAATTTCAAGTTTTTAGGGCTGCGAGAAGCACCTCAGATTTTTGATGATCGGTCAGTGAGTCAGTGTCTAAATAAAGAAATTTTGAAAGTTCAATTTCATTTGCAAAGTACTTTATATATACGAGGGTGGGCTGAAAAGTAATGCCTCCATGGCTGTAAATTTTTTATTTTTTAACCGACTTTCAAAATTCTTTTTGTATCTGATACTCACATTTCTCCTCTATGTAATGCACTATTCACTTTTCGACATAGTCCCCATCCCTTTCCGCGCATTGTACCAACGCGTGACTAGTCGGGTGAACCCGTCGGAGAGGAATTCCGGGGTTGTCGTCGACACGAGGATTGAATGGCAGCTTTGGATCCTCTTCTGCAGCACGATAACGCCCGTCCGCACACGATCGCCACACATCAGACGGGTTGCAGCGCCTAGATTTCAAAGATGAAAAAGTGCAGTTCAAAAATGAAAGACTTTGCACCTTGCGACTTTCACCACTTCCCAAAGAGGAAAGAGCACCTTAAGGGGCATGAGTTGCGTTCTGACGACGAGGTGAAACCTGCCGTTCGGTCTTGGGGGTCTAGGCTGAGCTCATCGACAAGCAGTCGACTGTCGACAAGTGTCGATGGTCACGTGGTTAATGACGCATTTGTCGATTCGAGCTAGCATGAACACGACTTGTCTGCGGTGTCTACAGAGTCTACAGTGTACACTTGTCTACTTATCTACAGAGTCTACAGTGTACAGACTCTACACCGTCGATTTTCGAGTGTAGACTTTGACCATCGACAACTGCCTACAATTCTGCCATTCTTGTCTACAATTCAAGAGCAGTCGACTATGCACTTGACGATCGTTATTTCAGAATTTCGCAACAGATTTCTTATTAAAATCTTTTTTCCTTCGTTTCCGGCCTGCAGGCTAAATACACACAGCTCAAGAATGCACATTTTCTAAAAATATTAACAAAAACCTGTTTAAAAATATTTACATACATGAAGTACTCTCTTGTGCTACGAAACTTGAACTGTGAAAATGATAATATAGTGTGTCTACAGTTATGTGTTTATGTATGTATTTATTTGTGTACATGGATAAATGTTTGAAATTATGTGTAAATGTGTGTAAACTTGTGTATATCAGTGTATATCATCCAGCCATACGTGTGTAAATTTGTGTATAAATGTGTAATATGCCACTTATTGACGGTTAGATTTTGTCGAGATCGACAGCTTGTCGATGAGTTCAGCCTAGACCCCTTGGTGTCGACAACAACCCCGGATTTCCCCTCCGACGGGTTCACCCGACTAGTCACGCGTTGGTACAATGCGTGGAAAGGGATGGGGACTATGTCGAAAAGTGAATAGTGCATTACATAGAGGAAAAATGGGAGTATCAGATACAAAAAGAATTTTGAAAATCGGTTAATAAATAAAAAAGTTACAGTCATGGAGGCATTACTTTTCAAAACGCCCTCGTATATAAGTTTCAGGTTTCTATGCAACTCAGGCACAAAGATATGTAGGGTCAAAAGTACGCAGAGTTGCTTCGTGAAAAGGATGTTATGTTATGGCTGTGCTTGCTCGACTTGGCAAGGGCACTGCCGTGGCTTCCAGATCTACACTGAGTGGCCAGTTTATTGGCGTGCGCAGTAGAGCATTAAATGTAGAGAGTAGCGACAACTCCTGCCCAGGCAAAAAGCAATCTTCCTAATGCTGCGCTATAGGAAATCCATGATATACCGACTCGAATTACAGTTTGTATAAGACAGAAATAAATACAGAAAACATATCAATGCCAGATAAATTTATTAACTTAATACATAAGTTATAGAATTGAAAATAGAGTTATGTCTTATTGTGATATTTTAATGATTTCCATAAGGGAAAAATTAGCAACTAAAAATTAAAACTAGAGAGATGGAACGTATTGTTTTGTAGACTGATATGCCTAGCATTATAATAGAATAAAGTTAGATATTATCGATATTAACGCTAGGCACGTCAATCTAAAAAAACAATACATTCCATCTATTTAGTTGCTAATTTTTCCCTTATGGAAATCATTAAAATATCACGATTATTAAATTAACTCAATTATCCCTTTTTTTAAAAAAAAATCTGAATTAATTCAATTAATACTGAATTATATAATAATTAAATCTCGTTTGTAGATTTTTTAACAGATGTAAAGAAGACAAAAAGTGATCTATAAATTTAATGGAATAATAACTTATTTGCTTAAAATTTTTATTAAAAATTATAATTTATGGATAGCGCTTCTCATGCATTATTTTTATGAAATTTTTTTTCCGGATTAAGAAGAAAAATCTTTCATAAAAAAAACATTTATAATTTTCTCATAAACGTTATGACAATACGGGTAAACGGAGCCATCAGATGATTAAGAAATATTGTTTGCATTATCTTGTATACTTCTTTCACCAGATATCCACTCTTATTCATTTTTCAAGTTAGTAAATTAATTTGGAGACAATTTTTGAAACATTAACAAATAGGCAATTTTACCTTTTGTTTCAAAATTAATATATGAATTCAATTCCGTAAATTTTTTTAAAGATTTAATTCCAGTCGATGAATCACCGTTGTCAGATTCCTGTATCTTTTATTTACTTGAGGTACTCTTATTATTGAGCCTGCTAAATAATACAAAGACTGTTTTTCAAGAATATTAATGTGGATGTTGTTTGTTAAATTAATATTTTTATACACGTTTCTAAATTTGTGGTACCTTTATCAAACACACTGCAGTTTTCTTCATCCTTTTTATTTTATTTTATTATCATTGTTTGGGGAAGCCAAACTCGGATCAAGCCCGGAAGCCAATCCCAGAGGCGGACCCAAAAGAGGGCTAAAGCCCAAGGGGCTCAAATGCGAGGGAGGGAAAGTTATGCACTCGTGGGAGTATTGATGTTTGGGTGTAGGAATTTCCTTATTATTATTATTATTATTATTTATTTATTTATTTATTTATTTATTTTTACTTCTTCTTCCGCACTTAATAAATATGCAGGTTCAACGTCGTTTTCTTTAGATAGAAAATCTTTATATTTAATAAAATCTCTTAAGACCTCGGCATTCATAAAAAAAACTTAAAATAAAAAACGAGCATGGAACTGTAATAGATAATACATGTATATTGCATTCAGAGCCGGAACGAGGGAGTAGGGGCACCGGTGCTGTACAGAATACAGTAGGGGGCATGCACAATTCTACTCAAGTACAGCACGGATTGCATGGCAAAATAAGCTAAACGAACGGCGAGAGTAATTGCTTTTGCCACAACAATGGCTGCCAATGGGCCTCGTGACTGCCTTGAACCAATGAAAGACGAGGATTGGCGGTATAAAAGGATGTCGTTACTCTCTACTTCTAGTTGAAAGCGCTGCTTTCGTCCCATCCTAACAAATGTACACTTCACTGTTCGATTGTCGATTGTCTACATCTAGTGCTCTAGTGCGCAGCAGAAATGTCTGACATCTAGTGGTGATGTGGAAATTAACAAGATGGCGCCTTTAACGGGTACAGATTCACTGAGTTTTTACAGCGAATGGTTGTATTCGTGAATATAGCTTCAAAATGAGGAGAATCAATAACACATACTGTTGTGTCTGGGGTTGTAAGTCAACAGCAAATGTAGAAAACAGTATATATATGCACCCATTTCCCAAGGATAAAACTTTGAACCTATTCCCTCAATTAACCTGTTTTCTTCCTTACCTACATATTTGTAGATATCAGCTAGCGTAACATTGAATGTCATATTTATTTTGAGTACTGGGAAAATTCTCAAGGTAGCACAAGCTTAGCAAGCTGTAAAATACCCGTTATCTCCGCCATTTCCAACAGATGGTAACGTCATCTATAGGCGGCTGCGCACGCGAATTGGGAACATCCCCCTAATACTGTGTTGTGCCACCTCTAATACATTTGCCGTAGCATGGATTCAATTAGCCGCTGGAAGCATTTTTCCATGATGTTTGTCCATGTGGATCAACAGCTGCTATTAGTTGATGCCTTTTGGATGGTGATGGATCTATGCCTTGAATAACCCATTCCAGCTCATCCTACAGATGTTCGATTGGATTCAAATCCAAGGACTAGTGGCCAGAGGAGTAAGTTGAATTCATTATCGTGCTCTGGGAACCACTCCATGTTGATACAAGCCTTGTGACATGGAGCATTTTCCTGTTGGAAGTATCCTTCCGATGAGGGAAACACAGTAGCCATAAAGGGATGAACGTGGTCGGCAACAATGTTCAGGTAGTCCTGACCATTAAGGCATTGTTCTACAGGTATCAGCAGACCAAGAGCATGCCAGGAAAAACATTCCTCAGACCATTACAGAGCCTCCACCAGCATGAACAGTGGAAACCAGATAGGAGTGGTCTATCACTTCATGCTGTTGACTCCAAATTCTGAGTCGGCCATCTACACAGCGCAATAGGAGATGGGATTCAACCGACCAGCAGACCTTCCTCTAGTCATTGACGGTCCAGTGTTGGTGATCACGAGAAAATTGGAGACGTTTCTTTGTGGTTTTGGGTGAAGATCAATGGTACACGGACTGGGCGTTGGCTACTGTAGCCCATCCTTGCCAATGTATGGCGTGTAGTGTGTTCTGACATGTTATTCTGCGGTCCAGTGTTATACTCCATGGTTAATCGAGAAGTCGTGACCCATTTCTATTCGCACAAACAAGCATTCCCATCTGTCGCTCACCCCTTGGATAGACGAGTTTTTGCGACCAGGCTTGTCTCTGGCTGGTTAGGCCAGAGTCCTGGTAAACCCTTGAAGTAGTTGTTCGGGAAAAGTCTAGATGACTTGCAGTTTCGGAAATACTCAGTCCACCTTGCCGAGCACCAAGTATCATCCCGCGCTCGAAGTCGCTCAGATCCTTTGTTTTCCCCATGGTGACGGTCAAACCGTCAGGTGTTGGCAGGTGTGTTCTCGCTTTATATTAGTACCAACCGTCATGTGACCAACTGATACGGAGTATTTGCTATGCCAACAGATTTGCATAGTCATGGGTGTTCCTAATAAACTGGCCACTCCGTAAACATACATAGCTATTTTCTGTTGCATATTATGCAATAAAAACAATCATTAATATTCCTATATTCAACTTTTTCAGAATGTTGACTTTATGTGCACATTTGTGTGTTCTTTTAATTTTATAATTTGTTGCATGTCTTTTTTTTCCAGTCTTTACCAGTGAAATTGGACAATATGAAGCAACAGCATTTGTTAAAGACAAAATTAACGACGCTCAATAATAATGGCGATGACGATATCCTGGCTTGGGCCTGGCGAAGAGCAGTGCCTCTTCAGTGACAATTCCAGTAAAATGAATTTCTACTATTATTATTTTTTAACTAAAGGACACTAACGATTATGATGCTTTAACAGCAATGTAGTTAGAATTTGTAAATATTATGTAAAAAAAAAAAAAAAAAAAAGTGCTTTAAAAATGTAAAAACTTTCTACACAAGCATTTTTTTACTTACAAGAAATGTAAAAATGTTTTCTATACATGAATGTTAACAAGAATGAATGTTAATATGTAATTTAGAATAACATGTACATACACTGTTACCTGTTAACTGATTATAAGCTGTATTTTTAGCTTCAATATCATCATGGATACATGTATAAATGAATGTCTTTTCTTCTTGCCTTCACAAACTAAATCTATTTTAGCTACAGCCTATGGAATCTATTTTAGCTACAGTCTAAGGAATATTACCTTATTATAGCACCACACTGCTATTAATAAAATTTCTTAAAAATATTACACAAAAATTGAGAGAATAAATTCTCTATATTTGAAATACAGTATAAGGTTTCAGAAGAGGCTTATGTAGCAGATTTTTATTTCAAAATTAACATAAAAGTGAAAGAAATTGAAGACTCATTGTTTGAAATCATATACCATGTATGGATGAAATGTAAATAATTCAAACAAAAATAAAGTACTGACTTTTTGTAAAGATTTTATTATTGTATTTTTCTTTTTGTGCCTCTAATGATAACAAAAATTTTTTCCCAACAACTTTGAACCAACATTTAATTATTATAAATATGCCAAAAAAAAAAAAGAAAAAAAAATTGGTTAATTTTTAAAATTTTGTTAAAAAAATTTTTTCTACATTTTCTTAAAGAACATATATAGGGAAAAATAATAAAAAAAAAATCCTGTAATAAATTTTATTTATTAAATCACGAGTTTTTATTTTTGTGACAATTGGCAACACCATGCAGCAAGTCCTGAAAAAATATGCAATACAAGAGAGGATCATAGCTCTCTTAATTCATTGTTATATTAATTTTTATGATTATAATTTATTATATTATTTAAAATATCATTTTTATATTTAGCTTTATTATTATTACTATTTATTTTATTACATTTAATCAGTTTATAACTAGTTATTTACTGGGTGTTTCAAAAATAACCGGTATACCGGTATATTTGAAAAATCAATAAAAACTAAACGGGCAGCGATAGAAATACACCGTTTGTAATTTCGAAAGTTTGTCTGCCTGAAAATTTACTGTTGTCCCAAGCATATTGTAACACATGGTGTATTTCTATCGCTGCCAGTTTGATTTTTCAAATATACCGGTCATTTTTGAAACACCCGATATATTCATACATCATTTTTTTATTATATTTGATGAACAGTTATTTTCATTGCTTGAATGCAAACAAATTTACTGTAGCATATTTTATTAATTGAAAGTAAGACATAACTAGTATATAAGTATGTATAATAGCTGTCATGATGAATATTATAAGAATTTCTCTTTTTTGATTACAATGTTTCTCTCTGCACATATATCTTCTCTCTAACAGATCATTTTCTTGGACTCTACATATTTGAAAGTTTAATGCTTAACCAAACACTTAACAAAAAATAAGAATTTTTACCTATACAGAGTTAGTCTGAAACCCTGTCACAAATTTTTAGGGGAGGTAGTATAGATGATTCTAAGCATAAAAAGGTTCACACCGAATTTGAACAGAAATAAAAATGCTGCAACTAAGATCAACAAGTTAATAACTCACTTTCTATAACACTTAGAACAATAAAGTTTGAACAAATAATAGGGTACATAAAACTGTGTATACCGTTAAAATTTGAACAAATTCCAACGAGCAGTTTCCGAGTTACGCACTCAACATCAACATTGTAACACGTACTCATCCTAAATGTTGTAGAAAGTGAGTTATTAACTGGTTGATCTTAGTGGCGGCATTTTTATTTCTGTTCATATCTTGGTTATCGTTCAAATTCAGACCCATGTTCATATGAAATTTTTTGCTTAGAATCATCCATACTACCTCCCCTAAAAGTTTGTGACAGGGTTTCAGACTAAACTTGTATATTTGTGTTTTGTTTTGGCATTTGCTCTGTCGAGTGGTGTTTGCTTTGATAATGCACACCTGTTCATCAACAAAAAACAACTGCACCAGTGGAGCAGAGATAAACTTCCCTTTTAAATGGCTTAAAAAAGGGCACATATTTCTGGCTGCCTTCTTGGAATGTTCTTTGTGTTGTTGATGAAATACTGGTAAGTAAATCTTCAAATAGTTTCTAATTATTTAGATATTTTTTTGTCTCTTGAATAAGAGACGTGCGAATGATATCATACATGACGAGACGGGCTATATTTCATAAAATACATGTACCAAGAATTTTTGTTTTATCTGACAAACTGTCAAGAAAGGTGCTCTGCTCACCTTTCAAGCCTATCCATGGAGAAAGTAGCCATGGTTTAATTTTGCTTTATTGGAGGAATTGGACAGAATGCTCAACTTAGATATTACAAACTCGAGTTAGTGTATGTTTGATTTCAATATCTTGGTCATTGTTAGATCAGAATCACTAGTAAAATGCCGTTTTTGAAATAAGTTCATCTACATTTGAGTCTCTGTCACTGTTACAAGACTCAAAATCAAGCTCACCACTACAAGGAATATCAAGCAAAATATTTTTTGTCGAAAGGGTCAATTTTGCATATTAGTTTAATAAAAAAAACAACTTTCAATTTATTTATTATGACAGTATAATAAAATACTCTATAACAATAGAAAACAAGTAGTAAACGCAAAATTAACTGCAGAAATTCCTGATGTCAACAGTGACAAAAAACTACACGACACAGCTGACAAAAACATGATCCACGGGCCATTCGGGCACACAACAAACACAATCATCCCTGTCCATGAAGGACGGGAAGTGAACCAGGAAGTACCCCGGGCGCTATGAACGTCTGCCAAAAGTGTGCACAAAAGTGTAAATCCACCAATTTGGGTGACTTTCGGTACATAAAAATTGCATGACTAAGTAAATTGTATTTTATAAAAAATTAGGATAAACAAGGGCTCCTTGCATGAAGTTGCCAAATGGTAACAGGACTATTAATGTGAATCTATAGAATTTATTATTCTAAATTTAATTTTTCAGTAAAGATAAATCAATTTAAACCTTTAAGATAAAATGCTGAAAAGTGTTGGAAAATACTAGCTCCAGCTGTTGTTGTAACTGGAAAGTTTATAAAGCCATCAAAAAAGGCATGCTATTACAATCTAGTGGCAGAATAGCAAACTATAACCTATATAATTATACAGTAATTGGAAAACATCTTAGGAGGATTTTTTTTCATGCCATTACCTTCTATATTGATTAATAGATAGAGAAAAATAGTAAAAAAAAATTCCACAATAGATTATGTTTTGAACATAGGATACAGTATTCAATGCCCTCTTCACAAACACAAGATGGAGCAAATATTAAACGACACAGCACCCTGCACCATCATTCCAGCAGTGAGCATGTTGTGTTGAACTTGTGTACATGAGAGAATCTGCATCTCACCTGCTCTCAGATGGACCGTATACAACTATCACTCAAACATACCCAGGCAGAAGTGACTTTCATTACCTGAACACCCCTGAACTTAGAGTTGGCACAATTAGGCACATCTGAACACCCCTGAACTTGGCACAATTAGGCACATCTGACTGTCCCGAAGTGTAAGTTGACAATTTTTCGTAATCTTGTTTTGGTCCGAGAGAGCTGTACGAGATAATAACATGAAAGGGAAAGAAAGTACACCACAAGTCATGTCCAAGGAAGCCGTGATAACAGTCCTGCTTCCAGAATTCAACTGTGGATGATCTGAACTGACAGATGTGTCACTATGGCTCTGATTTGAGTGGATGTGACTGTTAGGTCTGCTAGGGTGGCCCTTCGAATGTGCTGATCCTCATGTTCATTCGAAAGTCTGTTCCATGTCCATGAATCTTGTCTGTGGTTGAATTATCCTTCTCTTCCCTTTGTCTCTAACTGCTTTTCACTGCAGACACCTCCTGTCCAACTCGTTGCACAATTTGATAGAAGGATCATCCTGTCTCTCGAAGGCCACAATATCCTTTGGCTGAACAATTGGTGAACAGTGATGACTTCCAGACATGTTTCATGATCTTTAGCAATACTGGACAGATCTGCTAATCCTTGGCAGGCTGTTTTATGCACCTAAACATTTGGTTCCTTCTGCACTGAAAACGGGTTACTCCACAATCTTGAAAATCTGATCATTGCTAATGATCTTATTTAACTCGTATATAATATCAGCAATGTGGCATCACTCCTGCTTTGTGTAAATGAATACCAGCAGTAAATGTGAAATCAGAAAGATTATTTAATGATATGTTAATTTAATATTTTTTTAAAAATACTACACTTGCAAATATCCATATGATATATGGGGTCGTGAACGGAAATGGACTAGCTGCTCAGAGGGAACACTTCTCGACGAGACAACTGCTGAATCGACAAACATTTGAGCGTGCGCACTGCTAGCTTTGAGAAAGTGGATCTTTCAGTGCTAGCATATATGTGGGTTGGACCAGAACTCTGCGTTTGTAAAGTGATGCATGTTGCTGTAAATCCCAGCAGGGAAATGACGCCTTTTCTTCCAGGCTTAATCATGCCACGCTTAAACATGTCATTTCCAGACAGACATTCTATGGCGGATAATGCTTATTTCATGATGAAAAGGTCCCCTCTACCATCCTTTTAAAATTTTGCCAGAAGTCCGTATTGATGATGATTGGTCTATCGTGCCATGTATAAATTTTACACATTGAAGCAAGACCATGCGTCCGTTGACGTCACCAAGATGGATGCCCTGCTACTGGAAATTGCATTCGGAATTATCACTTTTTCATACATTTAAATTTCGAATTAAAGTTTTTTTAAATAAACCATGATGTGATTACTAATCTTTAGATTTAAATAAAGTCGTATGTGACCATAGAGTTGTCCTTTAATTATGTTGCTAATTCATGAAATGGTGAAATTTTCTTCCAAATAAGCGGTAGTAAAAAAAAAAATAAAAAAAAAAATAAAAATAAAAAAAATCGTGCAATCTATTCTCGTGGAGTCATTTATGATATGGTTGGTGATGCTTTATATGGGCACAGCAGGATACATATAAGAGGAGCAGCACTATATTCAGACTGATATCCATAGTAATGGGTGAAGCGTATGAATTTGTAATCCATAGTAATCAATTCCTGGTTATTGATCTGAAATTATGATAAAATAACATTTATATTATCATTGCTGCTGGCGTTTTCCTCATCAGTGGGAGGGGTTTCAAACTCTGGTTCAAACATGTAGCGCTGTATCACACATTTTTCTCCATCTTTTAAATTTTTTATACAGCTTTCCCCAGTATAGATGCAACATAGAAAGCATATGCCTGCTTAGCGATGCCTGTTTCACAAGTTATCAGGTCGCATGATGTCTGTCCATGCATGCATCAGTGTGCCTAATAAATCAATCAATTATTGAAACAAATTATGCATTTCCGAATACCTTTATGATTGCTAAATTATAGACAGAATTCATACCTGGTTAAATTTCCAATTTAATATTAATTATTTATTGTCAATATTCTGTCAAATAAGAGCTTCAAAAATTTTATATCAAACTCTGACTACAATATTTATTATAAGCTGTTGTTATGTAATAATAAAAGCAAGATAAACCTACGGTAATATTTTTTCTTTTCTCAATAAACCAATAAACCAGAAAAAAAACAACAATAATTTAACAAAAAGAAAATACACTTTAAAACCACTGTTACAAGTTTCCACAACAGTTTTTGCAAACCTCTGAGCAACACTGCATGTAAATCAAATTCTTCAGTTTATTGCTTACCGGACAAGTTCTACACGCTTTCCTGCTATTAGGACTCACAAATTCCAGAAATCCTGAAGATGTAGTTGTGGAAAATTTAGCACAAATAACATAGTGTGGTCAAAATGATGCAAAGAAGTTTTCAGATTATTTTATTTACCATACAGGAGTTCTTGAGCAATATTTTACACTTCAGTGGTTATAGTACAACTTAATTTGAAGCTACTGAGATGCTGAAGCCAAGAGTAGATGGGAAAAGGTTTAAATGTAAGCATTACACAACGATATCCAGTCTACAAGGCCACTAATTAAAAGTTTGTAAAGTTTGCAGAAATTTTTTTAAAACCCCATTAATAAAAAAATATAACCTTCAGTGAACACAGATGTCATTAATTAAAATTCACATTTCAAATAGCTGTATAGAATCAATATTGTTCAGAATGACCTGAAAGTTGCATGGTGCCTGTTGAGCCTATGGATTTTATAAATTAATTAATTAGTGAAAGAAATAAATTAATTTTCATATTTGTCACTGTAGTTTGGGACAGGTTAACCTTGCTAAGCAAGATCAAGTACAGGCAGTGATGAGGGTATGTGCATGCGCAGCTGAAATACAGGGTGTATCTGAAACCCTGTCACAAACTTGGTGGGGAGGTAGTATGGGTGAATCTAAGCAAAAAAGTTCATATGAACATGGGTCCGAATTTGAACGATAACTGAGATATGAACAAAAATAAAAATGCTGCCACCGAGGACAACAAGTTAATAACTCAGTTTCTGTAAAGCCTAGATTAATGAAATTTGGAGGAATAACAGCGTACATAAAGCTGTGTATACCATTAAAATTTGATCGAATTCCAACAAGAAGTTTACGAGTTAATCATTCAACATAATAATACGTGTTCACTTGTGAGTACTAACCAGCACTTGTTACAATTTTGACTGTGTAACTCGGAAACTTCTCTCTGGAATTTGACTAAATTTTAACGGTGAAAATTTTGGCTATGTCCGATCGGTGCTGGAACGATGCAGGCGTTATGTAGCGTTATGAATCGAGGGTGGTCCGAAACGGGAAAAAATTTAAAATGAATAAAGTCAGCTACGTATGCCTGCATCGTTCCAGCGTCGATCGGACATAGCCAAAATTTCAAGCCAGTCACTGGTGGCTCCAAAATGAGCTTTATGACGGGCTTTGGCCGGTCGCGAGCGGTTGGACTTTTTAGACACACCCTCAGTTTCCCATTCAAACTTTGATTATCACGCCATCTGTTACAATGTAAGCACATCTACAAAGACAATTCGTACGTGACATCAACGTGCATTAACGGATTGTTATTATATGATGTCATACTACTAAACCCAAACGTCCCCCCTTCATTCTTTACTTTCCTTTCTTATCCCTGATACACAATAATATTAAAAAATGACATATTTTTTTCCTCCCTGGCAATTTCGGCATAATTTAGCGTCACATATCGAATGCGGGATGACATTCAATATAGGAAAAAGAAATTGCTCTGCTCGAAAATGGAACTGACAAAAACAACTTTCGGCGATACGAAAGTGCAAAGTTTACCTCGATGCTTGTATCTGTCATATCTATTTACTAGCATTCCTTTTCGTGCAATGAATGGCGTCCTGCATTCGATACTATGATGATGAATTATGCTAAAATCGTAGGGGAGATTTGAACGGCAAAGCAAAGTACACTTGAATCCAGAGAGAGTTAAGAAATAAGGTTAAGTCTGATTTCATCGACGCCGTCAATTTGACGGTTGCAACACACGTGACTTGAAAAAGCGAAACCAAAACATTCAAACCGAAACTAACACAGCGCCCTCAGAGTCAATATTAGCACATTTTCGAATCCGAAAGCATGGATAGAGTAATAGAGTCTATTACACATTTTTGAGCTATTGCCAGGTCTCCTTTTACAAATGTCTCTGATTTTGATGAAATTTGAGATATACTGTATGTTACACAGACCAAGGGAAAGAGAATTTTGCAATAAAAAAAATTAGTTCACATTTGACCGCTACGTCAAAATATGGCGCTGGTCATGTAATAAACTATCTGAGAATTTTTACTCAATCAGAGACGTTATGCAAATGAGATGTAAAATTAGAAAAGCTTTAAAATGACAGTGAAATTGAATGTAAAGTCAACTAAAAAGGATCGAGCATTATTCGTGAAGTTGTTTTACGAGAACTGCAATAATGATTCTGCTGCACTAAGAGAATATCAACGTTTGAAAAACTTGCGAAATGGGCCTATGTCCATTAATGGTTTAAAAAAGATGATTAAGAAATTTGAAGAAACTGGTGAGTTGGGTGTGCTGCCAGAGAGAGGACGGAAACGAATTGCAAATCAGACTGTGGAAGACATTGCTGCTGCTGTAGTGGAGAGTGCTTCAAGTTCCCAATATTCTTCAGCAAGTGCTCGAGCCGTATCACATGATTTGTGTATTCCGTGGTCTATGGTACAAAACGTTTTGCGTTCCATTTTAAAGTGGTATCCATACAAGATCCAGGTGGTTCAAAAGTTGTTTCATGAAGCTCCGGAAAAATGCACCGATTTTCCTTGCCAGTTTCTGGCTAGAATAGCTGTCGATAATGCATGGCCATGGAACATTTTGTGGTCAGATGAAGTGCATTTCATACTATACCCTGTCTCAACTTCAGTTGAGAGTGACGTCACGAGTAAAGCGGTTACAGTTCGTACGCATGAAGAAATAGTTCAAATAATTATCTCTATAAAAAATTCAAAATTCTTTCTGGAATCATATTTCTTATTTTTCACCTTGATATAATAAAAAATCGGCGAATAGAAAAGCCATTTGACGAAATTTAAAACAATAAATAAATAAAATGAAGCTGGTCTGTAGTCAAGATTATTTGATTGTAAAATGGCAATTCTTGTTCCTACGTGAAAGAGATGTGTCAGAAATGAAAGATGATATCTGATAGACACTATGCGACTATTCTACTTTTGAGAAGCCACACGATTATAGGATGGTGTAACGTAGCATACATAGCCTTCTTTTAACGGTGGAAGGATACGATGTTGTGCACTATGTCGGGTAAGCGACGTCATGAAATGACAGGGTATAGACTGAAGTTGAGACAGGGTATAGACAGAGCAGTGAATGCTCAAAACTGTCGCATCTGGGGTACTGAAAAGCCGATGGTTGTGAATGAAAAGCTTTTGCACTCTAATAACGTGACTGTATGGAGCGGATTCACTTCACATTTCATTCTTTGAAGAGAACACTCCTCAAGGCTCAAAAAGATGTTCAATCACTGGTGCTCGTTACTGCGAACTTCTGCAGCAGAAAGTCATTCCTGCTTTACAAGAAAGACAATGTTTAGACACTACTGTCTTTATGCAAGTTGGTGCAACATCTCACATTGCACAACAAGTAAAGGAACTGCTTCATGCTCATTTTGAGATGATCGAGTAATTTCGAGAACTTTTTCAACTGCATGGCCTCCTCGTTCACCAGACTTAAACCCTTGTGACTTCTGGTTGTGGGGATATTTGAAAGATAATGTCTATGGAGGAAGAATTGAAAGGATATTTGTGACTGTCCCTGAATTGAAAGCAAGCCTAACACGCCATATCACTGCGATTCCTCAGGAAGCCCTTCGCTCTACTGTGAAACATGCAATAATGCGCTTTGAACATGTCATTGACACAAATGGAATGCACATTGAACAAATGCTCTGATTTTATAAATTTCTCTGCTTCTAACTTGTTTTTGTTATTATCCATAAGCCATATTTTGACGTAGCGTTCAAAATGTGAACTAATTTTTTTTTATTGCAAAATTCTCTTCTCTATGGTCTGTATAACATATACCTCAAGTTTGGTCAAAACGTGATTACCAGAACGGCCACTAGAAGGGTCTAAATGGTGTCACATAAATTATAACCACCCTGTATTTGTCATTTACAGTGAAATATCATTTTTAAACAGAATATGTTTTTTGGTTCTACAATATATTTTTCAAACTCTTTCACTTCTTTTCGACAATTACTTTTTCCATAACCGGACTCTCTCAACCTTTCACTCTTTCTGTTGGTTCTGCCTCAAGCAAAAATTTCGATCTCGAAATTTTGATGAGCTCGACGTTTTAAACCTCCCTAAGCCCGAAAGACATATTTTTGGAATAATGTGTGTGGTGAATATGATGCCTCAAAACATAATGAGGTAGATGGATAAAATTTGGTATCTGTTTTCTTAAGTTCTTTGAAATTTTGAATTTTCATTTAGGACACAAGAAACGCATGATCTTTTGTGATGTTGACACATTAAATCTGTCTACAGCAAAATAACTCATTCAATACAATTGTATTTTCTATTGAATGCAAATTTTAGACAATTGATCTTTTTTATCATTCTTGAATGTAATAAAATGCCAATTATCGTACCTACTGGTGTATGAAAACTAATTTTTTCTTTCACCAAAAAATAATTTCATAGCCTCAAGCTTTCAGTAACCTTGGTTTTCTGCATAGAGCAAACACTCCCTATTCTTTAGCATGGAGTACACAAATATAAAATTGCGATTGTAAATGCAATAATTATTCTTGAAATGAGAAAACAAGCAATACCATGCAAATTGTATTGGTCATTCTGATCAATAGTGACTCCTACAGAGTTTTTTACTTCAATTAATGGACTCCCTGTTTCTATGACATATACAATGAGTGGCCAGTTTATTAGAAACACCCATGATTATGCAAATCTGTTGGCATAGCAATTACATGTATCAGTTGGTCATGTAACAGTCGGTACCAATATAAAGCGATAAAACACCTGTCAACTCCAAGTGCTTTGACCGTCACCATGAGGAAAACAAAGGATCTGAGCGTCTTCGAGCGCGGGATGATAGTTGGTGACCGGCGAGGTGAACTGAGTATTTCCGAAAGCGCACGTCTTCTAGGCTTTTCCTGAATAACCATTTCAAGGGTTTACCAGGACTGATTAAATAACCAAAAAACAACCAGCCAGAGACAAGTCTATGGTCGAAACCGACTCATTGATGCAAGGGATGAGGGTAAGATGGGAATGCTTGTTTGTGTGAATAGAAACATCACGATTCATTAACTAACCGTGGAGTACAACACTGGGCCGGAGAATAACATCTCAGAATGCACAATACGCTGTACATTGGCAAAGATGGGCTACAACAGCCGATGGCCAGTCTGGGTACCTTTGATCTCCATCCATAACCGCAAAACCATCTCCAATTTGCCCGTGATCACCAACACTGGACAGTCGACGACTGGAGGAAGGTCTGCTGGTCGGATGAATCCTGTTTCCTATTGCACCATGCAGATGGCCGACGTAGAATTTGGAGACAACACCACAAATAGATGGACCCCTCCTGTCGGATTTCCACTGTTTAGGCTGGTGGAGGCTCTGTAAAGCCTGTTTCACAATTAAATCGCCCATATTAGCTCCAGTGGATCCGCCAAGGAAGCATATACTAGTGCTTCCGCTTGCGAATCGGGTGATTTAACAACTTTCCGTTTCCATTTCATAATTAAAACCGCACCCATATTAACTATATTCAGATTGGTCCATTCCCAAACAAGCTTGACGTCACACAAAATAGCGTCTTGCAGCGACCTTCGTCGCATTCATAGGTGAAGGCTGTTTTTGACAGCAATATTTTAAAAATTATGTTTCCAATTGCCAACTTCACATCAACAGTGTTCACCCGATATGGCAACAAATATGCAGTGAAACCTGACGTTTTCTGATTGGTTGAAGCAGTTATGAATCCACTTGAATTGAAAATCTGCCCGCAAAGCAGTTGCAGAATCCGCTAAATTTCAGAACCAGCTTGAATTGAAAATTCCGCCTGCAAAGCCATTGCGGAGAGTAGTGCGGGCGAATTTCGCTTATTGTGAAAAGGCATCTGCCAGTTTTCCGCCTAATAACTATAATTGTGAAGCAAGGTTAATGGTCTGGGGAATGTTTTCCTGTCATACTCTTGGTCTGCTGATACATGTAGGACAACATGCTGGCCATGTTCAACCCTTCATGGCTACTGTCGTGTGTAAGGGGAGTTAATGTTGACGAACCAACTAACGCGTTAGACTAATTCTGAACGAGCTGGTGATTTATTATTGAATTCATGGCATCTTAATTGGTTTCACTTTCACTGCAAGTTGCAGCCTTTTTAAATATACGTGCAGATACGTATAGCAACCCAAACAAGGTGATCCCACAGATTACAATTTCAACACAATAAAGCTTTACTGTAGCTCAGAAAATATGATGGACGTCATATTTGAACTGGACTATTTCTTTAAAATTGTGTATCATTTGAGCAATAGGTAAGAAAGGTTACGTGTACAGTCAGTCCGCACGCCACGAGATGTAGGGCACATATTTGCTGGCAGGTATCTGGCATGCGAGCGAGCGGAGAAACCATGCACCCTTAACTCTTATTGGAACGCAGCGCATCTGCCAGCAAATTTCTGTCTACCAACTCTTGGCACGTGGACTATACAAGGTGTTTCAAAAATAGTTTTACAAACTTTGGTGACAGGTTCCTTACCCCAAAACAAGAAAAAAAAAGTTCATATAAACAAACACTGGCTGACAAAAAAAAAAGTGAAGCACCCAGAAGGAGTGGTTGAATGTGAATGAAAAGACATAAGATGAAAGAACATGTGACTTTATTGTACTGATTACAATATGGGATAAAACAGACAACGCCGTTGGCAGTACAGGTAGATTGTTGGCACCAGGTCAGTAGGATGTGGCAGCCCCTCTTGCCCCAATGCATGCCCTTATGTGGTTCGAAATGGTATAAAAACAGCCTTTGGATCCTCTCTTGAGGCAAGTCAGTCCACAGTTGTTGCAGGTGTCCCTCCAGATCCTGCAGGTTTGTACTGGGGCGGAATCGCCTTCCAATGTCATCCCACACGTGTTCAATGATGGAGAGGTCTGGAGATCTTGCTGGCCACGGGAGGACCTCAACATGCTGTAGCAGACCAAAGACATATGTACTGAGTGTGGGCATGCATTATCTTATTGGTACAATGTCCCAGGGTGCTGTGCCAGAAGGAGTAAAATGTGCAGACACAGAATGTCTGTGACATATCACTGTGCCGTCAAAGTCTGCCGAAGCACCATTAGAAGTGAGCTGAATGCATACCCATTGGCTTCCCACACTATGATGCCAGAGTTACGCCTGTGTGTCACTCCACAATATGGGAGGGTTGTGCCTCTGCCCTCGACGCCGCCATACACAAACAAGATGGTCATCGGACGTCATGGAGAAGCGGGACTCATCACTAAACATGATGCAATGCCATTTTTCCTCTGTCCATGCCCCCTGGGCATGGCACCACTCTAAACGCAGGCGTTGGTGTTGTGGTGTTAATGGCAATCGATGCATGGGGCGGTAGGACTCCAATCAGGCAGATACGAGTCATCGAGACACAGTGCGGGAACTCACGGAGTGTTGTAGAGTCTCCAGTACATCTTCGTGGATGGCGGGTGCCGATGCCATGGGATTCCTTAATGCTTGGAGCACCATACGACGGTCCTCCCTTGGGGTGGTTTTTATTGGTCGACCCAAACCTACACGACGTGCGTGGATGCCCTCATGTACCCATTGATTCCACTATCGAGCCACTATGACATCTGAATGACCCACATGCCTGGCAATTGCACAATATGACCAACGAGCCTCATGCAGCCCCACAATGTGGCTCTGTCAAATGCTGTCAATTGGTGGATAGGATATCTAAAGCGTCTGCGAGGCATCGCGGGTGCTTTGTACAGTACAGTAATCCTCTCTGAACGTCTTGTGTAACTGTCGGATTCATAGCAGTTGACTGGCAACAACTTATCAACAACATGGCGGTGAGAACACGAATGCACTTTGGTGAGCGTTCTAGACATTACAGATCTTTGTGAATCTAATCGTTTACTCACACATCAATGGTATGCATGTGTACTGAAATAGGATATTATTGAATCACTCCTTCTGGGTGTTTCACTTTTTTTTGTCAGCCTGTGTAAATTAGATCTTTTTTCATTTTCTTAATATCTTTCTTTCTTTTTTTTTTCTCTCTCTCTCATTTTAAGCTATATTTCTCTTAGTTGTCTCCACTTCAATTTCATCTTCTCTATTTACTGTTACTTCTTTTAATCGCTTTTCTTTTTTTTTTTCATGTCTTCTTCGAATGATCCTACCTTTATTGATGACTTCAATGCTCCTTTTTATGTCTGCAGTTTTTATTTTCTGAAAAAAAACTTCGTTATAGGGACTTGGCATTTTAAATTTGGTGTTATGTAGAGTTCCGTTATATAGAGGGAGCACTATAATTATGTTACCCTTTCCCATCCTTCATTACTTCTTTTTTGTCTTAATATACGAAGCCTCAAATCAAAGTTTACTTCTTTACCAATCTCGTTATCCTCTCTTAATCTATTATCTCAGGTAATTTCTATTATCAAATCATGGACACACATCTCATCAGATGTTCCCCCCTCCTGGCAACTTTGCTATTGTCGAAGTACACTGGACCTCTAAAAGGGATGGAGGATTGGTCACTTATTTCTCTAACTCTTTGCATTTTACAATTTTAGAGAAATATACCTTGATAACACCTGATTTTGAATTGCTGGCCACTCTGGTGAACAATAAACTTTTCATAATTAACCTCCATTGTCTTTCCTCTGGACAGTTTTTGGCCTTTTTTTTTCCCTGTCCTCTCTACTCTTCAATCTTAATTTCACTAATAAAAATATAACGATCTTTGGATATTTTAATCTGGATTTTTCCAAATCGTCAAGTAATACTAATCAAATATTGAATCTACTGACAAATATTAGTCTATTTCCTATGATTTCCTCATACACTCTTTACTCTGCCTTTCATAATTCTTTTTCGACTCTTGAATAATGTTTCTTTGTTCCCTCCAATAATCTTCAATGGTACTCTTTGAGCTCTCCATTTCAGATCACTTCCCTATCTTTATCTTCTATTCATTCATTTCCCTTAATATATCTCAATCTATTTCAATAACCAAGAGACTTGTCACAAATAAACGTTTAACTATATTTCAATCTTTTTTAGAATTAACTGATTAGTCAGCCATCCATAGCGATAGTATCGTTGTCGACATTCTATTTGAAAAATTTCTTATTCAAATTTTTTTGGGTTATAATCATTATTTTCCTCAAATTAAAAATTATCCCAAGAGTCCTAGTATACCTGGATGAACACTTATATTCTGTCCCTTATTTCTCACAAAAATTCCCTTTACTGAAAATTTTGTTGTCACCCCACCTAGGTAACTAAGTCCAAGTTTCAATTTATTCTCCAATTATGTTGGCCAAGTTATCAAATCGGTCAAATCTAAATACTATTCCCAAGTTTTTAACAATACTTCTAATAGCAAGTCCAAATGGTCGATTATTAATAATCTAATCCATGGAACCCCAGCGGCTCCCACCTCATTTTCAGATAGTTTAATTCTGAATCCCTCTACATTGACCGATTTCATTCAGGCTCTTCTCCCCGCTTCACCACATCCCCCCTCTGGGCCTTGTCCGTACCCTTTCTCTTTCCCCTTAAATTCTCTCTAATTTTTTGCCTAATTTTTCCTCTTTTAGGCCTGCAGCCCGATATCCTTATCTCTGTGTCACCTAGCCTCATTAAACTTCTTGTCTATCTGTTTAATATTTCTTTAGAAACTGGGTCTTATCCCAAGTTCTTACAATCTTCTAGGATAATACCAGTATATAAGAGTGGTAACTCTGGCAGTTTTAACATTTGTCGTTCCATTTAGCTGTTTTTTCAAAAATATTCAAAAAAGTATTCTTTCCCGGCTCTCTAATTTCATTAATGATAATGCCCTAATCTCCTGCTCACAGCACGGATTTACGCCAAAGCAAAGCATTGAGACCACATGCTTTGATCTTACCAGATTTCTTAGTTTAAATAACAATATTGAGGTCTCTGTCTTCCTTAACTATTATAAAGCATTCGACTCAATTCCGATTTTCCTTTTGATTTTCAAACTTTCCTCAGTTTATAATATCCATGGTCTTCCTCTTAATTGGTTGTCTGGTTTTTTTATCTGAAACACACTATACTCTCACCATCTCTAACATTTCTTTGAAAACTCTACTGAGAAATATTGGCGTTCCTCATGGATCAATCCTCTCTCCTCTGTTTTTAACCTCTTTATTAACAATTTACCTTTTGCCTTTATATGGACAATGTTATCCTCTCCTTCGCTGATCTATCATTCCCTAATTTGCAATCCAAAATTAGTCAAACCCTTTCTGCTTTAAGCCACTGGAATTCAATCAACTCGCTAAGTCTTTGGTTTTTAATCTGAATAATCTGGTAATCTAAGGCTTTCGATTTTAATCTGAATAAAACCACATTATGTTTTTTCTCAGCATAACAGACGTTCAGTTCCATCAGAGCTTTCACTTAATTATAATTCCTCCTGTATTTCTCATACTTCCTCTTTTAAGTATCTAGGTCTCCATTTATGCCTGGATTTGTCTTAGGATGTTCATGTCAATGCTTTATCCAAAGCTTTCTGCTCTCTTTGCTTCCTGTTTCGATTACCAGCATTATGGATTGCTATTGGCTGTTTTCAAAGATGTCATTTCCGTACTCTTGATATAAGAGCACAATTTTTTCGTCATTATGTGAAATAAGCCTAATGGCATGTATTGTGAATTGCACTTATGATAAATCCTTATCATGCCAAATATCTTGGCGTCGTTTAGTTAGTTATATCAAGAGTAAAATTACTATACATTCAATTATGTGTCATTGGAAAATTACTTTGTTGTGCCCCATTTTTTGTTGTAACAGAATTCGTTATAAGCACTTGTTTTTTCTTAACAAATCTGACAGTAACTATGAAAAACTTTGTTATATCAGTAATTTCGTCATAACCAATTTCGTTATAATGCGAGTCTACTGTATTTCTCATTAATTCATTCCTCTCTTTGTTTTGGAATAATATTCAGGGGTTCAACCTCTGGTTCTTATTTACTTCAACTTTTCCATATTCAGAAATGGTTTATGAGAATTTTTTAAAGCTCGCCAAACCAGTTTCTGTCTCTTATTTACTTAACCTGAACGATGTGGTTACTATTTATCAGCTGCAATTATCTTTATTTATCTATAAAGTTGCTAATAATTCTTTAATCTTTACGTCCCCCATTTTAATTTCCCATCATCATGATTTTCATGCTCACTTTACCCGTTACAAACAATCATTACGAGTCTCCATTGCGTCTCCTACGCCAGCATCTGATGGTAGAGCCGGTCAGGTGGCCGAGAGGGCTAGGGCATAGGCTTTCTAGTTCTTGAGTCCGCCTGGTTGTGGGTTTGAATCCCGCCGTGAGCATGGATGTTTGTGTTTGTCCGGGGCTGCGTACAGATATAACTTGTGTAAAAAGTGCAAAATGACCTTAGTAGTTGACTCCAAAAATTCTAATAAACCAATTAACCAACCAGCATCTGATGGTAGTCCATCCTGCCTGATTCCATCTGTTCCTCCACCTCTATGGCCATTTTTAAATGGAATCTTAAAACTTTTCTTTTTACTAACTATATCAAAACCTAACCCTACTAAACGATTACGTCGTTCATCAGTTGTAGTTTTGTGTTTTCCTTTTGATTTTATTGTTGAAATTTTCCGGCCTGAGACCTACCTTGTCAGCTTTGGCCATAATGGCTCAGACCAGTTGTAATTATTTAAAATATTCAAATAAAATTTAAAAAAAAAAAAATTCCATATACAGTAGAACCCTGGTTTTACGCTTCTGCTTTAAATGTAATTTTTACTTGGTCCCCATGAAACTCCTATATTAATAATTATTAATATTATAATATTAAAAATCCTGGGTTTTATGTAATGCAAACCCAAATATTCCTGCATCCTATGTTTTTTTTTGCAGTGTTCCAATTGATATTTTTCATGTATACATGTACACTTTCTTGGTTTCTTTTCTGTCTTCCCTTACTGTTCCTGATACCTTAGCGAGGTACAGTGTCACAGAGAGCTGCATAACTAATTGTTTAATGAAAGATGGATTTGCAGGTTTACCTCAGGATATAATAGTTGTTATAGCAGAGTATGAAGATTCAGTGAGACATGACTTTCCTGAGATAGCAGTTGATCTTAATCACTAAGCGGACTGTGACAAAAATGATGTCTGCAGTAATATATCAGAAGATACATCTGGTGATGAAGATGAAATGGGCGACGACAATATTGAGTCTATAGAGAGAGTGCTTTCTTCAAATGAAGATATGAATGCACTAAACGCTGTTAAAATCTTTTTCCTGTCAAACGAAAATCAACATTTGTAAATATATTTTAGCAATGTTTTCCTATTAGTTTATGCAAGTTTCTAATGCTTGTTTCATTCCTAAATAAGTGTTTTATATTAGAAAAATAATGCAGTAAAATGGATTTTTGTTCCTTTTTATGTTTTAAATCTATTTTTTAATTTTGTATTTGCTTGAAATGCTCCACTTTAATGAATTTTTATTAAACCCCATTTTACGTTTTCCCACATTATACATTTTTTTTGTGCCGGTCTGACGAAAAAAGTAAAATCAGGGTTTTCATGTATAAGAGTTTGAAAGAGGCAACTATGATTATACAAAATTTAACTCAAGTTCAATGTCCTTACTTCGCATTTGTTGTTTTCACTCGGAGGATCATGAAGATAAAAAATATCCACGAAAAAGTATTCAGAATGCACTAATTTTTCATACATCTGAAAAAAAAAAAATTTAAATTTTGAAATTGTAGGCTTGTAAACAATGAAAGGAAATTTACAAATGAAAGTTAAAAAGAAAATATTCCTGCCCCTTTACTCTTAATTCATAATATAGGGTGTGCCAAAAGAAGCGGGACGGTCGAATATTTCGCGAAATTTACATCGGATCGAAAAACTGAAAAACACGTGTTCAATATTTTTCAAAAATCTATCGAATGACACCAAACACGACCCCCCCACCCCTGGGGGTGGAGCAGGGGGCAACTTTGAAATCTTAAATTGCAGATTCAGATTCTACGTGTAAAACTGTATTCAGTACCATAAAAATTTCCACCCCCATCCACCCCCCGGGGGTATAATTAAGAGGAAATCAATTTTTTCAATGAAAATATTTAAAACAATTAAAATAATTAACATACTCAATACAGTATTTTAATGCAATATTGTAACATTGTTTAATTCTTGATGGATGGTTATGTTATCATGGAAAATAAGATTTGTGAAAAAAAGATCTAACAATGATAGTACGTATTTTCATTTTACAAAATGCAAATATCATCGTTTAAATTAACATAATAAAATCCTTCAAATTACTCTTCTTATTCTTTCCGCTTGTAAACAAATTCTTTTCTTTATTAATAAATACGTAAACAAAAAGTGGACTATTTTTGTTGTGATTTTTTGTGCTTCATCCATTTGGTAGGTACTTTTTAAATGACACATTAGTTCAACTGTTTAAGTTGATTCAAGCAGATGAACCTTCATCTGTAAAGAAAAATTTGACTTGAAAAAGTGTTTTTTCTTTCAGAATGGCTCATCTTAATGAACAAGAAAGAATATCATTACCGATGATGGTAGGCTGGGGTGATAGGAAAAGGAAGCAAGAGATATTTTCAATGATACTTTTCGAATTGGAATGGATCCTATCTCCAAATCGACTGTGGAGAGAACGGTTAGAAGATTTGAAGCTACAGGCTCTGTGAAAGATCAAGCTAAATTAGGAAGACCAAAGTCAGCAACAAACGAAGAAGAAGCATTGAATGTTTTATATCATTTACGGAAAATCCTCACAGTAGTCTTCGTAGAACTGCCCAAGCTCAAGAAATTGGTACATCTTCAGTCCTCAGGATTTTGAAAAGTAATAAATTGCATCCTTACAAAATGACACTTGTTCATCAGATAAATAAAGATGATCCTGACTGACGTTTAGAATTTTGTGAGGACATGATGCTTAGAATATTTCAAGATCCAGACTTTCTTTACAACATTGTATTCTCAGATGAAGCAACATTTCAATTGAATGGTACTTGTAATCGGCATAATTGCAGGTATTGGGCAGACGAGAATCCTCATTGGATGCGAGAGAGCAAAACCCAATATCCACAGAAATTAAACGTTTGGGCTGGAATAATAAATAATCATTTGATTGGGTCATATTTTATTGATGGTAATGTTACTGCTCAAAGGTATGAAAACATGCTTCGAAATGAAATAATTCCAGCAATAAGGGAGATTGCTGGCGATAACTTGGAGCACGTTTGGTTTCAGCAAGATGGTGCTGCACCTCATTACGGACAGAACGTTCGTAATTATTTTCCTGAACGTTGGATTGGACGAAGAGGTCCGATCGAATGGCCTGCCAGCTCACCAGATTTAACTCCACTTGATTTTTTCTTGTGGGGTTATTTAAAAAATCGGGTTTACGAAACGAAACCTCAAAATTTAGATGAATTGCGTCAGAGGATAATTGATGTAGCTGCCCAAATACCTGCAGAATACTTAAACAATTCCATTGAATCTGTTTACCATCGATTAGCTTACTGCCAGGAAGTAAACGGTGCACAATTTGAGCATTTACCACAATAAAGTTATTGGTGCCAATCGTGAGAGGCAAGGGGACTCACCTGAAACAAGCACCCCGATAAGTGAGAGGCAAGGGGACTCACTAAAAACAAGCACCCCGAAGGGAACAAAAAACTACTACGTCCATGTCGTTGTTCCTGGGTTATGCTAAACGTAGTTTTTTACTAAAGTCAGATACAAAATCAACGAAAGATGTTAACCTCATATTAGCTGTAGAAATACTTCCACTTGCGAGAAAGAATTGTTTTTGCAATTAGAGCGCC
>JAHWFO010062913.1:337455-348617 GCA_023313115.1 Rhysida immarginata
AACCGTGGCCTTCGAGATATTAGGCCTCCGCATCGCCTCTCATTTCAATGCTTTCCTCCGTGCAAGTGGAAGTTCAACTTTTTAACGCTAGAGGGGGATCATCAGGGATAAAACAACGATGGATCCAAGCTTAATCTATGGAAGCTACAGACGTTGATAAAATTATTTCGTGAATTTAGAGGAAAAACAAACACTTCGAACGCAGTTTTTTTTATTAATTTGTATTTTGCTTTTCATTGATTATATATATTTGTAATTTATATTTTTTGTATTCTCTCAATGAGATATTTCGTTGTTTTTAAAGTGCTAATTCGTTGCGCCCGTGTACTTAGCACACCTTTGCCTCCCTTAACTACGCCCTGCGCCCCTGATTCAGTGTAAGTGTAAACTTCCTTGTTTTCAGAGGCCATGTGTTATTAAATTAATCATTTAATAAAAGTACTTTATTTTGAAATTATTGAAATCCAATTTCGTTTTATGCTGTCATCAGCCCGAAACCTACATTAACAGGTATTTAGTTGTTTTGTTTTTTTGAGTTGAATATACATTCAACAGCCTCCTGTTGGATGTATCAATAAAATCGTTAATAGTACAGACAATCTCGTTAATATGATATCAAAAAACACATGAAGGTAGGTGATCGAACGATTACCCTCCCTCTTCATGTGTTCTTGATGATATCGAATCGGAGTAATCGTTTTTTTCGAAATCGGTTAACCAACGTCAGGAGACGTTTTTTGAGTCTGAACGCAATAGACTCAAATCGGCCCACATATCAATGATTGTTTTTATGCAGACCATTCCAGATGACGTGTGGTGAAAAATAGTTTAGCATTGTGTATGTTATGTTAAAATGATTGATAAAACCAAGAACAGATGAAGGTACGTGGGTGAATACCCCCGCCCCCCCACCTTTCACCTGTCCTTGATAAAATATTTTATTTCAATATTTTGTTTGTGAATAATTTCAGATTTTAAACCGATTTTTTACTTACATCGAATATATCGCTCATTGTGATAAATGCAGATCAATTTCTATTAAGATTCGATTCAAAAGAAACACCAACAACACAAAACAGTAATTCGTTTTCATTAAAATGTGCAAGCATGACGTTTGAAAAATGTTAAAAATATGTTGGAATAATTTCGTTTCATTAATTTCATTCATTGCAACGAAAACAAGACCACATAAGGATCACGTCATTTGCTCTTGCTGAAAATTATACAATAAACTGGTGTAAAGACAAATTCATCAATATTACATAAAGATATACATAAATGTAAATGAATAAAGGAAATTCAGTTAAGTAATGATTTTTCACTAAAGTTTTAAGGTGATAATGTTCTTTTATAAGAAGGAGAACCTCCCATAAGTACAGGCAGGGATGGATGAGGGTAGGGTTTTTTTTTCCACATATTTATAGAATTTTTATTCCACTCTGTCAGTTTGAGCATATAATAAGAATTTCCCTATAAAATCATTGCCATGAAAGATAGTTTTCTTTATTAGACCTAATTTTGTCGTGAGAGCCAGAATTTTGCGAGATTAAGTCAGATAAATTAGCATAGCGATGAGGTAGAAAGTAGTTGTTTATCCCTGACGAGCGCCAACTAGCGGTCAAAAACTGAAACTGCCTCGACACGCAATTTCAAGCCCGATGCGCAGGCCTAATATCTCGAAGGCCACGCTTGAACGCTAATCCCGCAGAAGCTGACGATGGTTTTAGCTCGTCGGCTTCGTTGGGCGACAAAGCATAACTACGACAGCGTCAATGGCAATAGCAAATGGAAGCAGGCGGTCTGATGAGACTAAACAAACTCAGTTAATTTAACTTCATCGCTTTCATCACACTAAACAAACGCACCCTTAAATAAAGAAGGAAATTTGTGTTTTATTCAAACTATGAAAGACAACTTTTATTTATTGGCCATTTTTAAAAGTTTGAATTAAACAATTTCTTTGAGGAACGGCCTTTGTTCCTCCTTTTCCACTTATGCAGGGTGTTTACGAGCTTTGTGTATAAACTTTTAGGGGTAGTAGAGGACCTTATTGTGAATATATTCTGCCAATAAACTGGGGTCACAAATGAAACTTTGGTATCTGGACAACTGCCCCTAGGACAACTGTTGAGTGGGAGAAATTAAAAAAAAACTATTGATCCATAAATAGAACATAATAAGTGTTTAATGTTCAGTTACTTCAGTGAGAAACATTACAACACCAGCCCAGGAAGCTGTATATAATTCTACATCAAGTCAGTTACACTCATCTCTATGCCAATGTTCTTAAGCAAGTAACAATGAATGAACGTGAAGCATGAAAACAAATTATAACAATGCAGAAACATCTATAAAGCTACTTTTTAATTCACTCCAATATTAACACTAATAAAATAAAAATAATTATCCAACATATTCCCCTCTCTTTTTATTTTGAAATACATTAATCACGAACTTCCATATTTATTACACAATAATAATGCTTTGAATAGGTGAGTGGTTTGGTTAATATGTCGGCGATCATCTTATGTGTAGGACAATAAGATAATTTTATGTTACCATTTTTGTTAGCATCTCGTACAAATTTTAGACGTAATTGAATATGTTTCAAATTGGAAAAATCACCATAACTTGACACTGCCATTAACGCTGCTTGATTATCACAATAAAAATGAATATTATGTGTTTGAACTGCAGAAGGAAATACGTCATTTAGTTCAGATAGAAGATTTGATATGGTTAATACTTCCTTCAACAAATCAGTCACACCATAAATTTCCTCCTCAGCAGAACTTAAAGCCACAGGTTTTTGCTTTCGACTAAGCCATGATACAGCTCCATGAGCCAATAAAATTACTCCCCCACTAGTTGATCTTCGATCTATAGGATCTGATGCCCAACTGGCATCTGCAAAAGCAAGAAAATTGGAGCTGTCAGATCTAGTGTAGACAATGCCATAATTAATGGTATGCTTAAGATAGCATAACACTCTTTTAGCAGGCCGTTCGTTTGACATATTAGGATTGGAAACAAATCTGCCTAGCCAATTTACCGCAAACGTAAGATCTGGACATGTGGCTGTCAACAAATACATTAAAGAACCTATCACCTCCCGTAATGGAAAGTCAGAATTTTCTCTACCACTATTATGATCTAAATGAACATCTGTTACATCTAATGGTGTATTAACTCCTTTACCCATGTTGTATCTATCTAATATCTTTTGCGCAAAGTGACCTTGGTACAACTTAATAAATCCATCTCCATAAGTAATTTCTATTCCTAAAATATAGGCTGGCCTTCCTAAAAATCTATTTTTAAAGTATCATTTAGCACTAATTTAAAACCATCCAACACTTCATTGGTATTATAAACTACTATTAAATCATCAACATACACTCCTACAATAAGCAGTTGATCATTATTCATCCTAACGTATAAGCATGGTTCATTTCTAAGGGATATAAATCCTATTGATAACAGCCATTGTCTAAAACGCTCAAACCAGCACCTTCCACTTTGTTTTAACCCATATAAACCTTTTTTTAATTGACATACATAATCTGGATATTTTGGATCCACGAACCCACTGGTTGTTTCATAAATATACAGTGGGGGACCACGAATCCGGAATGCTCGGGACCAGTAGCCTCCCGGATTTGTGGTCTTTTTTTCCTTAGGAGAAATTACACAACACGTGTGTACTTAAATTGTTTCTGACGACTGTTATTTAAAATTTATTTTAAAATAAAAGATTTCACAATTATACAATTAAAGTCATTAATGTAATATAATCTTATTTATTAATTATACTACGATTTTGTCCCGGTCATCTTTTTTTTTTGTTTTATGTTTACCAAATATTTCATAACTTCAAGATCGATCTTCACATTTGGTTAGCCACTGTCAAAATTAATTTTCCTTCCGATGTTTCTAAGAATTATCACATAAATTCATTTATAACTGTGTATTATTTTTGCTTCAGCAGAAGAGTGTTAGAAATTGCAGGAAAATTCAATTAGGATTTGTGTTAAAACAACAAACAACGTTTCAAAATTGTAGGAATTTCGTCGGCGAATTAGGCCTATCCGATAGGATTGTACACATTGTCGGCGATCAGGCCTAACAGTCTAAAACTGCCTGAAAATGCACTAAATCATCAATAATACTCAAAACTGTGCATTGTGAATATAATTTATTAAGGAATTTTAATTAAAACTAAATTTTATTCAGCAAATAAGAAACTAAGCAACTTCCGCGAGTCTTAAACATTCTTTATCCGTCGATGTTTCGGCACTCGACGTTTATTTGTTGTTGTTGTTTTTGTCTCCCCTCCTCTGTAAATGTTTAGCATTATTTTTGTGCACATTACATTATATGGAGAATTAATTATCTTAAAGAATGTTATTTTTTTCTTAATATAATTTTTTTTCCCGCGGTGACTGATCACGTGGCCCTACTGCTTCTTGCACGGCTTCTTGTTTCACCAAATTGTGATGATTTTATAGATAGACATTAAAGATAGGCGATTCAATTTATGGTTAGTATGAAAATTTTAGTAAGTGTATAAAAAAGATTACGCTTTAAAAGTAAAATGCAAAAATAAAAAAAAAAAAAACGACGTTTGAGATTGAAATGCGCGTTTGCGGATTCGCGGTCTTCCGGATTCGTGGTCCCCCACTGTATCTTCAGCTAGACCACCATATAAATAAGCCGTTTTTATATCAAATTGAGCCAAACTCAAATTCATTTGAACAGTATACGCAAAAAGAAATCTCAAACTCTCTAAACGAATTACTGGAGAATATGTCTCCGTATAATCAATACCTTCTACCTGAGAAAAACCTTGTGCCACCAATCTGGCCTTATATCTCAATATAGTTCCATTAGCTTCTTGCTTTGTTGTATATATCCATTTTGAACCAACAACATGTCTATCTGTCGGTTTTGGTACTAATACCAAAGTCTGATTCTCTATTAAACTCTCGAACTCTTCCTGCATAGCTTTTTGCCAATCATCTTTTAAACTAGAATTCATTGCTTGCTTATATGTAACTGGATTCTGTAATTCTGCCAAGAACCCATAATAGTCGGGTCTCATTACTACCCTGCCTGACCTCGTTACGCCTACTTGACGTGTAGAAATATTTGAATCACATTCACTGTCATTTCCATTATCCATATCAAGATTATTCATATTATTTTGCACATCTTCATTATTATGAGTAATATTTTCATTATCATTAGTACAATTATCATCCACTATGTCATCAACAATTTCCTGTGCACTGCTGCCTTGTGCAGTTTGCGGAATTGTATTTAATTTATCAACAGTTGAACTCTGATATTGATCATCAAAAGAAATCGAAGGCTGACTTACATCAATTGCCTCCGAATCAAAATTTTGCACATTTTCAATGTTGGTTAAGGTAGAATTATTAAAATGGGAAATTTCATAATCTAAATCAGTAAATTTTACCTGGCAAGCACGAACAATTTTGCGCAATACTGGGTCAAAAAGCTGAAAAATTTTTCCCTCATTACCTAAATAAATACAAGTTTTGGCATATGATGAAAATTTATTTGGACGTAACTGTTTTGGAATAAATGCATATGCCTTACAGCCAAAGACATGCAAGTATGATAAATCTGTAAGGCTTTTCCTTCGCCAAAATGAATTTGGGGTACGATTATTAATACTTGTGCTAGGAATAAGATTACGAATATAGTTGGCATGGCGAACGGCATCTGCTCAAAGATAATCAGGGACTCTTGACTCTAACATCAAACAATGTGCTTTATCTAGCAAACTTCTGTTCAAACATTCAGCTGCCCCATTCATCTGGGGTGTATAGGGGACAGTAAATTGTTGTACAATTCCTAACTGATTACATAACCGTGTCATGGAATCATTTTTGAATTCAATACCATTATCACAACGAATAATTTTTACTTTCCGTTCACTTTGACGTTCAATTGATAAAATAAATTGATTTAGTTTAGTTGGAACCTCAGATTTATTTTTTAGGAAATATATCCAGCTCTTATGAGAATAATCATCAACACGTCCCAAAAAATATTTATTGCCTCCAAGAGAATTTTAAAGGGTCCTGCCAAATCAACATGAATTAATTCAAGTATTCTAGAAGTGGTCCTTCCTTTTGAGCAATTCAAGTATTCTAGAAGAGTAATTCAAGTATTGCACATTTTCCCTTTAATGCAAACCTCACAATTCTTTAATGAAGGGATTGAGCCTGTAATCAAGCGTTGCTTTTGAGCACAAGGATATCCTAATAATAAGTGCCATAGAATTCGAGAAGTATTATGTGAAGTTTTTAATTTTTCTACATTGTTAATTAAGCAAATATTATTAACCGCAGGTAACTCAAATAAACCTTTAACCATTGGAATTGTACAATGGAAATTATTGTTGGAAAGAACACAACCATCTTTTGATAAATTAATAGTATAACCCATTTCGATTAACTTAATAGCTGAAATTAAATTTGTGCGAATATCTGGCACATAATAAACATTTTCTAATAGTATAATACCATCTCCAACTCGTAATTCTACAGTTCCTATTTTCTTTACATTTGCAACATTCTTATCTGCTAATAATACTACAGTATCAGAAACATCTATATTAGAAATAAAAATATCATTTTTAGTAATGTGAACTGTTGCTCAGAATCTATAACCCAACCGTCTCTAACTTCTACATTGAAAATGTCACCGCTTACTTGTAGTTGATTGGTAGTCGCTGGTATAGCTGGCTGTGGATTGTTAGGTAAAAACATCAATTTTTCTTCATATGACCCAATTTTCCACAACGAAAACACCAGAGGACGCGGTTGCTAGTAGATGCTCGAGGTGAAGTGGTCTGTTGTTGATTAGGACACTGCCGACGTCCTTGACAACACGAGCATTTGCAGTTGCAGACTGGAGAATTTGATTTAGTTGACGTGGTGATGCAGACTACTCCATCAGTTGGTGTCTGACGAATACTGCGACGTAATGCTTCTTGTAAAATAGCTGTTCTGACGTTTTCTACAGTCAAGTCACTATCAAGACGAAAACTACCCGCTAGGTGATCCCAAGAAGCTGGAAGTCCAACAAGTAGTTGAATGGCTAACTACTCTCGTCTATTGGGTGACCTGCAAGCTGAAGCAACTTGGCAATATTTGAAATTTCTTCGACATATTTTTTTGGATCTTCACCGTCAGCGAGACGAAGTCGTCCTAATTGCATTTGAAGTTGCATACGCCGCAGAATTGTTTTATCAACATACAGTTTTTCCAACTGCTCCCATAGCTGTTTAGCTGTTACATTTGCGTCAAAACTATTTAGACATGCTGTTGATAAATGAAGAATAATTTCACTTCTTGCCTTTTCGTCTAAAGTCACATCAATGGTTGTTTCCATAGACTCAGGAGTCGTAGTGTCATCATGCTGTCCTGCAATTCGATGTGTAGCAGTGTTGGGTCAATTACTCCTCAAATATAATTAATTACAATTACTTTGAATTTTTAGCAATTACATTCAATTACAATTACTCTTCAAAAGTTTTAATTACAATTACTTCACACCAATTACAATTAAATTAAAATTACTTTTTATTGCATTTTATTAACATTTGATATCAAAAATTTTATGTGACATTCGGCACCTGTCTGGTCGGTAAAATTTCCCAGCAATACTGAAGATTCTTTCAATGGATGCAGATGATCCGCAGGTCCAAGAATGGTTTTGGCGACCATCTTTAGACCTGCTGAACTGTGGGTTTTCCAGAATTGAAGTGGATCAGCTTCCAGTGGAATGCACGGTTCTTGCAAATAAAGGAGTACTTCATTCTGTGCAAAAGTCGTTGATGGTGATGGTGTGGAGTTAGAATCTACACAGCTGATGTAGGAAAACAGTCATGGGCACTTGGGATTTGGTTCTTGGGCGTTTTCTTCAACTTCAACCAAAGGCAGGTTCAAAGCAGATTTCGAGTAGATCACTTCCACCTTCCTGATGAGCTGGTTCTGGAGTTTCATCTTCTCCTGAGCATCCTCACACACGCAGACTTAAACCTGGGATCCAACAGGGCCCCCAACAAGCAAACCTCGTGGTCTTTGTAGATGGACAGCCGAGTTTCCAACGAATTGGTTAGATTGGCAACCAGTTTGCCAGTGTTTCTAACCGCTCTGGATTGGCAGTCGTGCAGGTGTTTCTTCAGGCACATGATGACAGGAAGGACGCAGGAGATGGTGACCCTCTTCTCACATTGTAAACAATCTGTCGCCTCCTCAAATGGAGAAAGTATATCTACCAGATCACTTAAGATCATTCGCTCAGTAGCTGTTAGTCGTTTGTGACGACCAAAAAACCTTTGACAGGTTAAAAGGAAGCTTTTTAGTTCCCAGTTGCTTGACACAAACTGCGCCATAACCCCAATAAATGAGTGCATGGAATGATTGGTCCATAGATTGATTGTCCAACACACGATCTCAGCGAGCTTGAGTTCGTCTCGTAAAAATTGCACAATTTTTGCAGCCGATGATGGAAGCAAGGTCTTCCTAAATTTCTTCCATGATGGGACGTTGTACTTGTCGTTCAGAAGCCCGACAAAACTTTTAAACTCACTCCTCTCCAGCGTTTTCATAGAAACTATAAAGCTACTTTTTAATTCACTCCAATATTAACACTAATAAAATAAAAATAATTATCCAACAACAACTGTCTACTAAATTATCTCCAACAAGTACTTTAATTTAATAAATATTTTAAAAACTTAATTTTGTTTTTACTTTTCATAATGGCAAACACTACCTAAGGGTGGTGGCCTGTTTTCGTTTCCCCAATGAAAACTTTTTTCTATGAAACAGATGTAAAAACTCATGAATCCAGAAGTTATTCTATCTGTGCATATGTATGCATTCAAAATCAGAGGGAACCTCTAATCTATAAGGAGATTTGAAATACCAGATATATATTTCAGCTACCAAGTAGCCATCTTCAGCGATGAGAGATAAAATGCAAAATGTCTCTCAAAGTTGCATTTTGTTTCTCGTCGCTGAAGATGGCTACTTGGTAGCCCAAATACGTATCTGATATTTCAAATCTGCCTGTTAATTAGAGGTTCCTCCGATTTTGGTTGTTCCATTCCACAGTTTTACTTAATTTTTGTTTTTTTTTAATGTCTGCATTATTACGTGTTGATCAGAACCAGGGTGAATGTACCCAATCAATGATTAAGCTTTTGAATGAACTGGCTTCGATCAACCGTAAAATCCTAGAAGGTTACAATTCCCATCAAACCCCTTGTTACCCTTAAACATGATTTCCCGTAATATCCTTACCTACTTGTATTCAATATCTGCGGGTAAAGAAGCGAAGTAGGTTGCTTAGTCTGATTGTTCTGACACAAAATCCAAATAAATCTTGTTTATTTGATAAAATGATTTGAATACAGGATAAAGTTGGTTTCAGTATGGAGAAATAAAAAATAAACATTACATAAAGAGCAATTTCTCTGAATTGTTCTCGAAGAATAAGTTGGCTAGAGTAAATGAAAGGTTATGAAAGTGCACACCGCTGACCCAGGGGCTCACAAAAGATTGACAACTCCGATGACCATCGAGGGGACCAATGAGTATAGGAAAAGCTGACGCAAATCATGAATCGCCGGAACATGCAGAACGAGTTGAGTAGCTACGCTATCATCCTATCGTCAGAATAGCTTCGGATCTGACACAACAGGGCTTGAATAATGACACGAATCTTAAGACATTAAAGTCTGGAAACTAAACAAAAAGATCAAACAAGCTCCTACGGGTTGGGCAGAGGGATGTACGAGGGCGTTTTGAAAAGTAATGCCTCCATGACTGTAACTTTTTTATTTATTAACCGATTTTCAAAATTCTTTTTATATCTGATACTTACATTTGTCCTCTATGTAAAGCACCATTCACTTTTCGACAGTCCCCATCCCTTTCCACGCATTGGCCCAACGAGTTCATGGACCCTTCCCCGGGACAGCAGATGTGGATATGCAGGTTCAACATAAATGTGAGCAGGTCATCTTTTGACCACAAAGATTTCTCAAAGTCTGCGGCGATCGATCGAGCAGAGATGGAATGGTGTAAGCACACCAAATAGGGTCGACTCCTTTTCAAATGAATGGAGAGGGGTGGGACCATCATAACATTGTCGAAATAAGCAATGGAATGTAATTGTCAAGAAGAAACACAACGTACTACAATTGAGACAGCTCATGGGCGGGTGCGAAGCTAGTCATGAATAAGAAAAGGTTCATGAATTCGAGCTCAAGATAAATAAAGACAACTGAGATATGCTTATGATTGAAGACTGCTTGGAGCAAAGTTCATACACCACAGGGTAATTCATCACATTCAGCATCAAATTCTTGGAGCAGTAGCTGTAAACTGTGCGGTGACGGAAAAAGTTCGGCATGAGGTGGACCCATCCTATAGTCCGTGCGGAGAGGTCAAGGGGAAGTGCAACCATCTGTCTAATAAGATCATAGGCCATTAAACCACATAGAAGTAGCTTGGCTTGAAGCAAACATTGGCAGCAATCAACTTAGAAGGCAAATCCCATGGTCAGACGCAGACACAACTTTGGAGTGGACTGCTGTTTATCTTAAGGAATCTTCTTCGAGCGCGCTGTATGGAAGAATCTAACCAACTTAGCTTTCTAACCTCGGCTGCTCATTACAAGGAACAAAAAGACATGAAGGAAAACGAGGTGCTTGAGGACATAAAAACAGAAAAGGAATGAAAGATTAAAATGTCAAGCTTTAAAAAGTGCATAGCGCAACAATTATTAAAAGGCAAACTAAGCTATTATTTGAGTAAATGCCTGAGCCAATGGCAACAATGCAAGAGCCAGGGCAACAGAAAATATTATCCAAAATATCACAAATACATTAAAAAAAAATAAAATATAGACAAACTTTAAACCATTTTTCTGTCAGTTATATGGGACAAGGTAAATACTCAAATATTGGCTTTCACCGCACAATGGTCATGGAAGGTGTCACATGTTCCCTTATTTCAGAGGAGGTTTACTGTAACTTCAAAACACAACAGTCAATAAAAAAGACATCACTCATGTCAGAATATTCGCATATACACTCACTCACCAAAAGTCATGGC
>JAHWFO010062913.1:348717-391290 GCA_023313115.1 Rhysida immarginata
CCCCCCCCCCCCCCCAATCAGGTTCCCTGTCCGTAATGAGACAGATCTCGCTGCTTCCATTCTCAGAATGCAGATGGACAGGACTCAATCATTGTAAGCAAAACTAGCTGCAGAAATGGCAGAACGCCAATAGCTATCTGCATTTGAACGGGGGATGAATGTTCATGCCAGACAGATGGGTGCCTCAATATCAGATGTAGCCAACGCCCTGCAATTTTTCCCGCACAACCTTTGCGAGGGTCTATTGAGAGTACACCCAACGAGGGGTTACAACCGTGTCGGACAGTAGAGGGGCCGCCCACACCTCAATGATGCCAGAGGTGTTTGCCGGGTCACCTGGCTTGCAATTGTTGACTGAAGGGTGACAGCAGCCCAAATCACCATGCGGTACAACTGTGTCCATGAAAAAATTCAGTGAACCTTGGCAGCTGCAGGCTTTGGGAGCAGGAGGCCACGATGGGTGCTACTCTTGACAGCTACACATCGGCGGCAACGCCTAGCTTGGGCCAACCAACATCGACATTGGACTGCTGAGGACTGGCGAAGGGTTTCCTGGTCCTACGAGTCACGGTTTCAGCTGTATTGAGCCAATGGTCATGTCTATGTCTGGCTTAGGCTACACGAAGTCATGGACCCCGCTTGTCAGGTGGGGACCACTCAAGCAGGTGGAGGCCTCCATACTGTACTGGAGTGTTTTCTCATGGCATGCAATGGGTCCATTGGTGCATTTGACAGCCACTCTGAATGCTACTTCCTACGTCAATCTGCTTGGGGACCACCTGCAGCCCTTCATGAACTGTTTTTACCCCGCGGGAAACGGCATCTTCCAGCAAGATAATGTGTCTCCACACACACATAGCCCTTGTGACACGGCAGAGGCTGGAGGAACGTGGTACTGACTTCAGGATAATGAGTTGGCCTCCACGTTCCCCAGATTGCAATCGCACTGAACATTTTGTGGAACGTCATCGAATGATCTGTCAGGTCGTCACCAACACAACTGGTAAATGCAGCATCATTACGGAGTGCAGTGGAGGCAGCATGGCTTGCAGTGCTTGTGGATGGGTTCTGGGGACTGGTAGACTCTCTTCCACAACGGTCGCCACCGTTATCTGGGTCAGAGGGGGCTCAACATGTTATTATATAGTTTTAAATGCACCTCTTGTCCAAAGTTTTATATCAGGAATCTGATCATGCGGTAAACACCAGGATGAAGAAACACAATGGGTGTATTAAGCATGTCAGATGGGACATTTCTGCATTCGCCGACCACATACTTAGAGACGGACATGATAAGCATGCGAAAATATTTCAAAATAATCCATTCATGTAGAGACCCTAAGTTACTGCCGTTCCTGGTGTCCCTAGAAATTGTTAAGAATAAATTGACAAATCAATTCTTAATGGGGATGATGGCCCAATGCTGGTGGAAGAATGGCTTCATATAATGGATTCCATTTTATATAAAAAATGATTGAGTATCGCCTGTCAAATTCCTTAAGTGGTTGTCTAGCTCTTTTATCCAGAATTCACTTCTTCTCTTCATTTTTTTACCGCCTTCAATCTGGATTGGTTAGCTTCGCCATTGAAGTCGTTGTTTATTCGTCATTTTATCTTTCATCTTGCTATAAATTCGGTTGTTAAATTGTTGTACTCTGACCAGTGGCAGCTCGTAACAAAAATTTCTGGGGATGCTGCGTCAGAAACATATAATCTTTTCACGAACTAGGGAATAGCTACTGACATTAAGCTTAAGGATCATGTAATTTACATGTATAAGAATAGTATTAAAGAAAAGAAATTACACATTATATTGAATGTTATCGATATCGAAAGTGAAACTGGGGGTGCTGCAGTGCCTATGGACGAGCCGCCACTGACTCCGACTCTCAAACAACTGATTATCCAAGTGTCTTACTGAAGAAGCTGACGTAGTCGGCAAAACATACAATTTGTATTAAACTCTTTTTGTGGATTTGTGTTCTTTTTTTTCTTCCTTTTATTTTTTCAGGGGGGTATAATGCAAAATAAAGCTCATCTCATTCAAACAATTCATTAACAAAAATTATTCACTCTATGAGAGGAATCTGTAGATATTCAGACTTTGGCTTGCTGCATTGAATGCTACAGATATTTATTTTTATTTTTATAAATAAATTAATATCTCTAAAAAGATTTAACCATTTGTCATAAAAAATCTTGTACGTTGCGGCACAGTTTAAAAAAAACCCTTCTAATTGTGTATTAATTTCATTTGTTGCACCTACTTGCCGTTTTGGAGGAGTTAGCTACACACAATGATTCCATACATACATACATTCGCACAGGGGAATTTTTTTTTTCAAAATTCAACATATCTTTTTGAATCACGAGTTTTTAAGTTGATTTCAAAGAAAGAAAAAAAAAATCTTCAATTGGGGAAACGAAAACAGGCCATCATCCTTAGATAGTACTTAGCCAATGTGAAAAAAATAAAATAAAATATTTAAAATATTTTATTAAATTAGAGTAATTGTCAGAGGCAATCTGGGGGCCAATTGTCCTATGGGAGCAGTTGTCCGGGGCATAGGTGCCAACTTTAAGGGGGGGGGGGGGGCATGACACTTTCTGCCCCGTCAATATTTTTGCAATAAGCTTGTGTATTTTTAAATTTCTCACAGTATCTTTCTTATTTTGGGCATTCTTCTGGATGGTATACAAAAGTTGCCCCCCCCCAATATTTTCCTGAAGTTGCACCCCTGGTGGGGGGGCAATAATCTGGGGAACGTTGTCCAGGGGGCAATTGTCCTAGAACCAAATCCTTGATACAGTACTTAAAAAAATGACTTGGTTTCGAATCTGCAACCCGAAACATTGAATCATGATAATGTTTTTAGATGCAATAAATAAATATTTTATATAGTACATAAACCTTTTATTTATTTATCAATGGACGAGTCTACAGAATCATGTACATCGGTAATACTGAATAAGGGCTTAGAATAACTGATGTATGAAATATAAGCACGAGTATCGAGTCTCTCGAAATGTCGAATAAACACAGTGTTTATACCGAAGGTTCCTCTCCTTACTCGCGTCTGTGGTCACAATCGAATGCGGGACAACAAACACGGCACGTGTAAGCTTTTTGCAGTATCTAAAATAATAAAAAGAGTGTATTTTGTATGACGAAAAATTAGAATTATTTACGCGTAACGCTCTTTTTAGCCGGAAAGTTATTCTTAACTATAAAGAGGAAGGAATTTGTAGAAATAAATTAAGCACTTCAAAGTAAATGTACATAGAAATTATGTAACCAGGGCGTAAATTATAGATAAGTTGAAGACTTCAAAAACCATCAAAAGATCTAAATGTTTCAAAATAATAATTTTTTTTTATTAATTAATTGGATCCAATACGTCCATCCAGGGCCTGTATGGCCAGAGGCCGACGTGTTGGGTCCCTGGATGGACCTGGATTCACGGCCGCTGTATGATGGTCACAGCAGCCGGGGGGGTAAAGATTGGCTATCACGGATGGTCACCCAGCCAGTGATGAGCCGTGCCTGATGTAGCTTAACTTCACAGAAATTGTATTCAGTGAAAGCCCACCAGGCCACGGCCTCCCCCAAATTAAATTGTGAAATATAAAATATATTTATTGTAATGGAAATGAGTTTATTCCAATACACTAGGATTCATTAGTCTTCATTCAAAACGCTAAAAACAAAACAGTAGGCCATTACATGGCTAGGTAAGAGGACGAAGTATGGTTGCGCTATCTGTTGCCACACGTTAATATATTTCATAATATCTCTGTAGTAAAGATTTAAACAAGAATGGTTTTACCGCCAAAGCGGATAAATGGAGCACATTTTCGTGTCATACATGGTTATATAGAATTAACCAACATTTTAAAACACTTTAGAAAAAATATATAAATATGAAAACTAAATTGTAAACAAGTGTAAAGAGAGAATTTGAACAAATAAACTTGAAGAACTGAGTGGAGAGTGAAGTTATTCTTTATTTATTTGAATAAATAAAATTTGTTCGTACTTGTTCGTGCTCTGGTTTGGTGAAAACAGAGTGTAAAAAAGTTAATTCGTTTTCAAGTTATCGTAATTAATAATAAGCTCCGTACGAATAATAAAATTCTTTTGATTTAGAGACCGTTCTGCCCTTTCAATAATCGTCATTCACGTGCATCCTCCACGCGCACCATCTCATTAACGTTTTGAACACGTGCAGACCCAAACCGACGTGCTCAGTACGCTGGGTACCTCTGCTAGTGTGCTAATAAAAACTGTTGCTCAACAACAATGGTCACGTGTCTTTTCAGTTCCGGCGTGTGCTTCAAGCCAACAATGGTTAAACGTGCATCAACAATGGAAAACTGTTTCCGTAAGACTTTTTGGTGTCGTTTTTCGCATCACGTTTTTTGTAGATAGATGTCCAGCCTTAAAACATTATCATGTTAAAATCTTATTACAACAAGTTATGCCGGAGTTGCTTCAGAAGGTTCCCTTGGTTATCCGAAGAATCATGCGATTCCAACACCAGAGCACCAGCCCATTTCATTACTCCTGTATATGACATCACTTACAAGGATACTCCAAGTACTCTGACTCACTGATTTTGATGAAAAAAACTGTACGAGTAGATTACTTCAAATGAAGCTCTCATGCAAAGCCATTCAACGCACTTCTCAAAATTTGCAGAGGAAAAAAATGAACAATTGCATGTAAAAACTGTCATATTATTGTTTCACTTAATTAATTTATAGATGGAGCGCTGAAACTCCATAACTGTTTCTAAGGTGAATGTTTTCTGGAATCATTAAGTTTTTTACCAATTCAGATTGAGTAGAAATACTTACATTGTTGCAGCTAAAAATGTTAGCTTAACGTGGCTCAGTGGTAACGCGCTGGCTTCTGGTGAAAACAACCTGGATTCGATTCCCGTGGTTGCCACGATGTTTTTATTTTCCCTCCCTGAAATTTTCCTTAATGTATATAAAAGTTAAATGAAACATTTTTTAAATATAAGGGCAGTTTTCCAATTCATTGTCGTTATTTATTTGTAATTATTATAGAAGGAATGCAAAAGAAATGACCGTAATACGCTATGAATGGACAACTATAAATGAACTTTATAAAAATAGTTAACCGTGATATTACCATTTTTTTAAAGTAATAATAGCGATTTTTTGCAATAATTACAGCTTTTTTCTTTTGTTCAAAAGTTATTGGAGGTCATGTATTCTTTTTAGGTGATGGAATCTAATCACTATCCGAAGTCGATACAGATTCTGGTGTACATTCCGAAAACTGTTCTTCTTCGTTGTATGGCTCATTGTCTAATATTAATTCATTGGTCTCTACAATTTTCTTTTCAGAAATCATGTCCACGATACACATAAATAACTCTTTGCCAATTAATTCAACAGTTGTTAAAATAATGTATGATGAAGAATTCATAGGCATATAATTTACGTCCTTTAACAATTTTTTTACACACTTTTATAGCACTTGCAAGTTCTAATTTTGAGATTTCAAATTCTGAGTCATCTTGATATGCAGAATTGCTTGCTTCACATGTAATATCCATTACGGAAACCTTTTTACATGTCCTGTCACAAGAAAAAACAGCAAGCGACTAGCATATCTGTGACAAGTTAAAATCTCCTATTTCTTAGGAGCGGAAATTTGCTAGCAACGGAAATTTACTATTGCTTCTCTACCTCTCTTTACCTGCATGTGAATATTTATTAAGGTTTTTGCATTCTTCAAAAATATAAATATTACTTGTCACAGATTTAAGATATATTTATAATTTTAAAGATTTTATTGCAGATTTCTTTGGCTAAAACAATTATCCAGCTTCATGTGCTTTTAATTTTTTACATTGTTTATACTTTGTTACCGGTAAATAAAATTTATAGTTGTCCATTCATAGCGTATTACGGTCATTTCTTTTGCATTCCTTCTATAATAATTACAAAAAAATAACGACAATAAATTGGAAAATTGTGATTATGTTTAAAAAATGTCACATTTAACTTTTATATACATTAAGGAAAATTTCAGGGGAAAAAAAAAAAAAAAAAAAAAAAGACATCGTGGACCTCCACGGGAATCAAACCCAGGTTGTTTTCACCAGAAGTCAATGTGTTACCGCTGAGCCATGTTAAGCTATTAACTTTAGCTGCAACAATGTAAGTATTTCTACTAAATCTGAATTGGTAAAAAACTTAATGAGTTTTTTTTCTCTGCAAATTTTGAGAAGTGCGTCGAATGGCTTCGTATGAGAGCTTAATTTGAAGTAATCTACTTGTACAATTTTTTTCATCAAAATCGGTGAATCAGAGTACGTGGAGTCTCCTTACATAATACACTCCATGACTGGTGAATTGGTCAAGTAGGATCAGTTGCTTAGCCACCTCAATCACTGAACCTAAGCCCTTTAAGAGTTTTTCTTCTGAGGACATCTGAAGAATATGGTGTACGATACATACGTGGATTGGGAAGAGGAGCTGATAGCACAGATTTTGGCTGCAAGTAACCATATAAAACAGTGTTTCTAAAACTGTGTGCCGCGAGAGATTTGCTAGTGTGCCGCGCAATTTTTCGAAAATTGTGTCAATAAATTAAAAAAATATTAATTTTCCACCCTAAACAGATAAAATAATTCTTCACAAAAATTAAGATTATTGCAGGTGTGCCGCAAAAATTTTTAGAAATTTTTTGTGTGCTGCAAGATACTTCAGGGATTTTTAGCTGGGTCAGAAATTCAATGAAGGCATGCATTGCTGCTCATGGCAACACTTTGAACACCTTTTGTAATTTTACAAATATGCAGTATTTCGTTATAAAAATGTTATATCCATCAGTATCAAGTTTCCTAATTTCTCCATTTTATGGAATACATTAACAAGAGAGACAATATCATGAGGATTTCTCAGACAGCCATTGCCTGTATGATGTTTGACAATTTTTTTTTATGTATCAAAGATTCATTTACGATTCCCCAGTTTATTGGCAAAAAATATTCAAAATATGATTCTCTACAACCTAAAAGAGTTTATACACATTTCACAAACTCCTGTATACACTCCTGCCTTCAATTATTGTTCAAATAGTATAATGCATCTAAAGTATAGTACAAATTTATTGGATTAATTGCCAGTGTGCAAGACGACTTGGCCTATAAGACTTCAAATCTTAAAGGTCAAATGTACAGAATTTGGGGTATACATGGTGTGTTCAAAACATAACTGAACTTTTTTAATTTTTTTTAAATTTAATATACAGCTTATTGGTCTTTGTCTAGTTCAAAGTACTCCCCTCCTCTATTCACACACTTGTTTCAGCAGCGTTCCCACTTTACCATGAAGTCCTGGAAAGCTTCTTTTGGAATATCCTTCAACGTCAGTGACAAATTTTTCTTAATGTCATCAATGGAGTCAAAATGGCATCCTTTCAGCATTGATTTTAATTTTGGAAACAAGAAAAAGTCACAAGGAGCTAGATCGGGGGAGTAGCAAGGCTGGGGGAGGACAGTCATCTGATTTTTGGCACAAAATTGGTGAATTAACAAGGCTGAGTGGGCAGGCACATTGTTAGTTGCTCTCATAAATCGGACATTGCAAAAATCACCACAAACACTAAAACGCGTTGCACTCAAATGGCAATAACTCGGAAACTAAACAACATGTAAAAACTTGTAAATAGTCCATTAGGCGGAAGGATATGACAATGCAGTGCTGCCAACCGCTCGTTACTACGACGATCCGTTGCCGCATAATTAAAAAAGTTCGGTTATTTTTTGAATAGACCTCGTACATGTATTTGCCATAGAGGATGACTCCCCAGAACATGCTAATTTTTGGCCATATATCTAATTATGGCCTAAGATTATAGTTATAGTAGGTAACTGGCGAACATAATTTTGGGACATAAAAAAATTGAAAAAGTCCCACATGTCTGGACAGTTATTGAACTGTATAATATTTTTTATATAAACAGCATATTAAACAATTAAAATTATATCTTCATAAGAAAAGTTAAGGTTTATTTAAAAAAAAAAAAATCCAAAATTAATTGGCCAACAAACATTATATCCTGTTTTGTGTGGAGTGATTTAATTATTTGCATAATTTCAGTGGATTCTCGCCCTCCTTCAAACTTTTAGCACTAAGTAAAGACGGATAATCGAGATAAACATAATTCGGTGAACTGTCTTTGAAGTCTCTGATGAATTTCAGATGCTTTCACACCTTCGTTGTGGAGAAACTTGATGATTATTCATTGTTCCACTTTGGCCGGCACACCGCTATCTGCCCTTTTGTCATGAGTGGTGCTGCATTTGCATGACAGGCGGTAGTTGCCATCCCAACAATGAAAGTTTGGATTTTTACAACAATGAAATTTACAAAAAATAAATTCCAGATCAAATTTGAGCACCCCTTGTACCTAAATTAGTTTCTATTTCTCACTCTTGCATATTCCAACTATTCATCAGATTTACTTAACACAGATGTGCTCTTTTATTTACAAGACTAACAATTCCCAGCTAATATTATCTATCCCTATAGTTGTTCAGCTTCACCAAGACAGGCATTGATACTTAACACGGAAAGCCACTGAACGACCAATTTATTAGAGACCCTCTTACGGAAAATGGATCAGCCTCCCAGTGACACCCAAACAATGGAACAGGCTGAAGCGGTGTATAAAACAGATGGATTGGATCACAAGCAGAAGAAGTGGACTGAATATGGGTAAATCCAAGGATTTGACAGACTTTGAACGAAGCATGATCGTTGGAGCTCGACGGGTGCAGTTGAGCATTTCACAAACTGCGAACCTCCTCGGGTTTTCCTGTGTAACAGTGTCAAGGGTATTCTGTGAATGGCAGTTATGCCAAAAACAACTTCCAACAAACACAACTCCGGACAAAACAGGGCCGTGGATGAACGAGGCCAACGGCGACTGGCAGGAATCATCCGCAGCAACAGGACGGGAACAGCCCAACAAATTGCGGTGCAGTTCAACGAGGGAGCATCCCAACCCATTTCGAAGCACACGGTGCGGCAAACCTTGCACCGAGCTGGGTTTAACAACAGGAGGCCAGTACGAGTTTCGTCGCTGTCACCACAAAAAAGGAAAGCGTGCCTGCTATGAGCACACAGGCATCGTCACTGGACACTGGATGAGTGGAAGAAGGTCGCCTGGTCCGACGAATCGTGGTTCCTACTTCATCATGCGGATGGCAAACTGCACATCTGGTGCAGACAGCATGAGGCCATGGACCCATCTTGTCAGCAGACAATCGTACAGGTGGGTGGAGGAGAAGTGTTGGTCTGGGGTGTCTTCTCTGTGGACACTCTGGGTCCTCTGATATCCATAGACACATCCCTGAATGCAACACACTACCTAAACAACGTTGCCAATAAGGTGCACCTGTTCATGATGACTGTGTTCCCTGGTGGTGACGGACAGTTTCAGCAGGACAATGTACCCTGTCACCATGCTCGAATGCTCTTGGACTGGTTCGAGGAATATGACGTGGACTTCCACCTGCTTCAGTGGTCACCCGATCTCAACCTGATCGAGCATTTATGGGATGAAGTGGAGAGAACCATCCGACACCTTCCAAAACAATCGTCCAACCTGCACCAATTACGGGACACTGTGATGCCACCCTGGGCTGCTATTCCTCCGCAACTGTTTCAACACCTTGTTGAATCCATGCCAGCACGTATTCAGGCAGTTCTCGCCACTAAAGGAGGTGCAACATGCTATTAGCTGGGTGTCTCTAATAAATCGGTCGTTCAGTGTATATACCAGTCGTTTAACTCAATTTGCTGGAACTGATCTGTTTTCTATAGGGGAGTGAAATATTGGGCCTACTTATCTTTAGAAATAAGTTTGTTAATCCCATATAAAATTTTTAAAAGGACCTTTAAACGATTTATATTCTCAAATGATATGCCTCAATTAAGTCATTATTTTCCTCTTTCTTTTTTTTTTGATTATTCCGATTGCTGTGGTAAATTCATCTAATGATTTCAATTAGGTAATGATTTCATTATTCACTCTATAGGTAACTTATTTGATTTCAATACCTATAAAGTGCAAAATATATCCCAATATACCTGTTAGCTATTATCTTAATTGACGAATGGAGAATGTATTATAAATATAGTTTTTTTTTATTTGTTATTTTTTTTTGTTGTTGTTTTGTTAGACTAACGTTGTTCTAGTACGATGTAATCTTCTCTAACAACCATAATTCTAGCTCTGTCTCCCATTGCCTCTAATTTGCTTTTGACTATATTTTTGGTTAAATTATTTGTATCTACTATAACAACTATTTTTTTTTTTTTTTTGAATATTCACTGTTATTTTCACTTGCCCACAGGTTCCTAACTAGTCGGTCGCTGACCATACTGGCCCCAGTTGGGCATTATAATATTATGTACCTTTAAATAAATAAATAAATAAATAAATAAATAAACAAGGGACATACTCATCAAAATGTGGCTGAATAATGTAGTGTGAAAGGAGTGATTTCCAGATATAATGAGGTGTTTTCGTGAGTGTGGGGATGTAAGACGAGCTCAAAAATTGGTTGTACTTTAGCAATAACAGATCAGTTAGGGTGCTGAGAAGGTTATCAACTGCCGATCGTAGAAAGACTGCAGTACAACTCAATCAAGAAATTAAAGAACATGTGGTGTAAATATCAATGTCACCAGTACACAATGACACCTAAATGATGCTAATTTGATGGGAAAACAGCCGGCAAAAAACCTCTTATGTCAAAAAAAAAAAAAATCGAATGGCTAAGTGCATGTACTGTCATTTATTTGATGTTTTTGCTGGCATCCATCTTGTTCCTCACCTGTTGTAATAATATCATCATTCCCAAATTTTCATTTGATTGGTTGCTGCTAATTAGCCATTGCTGCTCTGTTGAACAAAATGGTTTCTACATTTGCGCTGGGGCTTGTAGTACCAAAATTTACAGGAAAATAGTTCCAGTGACAATGTATGAATATGATGTGTGATTCAACTTTCTTGCTATTTTTCTGTAATCAGCACTTAAAAATCTACTGGAACCAACTGTCAGAGTGCAAAGATCTTTTCCATTGCAGGCCTATGTTATTTTTTATTTTTGCTTTCAGCATAACAGAACATGAGGTCTTTAGAGTTTGGTTCTATGAGTATTTCTCCTTTTATGGATGGGAATAAGAATGAAAATAATTTAAGATTCAGATTTAAATCTTCTGATGTTGAATTGGTCCATGTTGCATTAAGGTTTACACGATGATACATTTAATAATTTCCTATTTCCAACAAAACTTTTATTCCATGAAAAAAACTATCTTCACTTTAACCATCCCTGACTAACATGTCAGAACTATACAAAGTCAAATGAATTGATTAGCTGTATGCTGATATCTAGTTCACATCATAATGACTACTAGAAAAATCAGGTTTTTATTATTATATTTTGACATGTATAAGAAAATCTGAGCTTGTTAGTATATCCTACAACAGTGTTTCCTTTCAAATTGAAATAGTCTGCAGCATTCCTTAAATTGTTGTAGTTTATATTTTCTAATTTATAAAATAAAAAATACAAGTGAACTGAGGTCATAAAAACTTATTTTACAAAATTTAGGATACATCAATCTTATCCCCTTCAAAATACTCTCCATTTGTAGCAATACACTTATCTCATCTTCGTTTGCATTCTTCAAAACATCCTTGGAAGTGCTCAAAAAACAGGCTCTCCGGCTGCTTCGTCGTTATCGTGTTTTATTGTCTCCACATCGTCCCATGCTGTCCCTGCATGACCATTTTGCATTTTGGGAACAAAAAGAAATTACAGGGGCAAAGTCTGGTAAGCAGGGAGGGTGATCTAATTACATACTGTATGTGCAGGTGTGATTTTTCTCAAGAGACATGCATATCCATTCTCTCATCAATGGCTCAATTTTGATATTCTGTGGACCACAACAGGCAAGCTTTCCTCTTTTTCTGTGACAAAAAAGGCACCCTGGATTACCCTGATTACACTCTGCTGTTTGACTGTCGATTCATGCATTGATCAGAATTCATACTATTCACAGCCCTGTATAGTTTAATTTCTATAGTTCTGTAAATAATGAAATCACAAACAATTATATTTATTCATGTAAAAACTCAAATAACCATGTACATTATCTGAAATAAACTAATGACAATTTTTAGCAATCTAGTCTGAGGCTTGATTCGTAACATGACACTTGGGTTTGGGGGGGGGGGGGGTCCTTTCATTATACGGGGTGATTCCTAAAAAAGTGTGTATAACTGTAAGCAATGACAGAGATGACCAGAATGAACATTTTCTTTTAATACAATGTGGGTCCGAATTTGAACGCTAACTGAGATATGAACAGAAATAAAAATGCCACCACCAAGATCAACAACTTAATAACTCGGGTTCTGCAATGCCTAGAATAATGAATTTTGGGGGAATAATAGGGTATATAAAGATGTATACCGCTAAAATTTGATCGTCGTCCAACGAGTAGTTTCCGAGTTATGCATTCAAAATTGTAACAGTGCTCACTTGCAAGTACTAACCAGAACGTGTTACGATGTTGAGTGCGTAACTCGAAAACTACTCGTTGGAAATAGTGTGCTCCATTATTTTGTATTATCCTGTTGTATAATGTGACCCTCTATTTTTGACTCACTGCAGTTTTACTAGAAATAAAATATGCATAAATATACAGAAAACCTCTTTCTTTTTTATATTTTAATAAAAAAATCAGATGCTTTACAATTAAAAACTTTTAAAATTTGATTCAGTATCGTTCAGTTCTTCAAAAAGTTCCTTAAGACAATACCTACTGTCAGTGGTTTATTAAAAAAAAAAAAAAAAAAAAAAGGTTATTTAATTTTGAACAAAGAAAGAGATGAATGATACAGTTACTCTATATTGCATGTATTTTGATTGTATTTTTACAGTATATTTCTGTTTAATTTGATTGTATTTTTACAGAAGAAATATAGTCGCTATGTAAAAGTTAACATAGTCAAAAAGAAGGCTGTGTGTGTACTTGCACTGACATAGCATAACAAGAATCGTTCCTGGCTACGTGCACTACGTGTTACGAGTCATTTTACAAATGGCTGCCGCATTTCCTTGAAAGAAGTCAGTGAAACGTTTCACATATCCTATGGATCTGCATGGGATATAGTGCACGAGAAGTTTGGATACCGCAAAGTCTGTTCACATTGGATTCCTAAAAGTCTGACACCAGAAGAGACCGGCAACAGAATGGCGTGCAGTCTGCAACATGTGCAGTGGTACAACCAGGAGGGAAATGCGTTTCTGAATGGCAATGTTACAGAAGATGAGTCCTGAGTCTTGCACTTCCCACCTGAGCCTATAACTGCAAGCATGGTGTGGAAACATCCACATTTTCCGGTTCGCAAAATATTTAAAGTTTTTCTTCAGCTCGGAAGATTATGTTTACAAGTTTTTAAGATATGCAACACATCCTTATTTGCACAGTTCCTGCCTCGTGGGTCATCCATCAATGCCGTTACCTATTGTGAAACGTTAACTAAACTGCAGCGTGCTATTCGTGATAAGCAACTAGAAAGAGGAAACGATGTTCGACTTCATGACAACGCATGCCCGCTTAAGGTCAATGTTATCAGAGCAAAGCTGGTCCGTTTCAGTTGGGAGGTCTTGGATCACCCAGCTTACAGTCCAGACCTGGTGCCCTCGGACTACACCTCTTTGGTCCCATGAATGCAAATCTCCCATCCGCCATTAGCTGTATTCATTGCAGAGTTCAATGAGCGGAGTATCCTAAAACTGGTGCAGTGTTGGGATAAATGCCTAAATTGTCAAAGTGCCTATGTGGAAAAGTAGATAAAGACGTGTAGTTTCAGCTGCGCTTAGTTGTTTACCTGTAGGTTTTGTAATTTTCTTTGAAAAAAAAAATGGTGTTTACTTTCTAATATCTCCTTGTACAAAACTTTAAACACTTTAAATTAATGTAGTAAATACACTGATCTTACAGGGAAAATTAAAATCACAAACTGGTAGGAAAATCACACACACATACACACACACACACACACACACACACATGCGAGAGTTTGGCTTAACTGATGTAGTTTAGATTTCTCGTCACCAGCATGATTTATTGTTTTCAGTATTACATCTGGCACTGACTCACCAAAACAAAATTGTTATACACTATGCAATGCGTGAACAACTGGTGACGCAATTACATTTAGAAAAAATACGACATGAGCCATATGTGTATCGTTTTTAGTCATTTTAATTATTGTGTAAATAACAGTAATAATAAATTCCCCTTTATAAATTATAATAGAAAAGTAGATAACATATAATAAATATACAGTTCACCAGTTATAGTCCAATTATTGCTGATAATTATGAGATGTGGTTCATTTATTGGAAGAGATGATTTTTTTTGCAGAAGGAAATTGAAGAGTTGAAACAAATCTTGAAGAAAAGAATTTGAAAAAATGAAGTTCTTGAAGAATACCTTGGAGAAGGGAATTAAAGTTTTTGGAGGAATTAGAACTTTGAGGAGTACCTTGAAGGAAGGAATAGAAGAGTTGAAGAATTGAAGAAATGACGATTTTAATGTATACATATACTATCTGGCCATTCGTCACCAGACACCACATACCAGTAAGTTAAACCGGACCCCGCACGACAAAACTATTATGTAGGGCCACCTTTCACTCCAATGACATTCGCAACCTTCGAAGAAGACTTTCCACCAATTTGCGATACATGTCTGCAAAAATCTTGCTCCATTCATCCTTCAAATTGGCAAACAGCTCAGTGGTGTTCTTTGGGTAGCATGGCCTGGCTCTTAACTGGCACTCCAATTCGTCCCAAAGATGTTGAATGGTGTTCAGGTCTGAACTTTAGACCGGCTAGTCACGTTTCCCTCACATTCATTTCCTCAAACCAATTGTTAATAATGGCTGCTGTATGACAGGTAGCGTTGTTGTGCTGAAACATGCATGGGCCATACCAAAGTGTTCCCACAATGTCAATAGCGCAGAATTGCCCAGAGCTGTTTGGTACACTTCAGAATTCATGGTTCCTCAAACTAAGAACAAGAGGACCAAGACCATATGACGAAAAGCAGAACCAGACCATGAAGCCACTCCTCCTAATTTCACTGTGGGTACGACAAGTCCTGTAAATCACATTCACCAGTCATTTGCCAAACCCACACATGTCCATTGGATCACCACAACTGCAGCAGGATTCATCACTGTATAAGATGGTTTTCCATTGTCTGGAGTCTAACGGTGGCATTCCTCGCATCATTAAAACCTACGGCTTGAATTGAGGGCTGTGATATTTGGCTTGTGAACTGCTACTCATCCATGAAAACCAAGTGCAACGATCTCCCGACGGATAGTACGATCACTTGCATCACTTACAATGCCGATCAAAAGTCCTGTGCAAATATTTTTAATGAAGCCTTCCGGTTTTACATCACCACACGTTTCAAGCATTGGCAGTCGCGATCTGGTTGGCATGTTATAACCCCCTCTCGCTTCCACTTCAAAATAACATCACTCACAATCTAGATGGGTTTCTGAAATTTGTTGGAAATCTCAATGATCGAATGCCCAAATCTGTGGGCTCCAATGATCATCCCTCTTTCCTCAGCACTATCAAGGAAAGTACATACCTGAAGTTGTTCAATGGACTTTTTTTTTGCCCAGCGACAGTAGTGCTTCGGAAGTGAAAAGTTCAAAAAACATGATGGTAAGAGGGCAAGCATAATTGTTAGCAGCAGCCGCCGAAGAATTGCAATTAACACAATCTTAATTTTGCTGTACAATTATTCATCGCGAAATAATTCATAAGATGAGGTAAGCATCCATGAATACTATTTTCATTTAAAATTATAAAGCACCGTGATACATACTCCCTCATCAATGCAACTTATCACTTGACATTTCAAATGATACCAGCCTTGTTTCAAATGATGGGAAATTTATGAAGATTACCGAATTAATTATTAAAATGAAATAATAAATTAAGGAAATGGTTTTTAATTACTACAGACATTTTTTACTGGAAGGCAACTAGCTAATTTAAATAACCTATTTTTAAAAACTAAGTTTGTTTAGAAACTTGAGAATTCATTCAATTGTTGTCTGCTGCTACTTTCATTGCTTTCATGTGAAGTGGACTTACTTAATGTCGTGCTTATTGCTGAGTAGTCGAAGAAAGAAGTTTACACTCACACACACATACACACACACACACACACACACACACACACACACACACACACACACACATACTGTAATGGTCTACTTCATAAAAGAAGGATCAGAACCGTACACGACAAAACTAAGACGGAGACGACCCACGGAATACCCCTATGGGACCCAAACAGAAAACCCACTTTAACAGTAATAAACCAAATAAAGAAATACTAAACTCCCCTAAAACCAGGTAGAGGAGAGAAGTCAACCACAGAGTAACCACTTAGAGTCAAGTTCTTTCTTCCAAGGAAACTTCACCAATAAAGTTATCCCATTAAGAAATACAAAAAAAAATTAATAAACTGCAAAATACGTAGCCCAGTGGCCGGAGTCTAACCTTTATTATTTACAATTAAACTTAGTTAACTCATTCCAGACCTTATTTAAATAAATAAAATACAAAAGGGACAATCTATAGTGAATACATTAAAAAAAACAAACTGACAAGCTTTACACTTTTTTTTTTTTTTTTTTTAAATAATATTGCACAATTTACAAATTCAATATTCTTGGAGATAACAACTGTACTCTTCTAGAACAAGGCCTGCGTGTCTTTCTTCCCAGGAAAGGTTTCCATTACTTTTTCCGCTTTTCTCGAAATCTTAGGGGTCCACTCTATTTTTTCGAAAGTTGGTATACTCAGCCAAGGGTAATGTAAGAAAAAAAAATAATTAAAAACGGATAAAGCTATTCCAACGAACGAACAGTCAGCCGAAAGGCAAAAAAGATTCTTAGGGTACACTAACGATGAATAACAATTACGGCTTCAGAAAAAATTACAAAACAAAAAAACATTATCGGAGAAGAAAATGGGACACGCTTACAAATTGTGAATGGGGTATACAGGTGTCGTTCAATTTCTTTTTCTTACTATAAATCATGGGGTTAACTCTGCAAGCTTTCATTAAAACAATTTTCTTTTTTTTTTGTACCTTAGGTTCCGTAATCATGCTTCAACGAGGGAGCCTGTTTCGCAAATTCTAAGCGCAAAAACATAAATAGGATACAAAATTACAATTAATAATCAGTAAACATAAATTACAGTTAAACTCCAGTTATATCAAATTAAAAATTCAACGTGCTACAATCAGAGTGTACACTCTAGGGGTCATATCTTGCGGTAGAGTTCCTTCCTGCTGGGGCTGAAGCTCGACGCTAAAAAAGACAGAGCGCGTTGTGTAGACCTTTTTCTGTAAGGAAGACCTACGGTAACCCTGATGCAGTTGCTCTCTTACGTCACCATTGACGTAGCTGTTGATGTAAAGTCCAGTATGCTGTTGCTAAAGGTGCATAGTTCTTCACGTTATTCGGGATTACATAATCATGCGCTTCAATATTGATAAGGCATTCATGGTAGAATTCACGGGTCCAAGTCTTGAGGTGGTCGGAGAGCCAGAGAGGGAGGTCACTCGATTCAACGGTCGTAAACTGTTCTTGGAGAGGGGGTTCATGGTGGTGTACTCCAAGACCAGACTCCAAGTCTAAAGGTGGGTTCCCATAGCTCGCTTGGAGCGTGAAGCTTGAAGCTCTGAGCGTTTTGCTTGTGATTTTTCAAGCTCAAGCTATCCTAAACACCAAGCTGATATGCGCTAGTTGCATGAAGCGCTTGGATTTTCAAGCTGCTTTTTTGCTTCAAGCGGATATCTAGGTCAGTTTGATTTTAAAGCTACAAGCAGCTTGGAAATTACTGAGACGCATGCGCACTATATGCCTTTCCCTTGTGATTGCAAAGGGTGCGTACATGGGGTCGCTATTGTGTGAATACAAAGGAGAAAAGGAAAGGAAAAATTCCGCGATTTGTATTTGTTTCCCTTTTCTCCTTTGTATTTATGATTTGTTTGAAGAATATCTTCAGTTTATTATTATTTCTTCTTTGAGTATTATAGTATGGCTTAAATTTTTTTTTATTAATAAATTTATTATTATTTCTTTTATTTTATTTATTTTATTTATTTATTTATTTAACTTTATTTATTATTTGTTAGTTTATTTTATTACATTTGATTGAGTTTATTTTATATAATTTTTAAATTGTTATTTTATATTTATTTTTATTTTCAATTTATTTTAATTTATTTTATTTTATTCATTTTTTATAATAAACACTAGGTGATGTGCCCGGCATTGCTCGGTCTGTTTATTTGATGATATTTTGACGGAGTTTCCCTTGCGCCATCTTTTGAGGAAACAAACAAACATAAATCAAGATATATTATATTTACCCCACCCCCTCCCTTTGGGGACATGTAAACCTTACTCTGAACCTAACGAACATATGGTGCGAATATGAGCTCAATCTGATAAGTGGTTCAAAAGTTTTTAGAACATTTACAGACGCACCCTGAACCTGAATTTTTATATATAAAGATTTACAGTTTTTATTCATGAATTATATTGAATTTATTAAATTTATTTAATTGTTATTTTACTCGTTTTATTTTATCAATTTGTGTATTACTTTATGTAATACTTAGGTTTATTTAATTAATTAATGAATAGCTCTGTTTATTTAAATTTAATTGGTTTTGTTTTGTTTAATTTTATTCTATTTATTGTAGCATCAGCAAAAATAAAAATAAATACCATGTATTGCTAAATTGGAAATACGCTATCCTTTTTATAAAATACTTTTAAGATTAACTATCATAGCTTCTTAAAATTTAAACTTGTTCTCTGGAAAATTAACAACAAATGTTTTCATGCATTGAGAGGCGCCATGTTTTTTTGAATTCCCGCATGCAATTTCTCGCGAGACACATTACTTTCTAGCGAGCTATGGGATACCTTCAATGTTAGCTTGGCTTTTCAAGCTGTATTTTTCTAGCAAGTAGAATTTGTTTCAAAGCTCAAGCGAGCTATGGGAACGCACGTTTAGTTCAATGAGAAAGGTCTTGCTATGACAAGATCGAAGACCTAAACTGCCTGTTCATTGCTCAATCGTTAACCATCAAAACTTTCAATAATAGTCTCGCACATCACCATTCGCGCGACATGCTCCACGTTCTAACAAATGATTTTTACATCGACACATAAAGATAAACCTTAATCATTGTCAGGAAATTCAAAGGTTTAAAAAAAGGCAACAATATAACGGCTTGACGTACGAGGAAAAAGAAAATACACATATAAATACAAAATGATTATAAAGGCTTAACAAAACTAGGCATAAAATAAAAATAAAAGAAAATAGAATAAATTACGTTATCACATAAGAAAAATGTAATAAATCATGAAAGTACTATAGCAAATAACGCTTCTTTTTTTCCTTTTTACAAAAGGCAAATATAATTATTTTTGTCAAAACTTAAATCTATATTTTCTCTCATTTTCTCGTTCTTGAATAAGAAAACCTCATGAACTATGTTTTAAGCCTCTAAGAATTACACCAAACACTCAAATGTAAAAAAAATATTTCCTAAATTACAGGCATTACGACGGAAAAAAAAGTGGAACGTTACAGCACACACATTCATGCTTTAACTATGGCTTTAACCCTTTTGCTACGTAAAGCGGATATAACCACACAAAATTATATTATCTCTACCTACGGAAATCTGATTCATCTCACAGGGTTTAAAAAACTTCTTGTTATGCTGCTAAAAGTGGATAAATCCATCTTCTCAAGAATGAAAATAAAATTTAATTACGCAGTGAAAGGGTTAACAATGGAGTCTCCGTATGGCTATGTATGCTCAAATTTTTTTGTTTTGCGGTTTATTTTGAAAGAAACAAAATTTCGCATTTTCTTATTTTGCAAGCATCAATAGTAGCTTCAGATGAGTAACATATTTCGATTTGGTGGGAATCTCTGAGGTATATGTTCATGTAATTCCCTTGTAAGTTCATATCATCTGTTCATACAGACTGCAGTAGCTGCTATGAGTGTATTCTAGCCTGTCAACATCTTTTATAGGTTGTATTATGTGTATAGGGATGATCCCATGCACTTTTGGACAGATGTCCAGTGATGAATGGCCAAATAGTTTTATCTTGGAGAAAGAAATTAACACCCATGAAGAAATGAATATCTTGTAGAAGGGAATTGAAGATGTTGAAGAAATTTAGAATTCTGAAATTTTTTGAAGAACCAAACATTTTTTCTTAACTTTTATAATAGTTAAAAGCCATTTCATCAGAAAGTCATTAACAAATTCATTATATTTTTATTAGAACTGCATTTTATAAATGTTTTCATTGCGAAACAAATGACCATTATATGATATGAAATTTTACATGAAAAATAAATTTCATACACTTCACTATTGTATACGTTTGCGTTAATAAATTTAAGAAATTTTAAAAGAAAACAAATACACTTATTAAATTATTTTTAAATTATTAATAACATATGCTATTCATCAGAATGCTCACCCATACTGCTGATTCTCGAAGAAGTACAAGAGCAAATTCATGTCGTTTATCCATACGATGTTTACTTTGTACAAAGATCTCAATGATTCGTCGAGTCATCATTAGAGGAGAGTAAGATGAACTGAAAATGAAATAAAATTTAATATCATCTCAAAATCAGTTACTTTATTGAAAATAGATGCTGGAATGTGCATTACCCATCCCCAAGTCTGAACGGATTGGAATCCATTTCCGAAGAAATGTCCAAGCAAATGACCTAACAAAGAAAAAAAAAAAAAAAAAGTACAAAAAGATTTTTTAAAAATTTTATTAAAAAACTCTTACAAAATAGAAAATATTCTTAAATTTTAGATTCTCAAAATTAAGCTAAAGCATTAGATAATAATCATTTTGTATCTTGATTTAGTTTATAATCTTTTACTGCTTCATCAAATATCAATTATTAATTTGGAATCCACCCTTATCAACTGGCAAGTAAAGCTTCTCTGACATCAAACAGGTAGCCAAATGAGACACATGGCAAAATTTTAGTGGCAGAGAGTATCCATGTTGAGTGCTAGGTCGAGGTGAAGTTAACATGGGAGTGTGTATGGGAGTTACAGCAGTTCCTTAAAGACACAGATGGGATACCAAAGAACATCAGAAAGATAAAAGACAGTTATGTTGCAACCTATAAGCGGAATGTCGGTTTGTCACATGCAAGTGCCACTAACCTTCACATTGACTGCATTTAACGCCTTGTATTTCCTAATTTTATCTACAATAAAATCTTGACTTGAAGTCAAACATTTGCATGTTTGCGTAATATGCAGTCTTGTTACTGCAGCCAAAATCGAGTATAGAATTTAGGAACACAATGTGTTTTACTTCGTTATAAGGATATTTAAGAAGTTTATAAAATACAAGATGCAAAAAAAAAAATCAAAGAAATCCCCATGCTGAGAAGTATTATTAAGATTTTTCGTGTCACCTGAAGAAGTTTTTGAAAAGCTTGGCGATTCCATACAGATTTAAATTGGTTTTCTTCTTTTTACATTTTCTCCAAGAGATAGCAGTGGCTATTCAAGTTTTTTATTTTGACAACCTTAATTATTTCTCAGCATAGATCATTTTTTATATTTCGCATAATCTAAAAGAACTTGGTTATAAGGTAATAAGTATAGTCCATTCCTTTTCATTTGTATCTTTGATAAAATCAGGAATAAAAAGAAAAATCAGTCGGCATTATTCTGTGCATTCCCAGTTATGTATTGTAAAGCCTCTATCTAGAAGGAAATGCAAAGATCTATTCTCTGGTAATATAAAGTTGGGACTGAAAAGAAATACAGTATATATCACAGCCAAGTTTAATTAATAATCAATTTTTGTTAAAGGGGGAGTCCAGCCAAATATGAATTCTCTAAAATTTAGCAATCTTAAAGGGGGATCTGAGGGGTATAACTTTTTTCGATAATAGGTTGATAACAATCTCTAAAAATTGGAAATTATTAGGCATTCTTTGATGCACACATGAAGAGAAGTATGCGGTCTGATGATGCATTCAACTGGTATCTGATCGCCAGCATTTATTTTCCCTATTGCAGCTGTGATGGCGAAAAGCTGTATAAAAATTTAAACTATGGAGGAAAAATAGTTTGATACAGCCCTACATGTTTAAACCGGAGTCCGTGATTCTTGACTTGCTGTTCCCCATTTTTTTACTTTTTCGCTTTTTTTCTGTTTCGTTGAATGACATGCAGACATAGAATTTTGTGATCAAGCATTGATTACTTCGCGGTAGACAATATTCTTAGTGTAGACGCCATCTTCATCTTAGTGCTCTGGGTTCTCGATCAGAAGCTTCACGTTCAGTCTCATTATAGTTCCACGTATAGTTGGCCATGAGCGAACATGGATCTGGGTAGATACAACCCCGAGTAATGCAGTAATTGACACTGAAATTGAGACTCCAAGTACTCTGACTCACTGATTTTGATAAAAAAAAATTCTACATATAGATCTCATCAAATTAACACCCATGCAAAGCCATTCGACACACTTCTCAAAGTTTTGCAACGAAAAAAATTCGTTAAGTATGTTATAATTGCCTACACTTTATAAATGCCTGAATTGTAGCATAGATTTTTATCTGGTAGAGGTGATCTAGTGGTAAAACATTAAATTTCTATTTTGCAGGTCCGGGTTCAAGCCGGCGTTCGATAATTGTTTGGTTTATTTTTTCCTCTTCGTAAAATTTTTAACGTGTATGGAATGTGTAATTCATCTACTAAACATATTTACGATTTTTCCAATTTGCTACCATTATTTTTCTATAAAATGCATATAAGAATTGTAATTAAACATAAACTTAAATTTTCGATTTGCTAAGGTTATTTTTACATAAATTGAAAGGTTGTGACAAGTTATATTTATTTCCTTTTGTAAAAAAACAACAACACAAAAGCAGTTATAATTACCTCTGGAGAAGACCGAGGTAATAGTTAACTTTCCTCCTAGAAACAGGAAATTGTAATTTGGTGGCAAATGTGCTAGTTAAAAATGATAACGAAGGGTGTTTGATAAACTATAGATACCAATATGGTGCATCATACATCTATTTATTAGTAGTACATGGTGCAAATAGTGAGGCCGCGGGCTAGGCAACTTTCGCAGAGCAAGCCAGCTCTGTGAAGTTAAGCATCGCCTAGCACGGCTAGTCACTGGATGAGTGACCATTTAGTGATGCGAGATCTTACCCCCTCATGCTTCGAAGGGCACGTTAAGCCGTCGGTCCCAGTTGCTACTATCATGTCCTAGCAGTCGTAAAGCTGGAAGAAGCTCAAAAATGCATCTCCCAACCCATCTGGTCAGCGTGGGAGACTAGACCAAAAATACCCTCCAAAACTGAAGAGAAGATGGAAAAGATTGGGAAGCCTGTAGACTGAGACAGGCTGAAACAAACAAACAAAACATGGTGCAATAATTATTTAATTTGTGTGCGAGTTCAATGTCATCCCAAAAGTTGCAAAAATTTATAAAAATAATTAAATGTTTCTTCAAATGTGGATGGATAAACTTTTTTTTGAGTGCTCATTTATCACTGTGGATCATTAATTATAATAATTCTCGTATATGCATTTTATAAAAATAATGATGGTAGCAAATTGGAAAATCGGAAATATATTTAGTAAATGAATTACACATTCCTATACAAGTTAAATAAATTTGAAAAGAGGGGGAAAAAAATAATTACCAAACACCAGATTTGAACCCGTATCTGCAAAATAGAAATCTGGTGTTTTACCACTAGACGACCTGTGCCAAATAAAAATCTATGCTACAATTCAGGCATTTATGAAGTGTAGGCAATTATAACAAACTTTATGAATTTTTTTCTCGGAAAATTTTGATCAGTCTGTCGAATAGCTTTGCATGGGTATTTAATTTGGTGAGATCTATACGAAGAATTTTTTTTTCTTTATCAAAATCGATGAGTCAGAGTACTTGGAGTCTCCTTGTGAGACTTGGTGATGGTCATTGTGAAGTAAACCTACACGGGGAAATGCTTGCGTCGAATCTGGAACAGGAGAGTCTTGTCATTACTGTTGCAATAGATGAGCTGCAACAATACATCATCACCTCACGGTTCCCTGCGAGTATCTTGGCATGGGTGCTACGGGTCTTGAACTCAAATATCTCAAGCAAGAGTTGCACAGCCCTCTTCCTGACTTCACGTTACGCAGGAGAATCACTGGTACATATTCTCAAAGCTTGTGTACTGATATCCCCAGCGTAGTTCGGGCTCTCTTTGATAAAATTTTGCAATATTTGAATGTGAATATACAGTAAAAATAAACACCTTAAAAATCTTGCAATTAATACAGTAATATTTCATGACCAATTCAGCAGTTCGACCAGGCTTCGGTCATGTCGGAATGCTGTGTATAGCTGATTGAGTTTATTTTCTGAATGTGGTTCCGAAAGTGGGAGGAAATAGAATTAAAATTAAAGAATACTCTGATCTGACGTTTCTTCATCTCAGGCTATGGCAGAGTTCTTCTATTTCCTTCTAATTAATGCACCTGCTTCAACCCCTTAATCCCTTAATGAACCTTATTTATTTTGCACAAACTTTGCCTTGCGTTGTTGGTCATGAGATACCACTTATTAGTATGCCTTGCCATCATTATGAATATCGAATATCGTACAGCTGCGCATATATTGGTGTATGTCCTGGTAACTCGTCAGCAAGCCATTCCGAAGCTTGCTGTCTGTTTTCTGTTGTCCCGGAAGCTTCCTCTAAAGCATTGTAACTGGGGACAGAGGGGTTCTCAAGCTCGACACAAGGGGTCACTTTCAGCCAATGAAAACCCCGAACCTTCTTCTTAGAATTAATAGTTATTAGAATATAAGATTTTCTTGGAACGAATGTTCTATCATTGTTTGATCATTGTTAATAATTCTTGGAAACCATTCGGTTCTATTGCCAAGGCAACAAAACATGAAAGTATTGTTGCATCAGCTTGAAAGTACTGTTGCATCAGCATAACTTTCATGCAAATCCCGGAAAGCATAATGCATACAGACAATTGAGCAGGAAACTGTTTTTTATATTTTATATAACAGATTATCATGTCCTTTGACCTTGAATCAGGTGAGCACAAGCACTCTAGAGCCCATCATTTGCTTGAAATTTCGTTAAATTGTGTGTTTTATGTCGACTGGAATAAAACTACATACATTAGAATTTAAGTATTCTGATTATTTTTCAAAATGAATTCAGTGCTATAATTTGTGAATTACATGCTAGCTGCGCCTCACATTTTGTGGTAGACTTCCCTTGATGTTCAGGGTGATTATAATTAAAGTTTAAGTTTCAAAACGCTATAAAAAAGAACCACTTAGTAGAATGACATCTAATTGGAACGGAATATTATTGAAGAAGGGGGAAAGCTTACGGCATAAGAAAAAAAAGTAAGTCCAAATTTTAGCAACAGATGGCACTGTAAGCGTCGAATCAAGTCTTTTCCTCCCTCTACCAGATTGCACATCATAAAAACCTGTCTTTTCGAATTTCTGAATCATTTTCTCCAGACCCACGGCAGTCATCAGACCAACACCTTTTTCATATCCTTGAGTGTTCTGAACTTCTGCAGAGCTACTGGTGCGGAATCATTGTTCTTGTAAAAAAGCTTTACAAGCAGAGCGCGGTCCTTCAATGAGACACCCATGGCGAACTTCTCGGATGCAAAATGAGGAAACGCAGTGTACCTGGCATTTTTATAACAAATGAAATGAGTCGTGCGCATGACAGGTATTTTCATTTACATATGCTGTCGCTTACAGCGCCATCTGTTGCTAAAATTTGGACCTACTTTTTTTTCTTATGCCATAAGCTCCCCCCTTCTTCAATAACATTCCTTTCCAATAACGTCATTCTACTAAGTGGTTCTTTTTTTATAGAGTTTTGAAACTTAAACTTTAATAATAATCACCCTGTACTTTACTCATGTACCAAATTTCACTGTCTTCTGCCATTCTCAAGGTCTGATAGTTCCTTTGTTAGTTACAAGTTAGTTACATTAGTTAATTCACCCTATGTACAATTTTTATTTGCCCAATTTTTATCAGCTGTATTTCAGATTTATATTACCTGGTTGATTATAATGGTATTAAAATGAGAATCTGTTTCAATTTTAATTACTGAATGAGCAGTTCTATTGTGAAGTTTTTGGAGCCACAGAATGAGAGTCACTTATAAGGAAAGGAGATTTCTTCATGAACAGCAAGAGATCACATGTTAGCATCTGTAAGCAAAAGTTATTACTATCTTCCAATGAACTTTCAAAATCATTCTCCTGCTATCTTAACACTATTTTACTACTGTTTTGATAACTGGCTGCCACTGTGATAACGTTTATGTTTATCATCTCTTAATGTACTCAATTCACAGTTTTGAAGCCCCATTTCAATTCTTTTCGATAATGGAGTCAGAGTTCCATCAAATTTTCCATTTTTTTTTATTATAAATTTAAACTTTAATTTGGAATTTTTTTTAAGGCTAGATGAATGCTAATACCTTCAAGGGCAACTGACAAAAAAAAATCACCTATCAATGAAAGTCAAATTTAATTATTTTATAATATAAAGCTCATACAACTAACTCTAATTCTAATAACAGCTAGCCCTGTTGCGTTCGTTCTCTAACTTTGTTACTGGTTCATATCTACTTCATAAGTGATTTATCATATCCTTAGAAAATTATTACTTGAGAAATTCATGTGGGAAAAAGAAGTCACTAAAGTCCTGTGCCAGTGAAATGGGAAAAAGAGTGAAGGGAGTTTTCCTCTACCATGTGGGGCTTTGAAAATGACAAACCATGGTATTGAGAGGTTTGCATTGGATTATATTTACATTAAAGTGAATACATTAAAAAAAAGAATCTCGTTTACATAATTTTTCTCTGAGTATCCTTCACAACAAATTGGACATTAAACTTCAGGCGAATAAACAAATTATAATAGAAATATGGCCGCACTTTAGGCTATGTCCACCAGTAGGGGACTTCAGTGATTTTATCCCGCATGAATTTTTCAAAAATAATTTCTAAGTAATATCATTCACTTATTAAGTAGAGATGAAACAGTAGTAAATTCAGAGTATGAACGTCTCAGAGCTGGCTGATATCATCCAGGAAAATTAGGGAAAATCTGGACTTTAATCTATAATAAAATTTATATGAAATTAAAATGAATGTGGAATTTATATTACCCACACATATTCATTTATTATATTAACACACTGTGAAAATTACAATGAAAGTTACAATATTATAAAGACATAATAATATCAAAAATATTGCCTTATTTTTGATGATAACACAGGCTAATGATGAAAATTTTTTTGAATGAATCTGCCTTATCCTTGTGGTTGTTGTGTGCTGAATGTGAATCTGCTTTTAGATTTTTTCTATTAAGTCACATTTCTAAGTTATGCACATAGAGATTGTAATGTTAAAGTAATAAGTGTGAAGAAAAGTGGTTGCAATGTTAAAGTATCCATGTTTTTGTTTCACAAAAAAAATTATCAGGGCCCAAACTCTGAATAATTTAAAATGTTGCATTGACAAACAAGAATCCTGTAGGTGATATATAAAAAAATAAAAACTGAGCTCAGATATAGATTCAGCATAAACAAAGGATAAGAATCAGCTCTTCACATTAAAGTTTTAAAAAGTTATTTTTTGTTGTCCTGTGTAATTTTTATATTTTACTGTTGTTTATTCAGATAACTCATTCAAACTCTAGCTGATGTAAATGAAAATTTTTCCCCATCCGTAATTTGTGCAACTATTGTGCTCATAATAACTTATTGATTGGGAAAGAGTGAAAACTCAGCTCATCTTGATCTTGTAATCTACTGCAATTTGGCAAACAATAAAATTTAACCATAGCATTTAATGCAATGTAGCTTCCACCCAGCACAGTGATTCCATCTTGAATTCTTGCAGGAGTAGTGACGTTTAATCAGGTGACATTATGGACCAATCATGAAAATCTCATTATTGGTTAACTGACAATCTGCCACTGTCATGATAAATCTGATAGCATCAATAAAATAGTAAACATATTTTTAAAAATAAAAAAATTAAGATTAATTAATTAATTATTACATTTTGCGAGTTACATGTACACACTTAAATACTTTTTGATCACCAAAACGCAAATGGCATTCATGATTTGTGTGGTTGAAATTATGTAATTGGACCTTAAAACCATTTGATCAAATGAAACTTTGGCAGTTAGTTGCCTCTATTCTGAATGAACCTTTGAGTTGGAACTAAAAATCAGAGGGGTAGATGAAAATCAGTTTCCATTCATAAAAGTTGGTTGTATATCCATAGATTACAGCTATGGAAATTAACCTTCACTTACACAGCTGGAGTAGTTTCCAAATCATTTGAATAAAACATGATTAGTAATTCTTTCAACATAAGTTTATTAAAACAAAACAAGTCTTTTGTTCTGGCCATTCTAATTAACAAACTACGAGGGACATTCAAATTTCATCTGGACTTTCTTATTTCACAAATTATGCAAGTAACACAGCAAAATAATAACACAAGTCACTTTTCAATGTATTCTCCTTTTTTCAGAATAGATTGTTCCAGTGTTCTGGATGCTTTTGTAAGAAAAAAATTTTTTGAAGAAATCTGTTCGAATGATCTCAACACCACATCAGGTCTGAAATTTTTACTTCAATAGTGAACATGAATTTCTTGGCTCAAACAGACGATAGTCACAGGGTGACAAATTGGGGCTATAAGTAAGATGGGGAAGATAGTTCCACTTCATTCAGTCACATTTGCCATATGTGAGCAAGCTTTGCTGTGAAGAAAACAAACACCTTTGGACAGAAGATCTGGTTGCTTCTTCCTTAAAGCAGAATTCATAGTTCGTAAGAGAATGCTGTAGTAAGCATCCCTCTTCTCAGAAATCCACATGAATAAATCCTTGGCATCCCAAATCATAGTGGCATGACTCTTTTTGGTTAAGATGAACTTGTACTAACTCCTTGCTGGACCGTTTACTTTCAGGAGTAAAGTGATGAACCCATGTCTCATCCAGTATTGCAATTCTGTTCAAAATTCACCCCCCTCCTTTTGAAATTGTTGAAGCAGTAACGATGAAAATTGGGTGTGCACCACCTTCTGCTTTGCAGACAATTATTTTGGCACCCATCGGGCACTGACTTTATGGAATCCCAAGTTGTTATGGAGTACACCGTTAACACTACCGTTAGATTTCATTGCTAATTCATGCACAGTAACTCTTTTGTTGTTTCATATAAGCTCATCAACCCTTGTAATGGTAAAGTTATCGACTGCAGCTGCTGGTCTTGCTTTCTCCACCCTTCACAACCATCCTTGAATGACTTGCACTAATTGAACGCTAAAGTTCATGATAGGCAAGACTCGCACTACTGTGCTTGAAGCCTCAATAAATTTCAGGGGTCTTTCACACAAACTTTACCAAGAAATTTTATGATAATGCATTCTTCCACTGAAGTGGAAACATAGTCAGATGGCATCTTGTTCTATATAAGGGGAAGTCAGTAAGTAACTCACAAATGGCGATTTAAAATATACTAAGTGGGATAGGTATGTGAAACACAGCTAGATTTGCAAGTTATCATCTTTTTACTTCTAAACATAATCCCTGCTTTATGTTATTAATGCTTTTTATCCCATTGATGTTCTAGTCCTTCCATACTTTGCTGGGAAAACTGGGCTTTGCAGGCCGAGTCAGTTTTGCATTTCACTTTCAACCTCCTCATCATTTACTTTTTACCGAGCGATTTCCATCTCTTTGGTCTGCTCAAAAACCATCTTGACAGCCAGCTTTTTTAGATATATTGAAAGTGCAAAACTGGCTCAGCCTGCAAAGTCCAGTTTTCTATTGAGAAAGTATGGAAGAACTATAACATCATTGGGACAAAAAAAAGCATTAACAACAGGTGAATTATGTTGAGAAATAAGAAAGTAACAACTTGCAAATCTGTGTTTGATATTCCTATCCCACTTACAAGGAATGTAACAAATTGGTGGATTTACAGTTTTGTGCTCACTTTTAGCAAACGTTCATGGTTTTCACCAAAAGTCACACAAATGGGTGGATTTACAGTTTCATGCACAATTTTGCCAAACTTTCATGATTTTCACCGCAAGTCACCCAAATGAGTGGATTTACAGTTTTCGTGCACGTAGTTGTATGACACTTTTTTTTTTTTTTTTTTCCCCCCCGCGTGCAAGTATACCTTGGAAGCGATAGCATTGCTTTCAGGTGAAGCGGATTCGTGCGTATTGTTGAATAGTGGAAAAAAGAAGTTGAGAGCGCAATAATAAACATGCGCACTACTTTAACAATGGAGTCTTTGTATGGCTATATGTGCTCAAATTTTTTCGTTTTCTCGGTTTATTTTGAAAGAAATAAAATTTAGCATTTTCTTATTTGGCAAGCATCAATTAATAGCTTTAGACAGGCATCACATTTTAATTTGATGCGAATTTGTGAGGTACATGATCATGTAGTTCCCTTGTTAGTATATTTTAAATCACCATTTGTGACTTACTTACTGACTTCTCCTCGTATTATCATAGGTTTTTATGGCAACCAATTAATCCTTCTTGCTTACTTTTCACATTATATACAGTCGAGCTTTGATCTATTGTTTCCATATATATTGCTTCCCAGGAACCATCATTGCTTTTCGTTGGTCCTTATGCAGCTGCTACTGAAATCATGCTAATAAAACCGCATCCATCATTCCTCGATCTATCGTTTCCCTGCACTACCATTAAGAATTTTTGGTCCCAAAGGACATTTTCCCAGATTGATCGTTTGCATAGTGCCTGGGGAAAAACGCATGAAACAAATGCACATCTTTGCTTGAGTTACGACTAAAACAAAATATCAATGGAAGGATGGATCATACTACTGTTCCTATTAACTAAACAGGTGGCCTTACAGTATAACCAGAGGGACATCAGGAGTTCCAACTAGTTTCGCCATTTATTCCCCGCTTTGTGTGTGCATGAAAAAAATTTGCCATGGGAAAACTTGTACAAATGAAGAGAAAAGAAACACAATCACATGGTGCATTTGTGATTGGGCATCACAGTGCAAGAAGTAAGAAAAAGCTCCCAATAAACAATCTATTTATATAGAAGTGTAAATTATATTCTACAATGTAATATAAAATACGAAGGTAGCCCAGAAAGTAATGCACCACAATTTTATTCTTCAACAATTACTTATTGAGCACAATGAAACTTATACACGCGAAAGAATGATCAGGGTTCTCCCCAGGCCCTTTTTAACGGGTGCGCCGCCCGGCAGATTTTGGTGACCGCCCGGCTGAATACACGAAAAACTGCGCACCACTGCATAATATTTTATTTGTTTTTAATTTTTTGTCTGCCCGGCTACTTTAGCTTTCCACCTAGCTGATAAAATTTTCTGGGGAGAACACTGATGATGTTTCTTCTACACTCCCTATTTTTCCACATAATCTCCATCCCATTCTATAGCCTTTCTCCAGCGAGACACAAGAGCATGTATGCACTGTCGGTATCAGTCCTTGTTCTGTTCACGCAGCCATGTCTTCACTGTGCGAATCACCTCTTCGTCATCCTCAAAATGTCTTCCACGAATGGCATTCTTCAATGGCCCAAACAGGTGAAAGTCTGAGGGCGCTAGGTAGGGGAAGGTGGATGGGGTAACACTGTCCAACCCTGTTTCATGATGTGTTCTGACGTCCTCAAGCTGGTGTGAGGGCGAATGTTATAGTGTTGAAGCAAACAATCAGCTGGGTTGTTATGGCGTCCAAGTCGCTAGAAGCGCTTCTTGAGTTTGGTTAATGTGTTCACATATGCCTCAGAATTAATGGTGCTGCCTCTCGGCATCACATCAATGAGTATGACACCATCACAGTCCCAAAACACAGTGATAAAGATCTTAACAGCAGAAGCAGATGCTTTGAATTTTTCTTCTGTGGAGAGTGTAGATGACGCCATTCCATCGATGTAGTTTTGTTTCGGGCTCAAAATGGTGCACCCAGGTTTCATCAGCTGTCACAATCTGGGACAAGAAAGCTTCCCACCCTCAGCTTCAAAACGTTGCAGTAACTCAGAAGAAATGTTTTTTCTCAGAGCTTTGTGTTCTCTGTAAGACAGCGCAGAACCCATAGTGAACACGTTTTTAAGTAATCAAGAGCACGGATGATTTCACCCACACTTCCTTTGCTGATTGACAGCTCCAGTGCCAACTGCTGAGTCATTCTGTGTCGGTCCTGACGAATGAGCGCATCAGCACGCTGTATCTTGTCAAGTGTGACACCCAAGGATGACCGCCCCGACCAAGGCAAGTCTTGGAGCTCTGCCGAACCGCTTTCTGATGGCCTCACCCTCTGTACCCAGTGACTAACCGTATTTCTGTCAACTGCTGATGCTCCATAAACTGCACATAAATGTTTGTGAATGTTTCCAACAGTTTCTTGCTCCGTAGTGAGAAATTCAATGACACGCTGCTTGTAACGTAAATCACTTACAGACGCCATGTTGTTCCACTGCTACATGTGCACTATCTGTTGCACGTGCACTCCGAAAACTTCTACGAATGCATATTTCAAGTTTTGCATTCGTACCATTGCACAGTGGGCCAGAAAGCTGCAAAACCTGGACAAAACCTAAAAACTCTCAAAATAAAGAAAAAAAAAAATTTATTAGTGACAAAACGCAATCCTCTTTCAATTGCACAACTGCTCTTCCCTTTTGGTAGAGTGGATTTTACAAGGTAGGGGTGGAAACACGGTGCTTATGAACAGGGAAAAAAGTGGAAGTGTTTAATTTAACTGCGGCTTCAAAGATTTATTATTCCTTACTCACGTTTTGTTGCCAATTTTTTCGATGTTTTGGATTTTGACTTTAGATTTGGATAGAACATTAAAAAGTAAGAAAAGGTTATAATAGGCATATATGTCCTATCTATTCGGGAGCATGGCTATAATGGTGGTTAAATTTGGGTTATCTATTCTTTAACCGCAATTTTAGGCATGTTCCCGAATACATAGGACATGTATGGCTATTATACTTTTGCTTATATTTTGATGCTCTTTCCGAATCTGAAGTCAACATCAAAAAATTCGAAAAAAAATTAGCAACAGAACACACAGAATGATCATTTGATACTGAAGACTTGTAATGTTGAACGCATTCTTTATTTACAAGCTCTCCATTTTAAGAAGAGAGCAACATCACGACTGGAGAAGTTAAAATTTGTCCGCGAAAAAAAGTATTCCTCAAGCATACACTGGCTGACAAAAAAAAGTGAAGCACCCAGAAGGAGTGCACTGAGACAATCATGAGCCTGCAGTTGGTAAGTTCAATGTATTTTAAAGCTTTTGTATTCATTTTACAAATATTCAAGCTCATATAACCATTTAATAATCCATCACAACATTGACTGTTTCTGTACGCTTTTAAGTTTTGGTTTACCTAACAAAAGTGATATATAAGAAAACTCCGTCGAACTCCGGATTTATATTTCATAACATAGGTTGTATATGGTGTGTAGAATGTTATAATGAAAATTTAGCTGCGACCGTTTGAGACCACGGAAGTTCCTGTACTTCAAAGTTTCTGTTGCTTAATATATTTAATGTGTACATAGTATGAAATAATATCCTTAGTTTACGAAATGCAACGTTTTATGCCCAATTCCACATTCTTAGTTCATTTGTTTTCATTATGTAAATAGCCTTAAGTCATATGTTATAAGCTTATAATGTCGTCTTTGTAACGTTTATTCACTTTACAACCAATTACTTCTATCCCACTATTATTTGTATTGGTTTGATTCTCTGATAAATGTTATAATCATTAAATTTAATGTTAAATTTCAAAAAATGCAAGTAATATCTTCATTCATATCAAGGAAATACAATTTTCACTTGCTTTTAACAGAATCTTATATACTTATATCATAAAGTTCTGAACTTTAGGTTTTGTCCGGGTTTTGCAGTGTTCTGACCCACTATGCATTGTTGGAGACGAAGAAAAAAAATTGTGGTCCGTTACTTTCTGGGCTACCCTCGTATGTAGAGAATATTTTGTGATCACTAGTTTTATTATATTACACAAGTATAAAGGGTGTATCAAAAATGAGACTATAAATTTTGAGGGAGAGTTCCTCACACCAAAACAAGAAACATAATCCATATAATCCTATATTCTTCCCAGACGTAGTATTGACACAGCGTGTTTTGAGGTAGTTGAATATATAACTCTTCATATGACCAAAAATAACTTTATAGTTTCTCTTTTTTTAGACTATACCAAAGCTTTTGACTCTATATCAAACCAACCTTTGATCTACAAACTTTCCTCTTTCTTTAACCTTCGTCTTGGTGCCCCCCCCCCCCCCCCCACTACACTGGCTCACCGAAATTTCTTATTGACTGCTCATATTATTTAACTGTCCAAAATATCTCATCATCATTACTAGGATGCAATATTGGTGTCCCACAGGGTTCTATCCTCTCCCCATTATTATTTAACCTCTTTATCAATGACATAGCCATATTACTACCCTTATCAAAGTTAATCTTATATGCGGACGATGCAACTTTGTTATTTGCTGATTCTAATACTACCACTCTATCCACCACTATTAACCAAACCTTATTCACTTTAAATCATTGGAACTCAGTTAATTTGCTTGCCCTTAACCGCAAAAGACAAGGAATGATTTCACATTTGCATTTTCTTCCACCCTATATCTTAATCCTTCTTTATAACTCCCTAATACACTTGGCCCTCTGCTATGGGATATAATTTTGGGGTTCCACTACTAATGCAAATCTCCTACGTATTTTCAGTCTACAAAAATCAGATTACCCAGCTCAGTTTCACAACATTTCAGTCGCTTAGGTATCTTAACTATCTACCAAATTATATAATTCAACTTTGCTCATGCATCTACAAGGTTAATAATCCTTTCTTCACCTCTTGTAATAGCTCTCCAGCATAACTTGCACCCCTATTCTACCCGACAATCAAACTTATTCAAACTCCCCTTTACTAAAAGTAATTACCAGCGCCGCTGCTTCTCATATGCAGGCATTAAATGGTGGAATAATTTGCCGGAACATATTCGCTCAGCCCCTACAAGTTCATCATTCAGGAAATTATTGAAAAATTCCCTTTTAAATAACAATCTATCTACTAACAATAATTATTCTCCCTTCTAATTTAAATTTTCTCTATAGTTAAACTTAAGACTTTTTTTTTTTTTTCCTAACAATTCTTTACATTTCAAATTTTTCTTACAGCCTTTTTGACTTTAACTCAACCTTTTAAATAAATACATCAACGTCAATAATATAACAATAATATACGATCTTTCTGCTTATATTGTAATCGAAATCATGTAACTATAAATTAGTATTCCCTCCAGAGACCACACACATCGGCCTGTTGGCCATACAGGCTCTGGATCGAGCTCAATGTAAAAATTTCTTCTTCTTAAGTAAATAAATAAATAAATAAATTATATCTGTCTCCTTAATTCTATTAATTAAGTTCTCATTGAGACTCTTACATGTATTACCTTTTCCAGCTAATCTTTCTCGAGAATCACATTTTTCACATTTCAAATCCTAGCATTTTGAGGTATTAATGAAAGATTACATTATACCTCACTTTGGAAAAATAATGTTCAACATGTTTTCTCTATGCTTCTACACACACATGTAACCATTTAAATTAGAGAGATATATTGTATATTATTATACCAGAGGTAGAAATAAGCACATTTTTGCTTCTGGCAGGAATCATCACCATATGTCGCCACCAGTGTTGATCAGTCCAGATTAGCAGAGATCGCTTACAGTTATATAGTTTCTATGAAGGTTTGATAATATATATATAGTCATTCGCAATTAATTAATGATAGAATAATAATTTTTCCATTGATTTTGATAAATATCAATAAATTTCATGGCAAGTGCAACCACGGCACTACTGCCCTCCTGTTGTGACAAAACTGGCCACCTGTATAACTAACTGGCTGCCATTTTGAAAAAACAGAAAAAGCTGCAAGTTTCTACCTCCTGGTTTAAATACTCCCAGACAGTGCCAAATGGTTTCGCAGGCTTCCATGACATGTTGATGAAGTGTCTCTGCTTTAGGAATGTCGGGTGCATAAACCAATTGTTTTAGGTGGACCCACAGATAAATATCTACAGAATTGAGGCTGGGGTGATGTCCAGGCCATGGAACTGGTTCTCCCCAACCTATCCATCTGCCATGGTAGAAATCAGACTGAAATATGCTGGAGTCCTATCTTGTATACACCACATGCTTCTTCATAAACAGAACATTAAGTGAAACATTGAAGACAGACTAACCACAAACATACACAAATGACAAATGCAAACAAGTCACCATGGCAACACACACCATCTGGTTGGTTACAACTTCCATTAATGGATTGTACCTCAAACTGCATTGAATGTAAACTTTCATTAATACCTGAAAATCTATGGGTATTCGGACATATGTTTATATGGATTATGCTTCTTGTTTCGGTGTGAGGAACCCACTCTCCAAGTTTTGTAAACTTATTTTTAACATGCCCAATATACTGACTCTCTAAGTAGATTAAGTGCCTTCATTCATTTAATGAATGATTCCACATCTTTTGTTTTCCTACAATTTCCGTTTTTCTTTTCATTTGTCCTCACAAAAAACTATGAACCGAGGTTCGACTGTACCACATGTATGTTATGAAGTAATGACATATTAACTCTTTATCAGCTGGTCAATTTAAAAGAAAACAAAAAATTCCAGATCAAATTTAACGTCCCTTCATATACCTATGACACTTTATAATTAATCTTGTGGTACTGAAAGAAAAACTTATTTTTGAAATAATTTGTTACTTTTAACTGATCACTGATCAAACAAATTTATTTTGCACTGCAAATGGTGAATGGATCAGACTTTGACTTTTTAATCAACTCAGATGATTTCTAAGAGTTAAGGATGAAGTCTTACAATTTTTTCGGGGCAGTTAACTCTTGGTGGGATAAAGCTTCGGTCACGTTGAGACTGCCTCCGTGTCTGAAGAACTGTTGGGGGTTTGCACGGATAACAGTCCATTTTATTGTCCTCGTCTTGGTTGTGGTCATCGCAATGCATCTGCCGCTCCTCGTCGTTGTCGGCAAAGTTCTTCTGTTGATGCTGCTCCTCGTCCGACTCAGATGACGGCATTGGGTTCCTTTCAAGCTCCAATGTACCGCCATTGTCATCACTGCTGTTGTAGGGAGAAACATCATAGAGACGCTGGTTTATCTTTTCTTCCATTATTATGCTTCCGTTTCTTTTCTCTCTATTAAAGTAATGAGGTATTGTGCTTGCCTGTTTGATGATTAGAAGAGTACCACTTCTCTTTTTTAATTAGAAGCACTTATGATTTAAATTTTGAGGAAAATTAATCTGCTGTTTATTGTCTTCTTCCTACAACTGAAAAAATATAGATGAATGACAGATATGACAGCACTGATTTTTTCCCTAAGAAAGCCTCAAGTAATAGAAAGTTAGAAAGAAAACTGGACGCATCAATAATGTTAAAAAATAGTGCCACCTCCACCCTAAAATCATTATTGGTTAAAGGAACACCTACGTCATAAAATGATCGTCTCCGGATTTTTCTAGTCAAAGAAATAAAATAAAAATTATTAAAAGTGTAAAACAGATCAATTAAGTGTGATTTCTTATTTGAAAAATAAAAATATGAATTTGGCAATAAATTTTGCAGATAAGGAGTTTATTTACTCACAAAGCTTCCTCTCGCCATCTGTTGCCATAAAAGAGAGGATTTTACTTTTGAAGCTGCTGTCATCTGAAAGAAATATTTTTCTTTTTTGTCCCTCGATTATTTATTCATACGTGACTACGGATAGTGTAATCTGATATAAGTTTTAATTTTTTCCAGTTTTTTTTTTCCATATTTAATATTTTATATTATATTTATCTGAATTAGTCAATATTACAAAAATTATGTATTAAATCACTCAAAAGGAAGGAATAAGACTAAATACATGATATTTATTTCACGTCAAGCAAGAAAAGAATATTCAAGACTTTAGCTGCCTTACAAAATGGCAGCCGAAAGAGGGAACGGCATGCGTTTTTACCAATGACGTATATTAAAGATAGACTCCGAATCCTATTGTTGTAACTTGAAGCAAATTGGGAAGCTCCATGCCCAGAACTGTCATGGCTGAAAGTGAGTGAAGATGATGCAAAACACATGCTAAACACAAGAGTAGCTGATTAATAAGTCTTTCACACGCCGACCACGGACTGATAAGTTTATCCTTTCGTTTACTTTGTATTTGAAGTATTTTATTATATTTTATAAACAATTTTTCGATCATGGTTTCAATTTCAATTTCGTTTCGATTGTCTTTCAGTTACGTATTTTCATTTTAGTTACGTATTTTTGATTTATTTTTGTGGAAAATGATTCCTGATGCTTTTTCTTGTCTGTTTGTACAGTTGTACGCAGTTTAACTTTGAGGAATGGTTTTGAATTAATTATTCCTCAGGCCCAAAATCTTCAAAAACAAAGCAGCCAGACAGCTAATTACTCCACGGCTCACTCCTGCCCAGAACTATCATGGTTCAATTTGCTTCATTTTTTGCCGCTATTAACAATAGGATTCGGAGTCTATCTTTAATATACGTCATTGGTTTTTACAACCCCTGGCAAAACGTATTAGATCACTCTAGGCTCTATGGAAAACGACATCATTTCAACGAGTATAAACACCAAAGTATTTGCAGCTATTCTACACAATTTATTTGTTAATAAGTAACGGCCTAAATAGTTGTTTTTAACATAAAGTAATAAAAAATGTACTGAATAATAAATACGTAAAAAATTAGATAGCGTCCTCCCCTTTGGGAAAAAAGTAATAGATCATCCTTCAACGGAGAAATAAGTCTTAGTTCACCTGGTCTTAAGCAATCCTAACAACTGAAAAAATAATGGAGTCATCCCATATTTAAATCAGAGAAGATTTCTCTTCCCTACGTTAAATAAGTGTCAATCAATTGTTCCGAAACCATCAGCGAATATGGCTCCAACAAGATACTACCCTGAGAAAATTAAGCTGCAAATTATCAAGATGATACAATCAGGTTTGTCGCAAAGAGCATTTGCTAACCAGCTAAGATGTTGCCAATGTATAGTTTCCTATACGTGGAAAAATATCAGTTGTCTGGAAATGTGGAAACCTGCCCGCGAAGTGGACGTCCAAGAAAAAACACCAAGAGACAGGACATATCTTTGCGAATGATTTGTAAACAAAATCAGCACCAAACTTCCAGCCAAATGAACAATGCGTGGTAAAAAAAAAAACATGTTGATGTCTGGAACAGAACAGCGCGCAATCGTCTACACGAAATGGGAAAGCCAAAGTGAAACCACTGCTCACCAAGTTGCAGAGGAAAAGTCGATTGCAATGGGCAAGAGACCACATAAAGTGGACATTGGATGAGTGGAAGAAAGTAATCTTTTCAGATGAATCTCGTATTTGCGTGGGAGGCGGAGATGATTTTGGACAATTTGTGTGGCGAAGGGTGGATGAAAAATTTAAAGAGCAATGTTTGTTATTGAAAAGCTAATTTCCTCAATCACTGATGGTGTGGGGTTGTATGGGTTGGGGCGACCTTGGTGATATGTGCATAGTCAAGACGACATTTACTGTAGAAATGCAGATGTCTACATGGACATCATCGACTTTTTCTTAATACCCACAATTGAAGATCAATTTGGATATAGCAACGAGTTTACATTCCAAGACGACAATGTATCGTCACAACGAGCCAAGAAGGTTAAGTCCCATTTGCAACAGAAAAACATCCCTACAATGTCATGGCCAGCCAACAGTCCGGACCTAAACCCCATTGAGACTGTTTGGTGGAAGTTGAAAGTCTTGGTAAACAACAAAAAACCCACTAATAAAGATGAACTTAATGCTGCACCTAAGTTGGCACGACATTAGTGTTGATTATTATCAAGAATTGATTACTACATTGCCGAAAAGAATTATGGTCGTAATTAGGGCAAAAGGTGGCGCAACTAAGTACTGACTGAGTTTGTCACAAACTGCATTGTTTATTTTGTACGCATATTTGATCTAAGACTTTTTTTTCTCCAAAAGAAGGCGATATAATACTTTTTTCCCCAAGAGGGTAACGTTCGTTAATTATTGAATTATTGTGTATTGCGTGTTTTCTTATTCCTTTAGAGGATAATATTTACTAAGACCAGTAATTATTAATTATCAAATTCTGTTAAATTACTTTTGTTTCTTTTGTGTTTATTCGGTTTGAAAATGTACAATTATCTATAGAGCCTAGAGTGAACTAATACCTTTTGCCAGGGGTTGTAACATTGTTAGTATTAGGTCTTAAGAATTCCTCTTCTTCTTCTTCTTTAACACAGCCTACATCTCCCAACGTACGGAGACTAGCTGTTGGCTCCCATTTAAATCGACACTATTTAGTTAATGCGGCGTACAGGCGATTAACAAGCTTTTAGCGGGCCCAATATTCTTTTAAAAAGTCCAGAGCCGCACAAGAAACAAGTAAGGAGTCGCACAACGACGCGCTTTTCACGAGGGTTCAGACGGCCAGCAAGGTGGAGCAATCTGTAACCGCGTGCTTCACTGTCTCTTGTTTTCCACACCGACAAGGATCAGACGGCACTATGTTGAGTTTATGCAAGAAGAGACTTAGTGGTACAAGACTGCTTCTTAGTCTGAAAAACAGCGAGTGTTGATTCGAGGTGAGCTATCTAGGAGCAAGGTGTTTAATACTGACTATGTTCGGAAATATTGCTTTGTAGTGCCCACCTTTCGTTTCCCCAGACCAGACCTCAATGAGGACACCTCATTCCATAGGACTAAGACGCGTCTGCGAACACACAATTTTAGGATAGCAGTATGTATGCGTGCAGGGATGGCGAATTTGCATCCCGTTCTCCCCCAATTTGCCACCCTGTCAGCTATCTCATTCCCTTGGATACCCTTAAGACTGGGGACCCACATAAACTGAACGCAACAGCCGTTTTGATGAAGTTGTTGAAGCAGATCAATGACGTAGCCCAATTGTTCTCTAAAAAAAAAACCACTTGCCGCTAGTTAGGGCTCGACGAAGCGATGAAATGGCACTTTGAGAGTCCGATAGTATTAAATAACCGTCTATTGGAAGAAAAGAGGTAAGTAAAAGGGATTTATAAATCCATATAAACTCCAGTTGAAAAGAACTGGTCGCCAGAAAGATTTTTTTGGGATATTAACTTATGGTCTCTCAAATAAATGCCTATACTGCCATTGATGCTGAATGGGGAAAGGGAGGCGTCAAAATAAATTTTGCAGAATTCAGGGTATTCGTCTCTAAGAAAGGCATCCAATTGACAAGAGCACACGGAAGGCGAGAAGATGGTCACGAGCCAGTTGGGGGAGGTGTTCACGACGTTGACTAGAGGATTTATCCACAGGTGCTATAATGTTATGGGCTCGCAGAGGTGTAAGTGGTCACAACCAAACTTTTTTTTTTTTTTTTTTTAACAAATTTGATGCAAGGGAACGGAGGCGGTTCGATTTTAGGAGGAACTGACAACGGTGACTAAACGTAGTGTACTCTGAAGTTTTGTCAGAGGACTGGCAATTTTATATATAAAATGCTAAATCCTCCTGCTCCGTGCCCGTTTCCATAGTGACGAGCAACAATACAACCTTCATTGTTTTCAACAAATGAAGAAATACTGATTGTTGAAATCCAAAAATGGCAGCCGACGAAAATGATTATTAAAGAAATCTTATCTTTTTCGTAGGCTACGGTTCAAAAATATATTGTCAAAGATTTAATGATATACATCTATTGACATTTAAAAATAGCATACTAAAATAAATAAATAAATCAAATTAAAAACTAAGTAATTAATATGGCTATTATAAATTACGAAATTTATTACATTTATACGATTCAAAATAATAACATCCAAATTAAATTATGAAACTGATTAACAATTCAAGTTACAACTAGGTAACATTAGTTTTTTAATTTTATGATATAACGAATATGGTTATATGTGCATAGTAATAATTTTTCAGTTGAATCATCATCTATATATATAAAGAAGGATGTTTGTGGGTCTGTCTGTGGGTGGGTCTGTACGTTTTTTATACAAATCTACAGTTTTATTCCGATCTTGATGAAATTTCGCATACATGACCTTCAAAGCATGAGGAAGGTCACTGTCTAC
>JAHWFO010062913.1:391690-410626 GCA_023313115.1 Rhysida immarginata
CATACTAAAATAAATAAATAAATCAAATTAAAAACTAAGTAAGTAATATAGCTATTCTAAATTACGAAATTTATTACATTTATACGATTCAAAATAATAACATTCAAATTAAATTATGAAACTGATTAACAATTCAAGTTACAACTAGGTAACATTAGTTTTTTAATTTTATGATATAACGAATATCGTTATATGTGCATAGTAATAATTTTTCAGTTGAATAAATTAATAAAAAGGAAAAGTCATAAAATACAAAATAAAATCCAATCGAATAAAATCAAAAGCAAATAACATTATTTTTTCTCATTTTATAATATTCATTAAATATGTGCAATAAGCCTCCACAACAGTGGTCGTGCAATAAGCCTCCACAACAGTCTGCCGAGGAAATTGAGCAATGAGGGAGGTAAAAAAGAAACCGCTGAGCCATTTTCACTGAAGAGCAAGGTTTACATATAACAGTTGAGAAGCGTTTTTGTGTTAGGTTATAACTGTCAAATAGACAGTAGTGACTTTATCACATTGTAATGGGACACATTGTGTTAGTATCGCCTTCATAGTTAGAGCGACTTTTTTTTACTATTGGCAAAACTGTCAATTATCGCAGTCCTTTCAATTATCACAGTTCTGTCACAGCCCAATTTTTTTTTTTATAAATAAGATCGAACTTACAGTTTACGCTGTTGCAGTAACAGTCGTACGCCGGGCTTTGGAATAAATTCAAAAGCAAGCTGTGTCTGACGCGAACTGTGGTGATCCGTTGTAACAAACTTGAGCTAGGAAAGAAACCCAAGCCGTCTTTTATCAAATCATTCTTTGTCTCCATTCACATCTATGGTCATGAGTCTTGGGTAATGATCGAAAGAGTGCGGAAATGAGATCCTGGGAGGTTTCGCAGGTGTTCCCTACTGGATAGAGTATTTAGCATCACTATAAGGCAGTCTTTAGGTGTTGAACCGCTACTTCTTCGCATTGAGAGGGCTCAGTTTTTTCGGGATGGCCACATGTATGGATGCCGCAACTGTCTTCCTAGATAGTTCCTATTTTCCAAGTCGGTGGTCACATAAGAGACCAAGAAGTCGGCCTAGAACTAGGTGGCTAGATTACATAGAGCATCTGGGTTCGAGTCGCTTGGGTATTACCATTGGGAAATTCGGAAAATCTCCGCCCCCCCCCCCCCCCCCCCCCCGCGACCTTAACGGATAAGCAGGTTTGTAAACTGAAATTAAGAAAACATTTTCAGTTTCGCTTTTTTCCTGACAGCGACTTATTTACTATTGGCAGTCCTGTAAATTATCACAGTCCTATCACAGACGAAATTTTATAATTAAAATCGAATTTACAGATTCATCTGTTGTGGCACCGTCATATGACGGGCTTTATTACTAGTAAAAAAATAATTGGCGAACAAATTGAGCCTCCACCTCAAGGGAGGGGGGGGGGAGAACACCCGTTTCGATGTAAAGCAGGGAGCACGGGGAAGAGTTGGTGGCACGCAGGCACCTCCTCAACAATTTCCTTTCCACTACCATCGACGGGTTCACACTCGACTTGGAAGCAAGCAGCAAGGGTAATGCTGACAAGTCCGTAATTTTTACGAGGGTGCCGGATAAGGTAGAAGCCTCGCCTCATGGGGGTCCCCACTGTGACTTCATAATTAAACTTACACGGGCCAGGCACTTAGTCAAGTTTCCGTTGAGCATTCCAACGTGGCTCTTCCAATTTAACTTACTGTCAATTGTTATCCCAAGGAATTTGTGCAAATTTCTGTTAGGAAGTCTGGCGCCTTGGAGGAAGACACTTAATAGGGAAGTGGGCCGCACTTAGTCAGGCACATTATCACCGAATTCTCTGGGGAGAAGGAGATATGATTATCGTCACTCCAGGATTCAAATTTGTCGCAGACATCTTGCAATGTCATACGGATTGCAGGAACAGAGCTGCTAGAAAACCAAAAGACCATATCATCCGCGAACACGCTTCTGCCTATCGATGGAGGAAGTGAGGAGAAGATGTCCCTTGTAAAGATGTTAAAGAGCGTAGGGCTCAAGATTGAGCCCTGCGGGAGGCCTTGTGCTGAATGGTCCAGGAAGTGTCAACTGGAAAGCGAATGCCTATTCTTCTAGCTTTTAAGGAGTTTATCCATACGCCCATCCTCTGGGGAATCTGGATATCCACAAGTTTGTTGGAGAGGAGCTCGTGGGAGACCGAGTTTCTTCTATGGGGGATTGCTTTTTCCATGAGTGGCAGAGGATACATACATGATCCTTTATTTCTGTGCTCTGCAATTCCAAAAATCGCTACTTGGTAATCTGTTCTTGCAATTCATCACTTGATGTGTTCTAGCAGTCGCTGTTTCTTGTGTTGACATGCTTGGATCGTCGACAGCCGCCTGGAACTTCGACGACCACCAATTGCTCTGTTGCAGCAGTGTGCTGGCAAAACGCCAGAACCAGTCAATGCACCCTGGCCACACGATTGAAAAAGCCCCAAAACTATCATTGAAGGGGACCCCAAACCAGCTTCAAAATCTTTCTTGGACCAAGGCCACTTTAAAGAGAAGGCCAACCTTGCAAAACATATATAGCTCCGACCCATGTGTTCTTCGAAGTTTCCCTTGACGTAGATGCTCGTACACGAAGCTCTCTTTTTCAGATGTATCCGAGCCTGGATAGCATTTTTTCTTCTAGCTGCAGTGTTTTTCTGGCCGATACGCGTTCTTTTTTTCCCCCTTTCCAAACACACAAACTTGGTAATCTGAATGGGGTTATTCACCATTTGGCAACCTGTTGTCGCAATTCGCACCCTGCTCTCGGAAGTCATGAAGCAAAACTTGGCTATTCATCGCTCTGTGTGGTCTAGCAGTCGCCGTTTCTTTTGTTGACATGCTTGTATCGTCGAGGGGTGCCTAATTACTTGAATGCCCACTGGGTCATTCATCACTTGTTTAGTTTGTCAATATGTTGCTAACTCTCCATTATCTCCAATTACTGCACATTTTTAAAGAAAATAAAAATAATACAAGTATAAAAAATAAAATATAATTTTTCTCCAATCGTCATCTTCAATACTAGACCATCCTTCGTCGTCTGTTGTGTCCTCGTCATTTTCCTGTTTAATTGTCCTGTTTTCTGAAATAAAAAAGTGAATTAAAATGAATGTATGACAATAAAACAATCTTTATATCTATACACAATAATTCTACATACCCGTATTTTCTTCATGTTGTGATAAGTTTTTCTAATTTCTAACACTTGTTTCGTATTTTCTAAAATTATTTCATTAAATGCAATAACTTTCAGTATTTTTGCTCTTGCAAAACACACAACACACTACCAAATTGAGGTTATCCATATCTCATTATATAAATATTAAATTAAAATCTCTTAAAGTTATTAAAAAGTTTATTGTATATCTTTATATTCGTGTAAATTAATATACAGGGTCGGAACACATTAATATGACCACCTGCTATTATCCGGAATATCCACCTTAGGCAGCAAGCACAGCAGCTAGTCGACGTGGCAGAGAGTCAATAAGTCCTCGTAAGGTGGTTGCAGTTATCTGGGACCATTCGGCGATCAGTGCATCCCGTAATTCCATCACCGTAAGTGGTGGAGGGTCTAGCTTGAGGACATGCGATGGAGATGGTCCCACAAATGTTCAATGGGGTTGAGTTTCGGGGAGTTTGGTGGCCATGGGAGTAGCTTGAATTCATCCTCATGCTCCTCGAACCAGTCGTAGACAATTTTGGCAGTATGGCAGGGAGCATTGTCCTGTTGAAAGGTGCCATTACCCTGAGGAAACACTGTTGACATGAAGAGGTGTACCTGGTCTGCGACGATCGTCAGGTAACGAACAGCATTCAGTGTACCTTCCAGCCGTATCAGTGGACTCAAACCATACCACGAAAACATCCCCCAAACAGTCACACCTCCCCCACCAGCCTGTCGTCTGCCAACGATGGTGTCGGGATACCTGTTCTCAGATGCTTTCCGGCGAATTCTCCATCGTCCGTCCACTCTGTTCACCAGAAACCGCGACTCGTCAAAGAAAGCAACCCTTTGCCACTCGGCCGAGGTCCAATGGCGATAGTCCATTGCGAATTGGAGGCGTTTTCGGCGATGCACTGGCGTTAACATGGGTGATGTTACCATATGCCTGCTCCGCAGTCCCAACCTCAAGAGGGATCATTGCACTGTCTTGGTACTGACACGCCTAGTAGCCCCACTGTTCATTTGCTGTGTCAGTTGCTCAACAGTGGCACGCTGATTGGTCTTGGCCATGTGTCGTAACCGACGCTCGCCTCAAGGATCGATGGCCCGTGGGGCCCCACAGTTACCGCTTCGGTTGCTCGAAACTGTCTGGCTCATCCAGTCGCGGTATATCTTTACAACGACAGCCCTAGAGCAGTTCACAAAGGTGGCCGTTTCTGAAATGCTTCCTCCCCTTGGCCTGATAGGCAATGATCATCCCCTTTTGGAGGTCCGACAGGTTACTTGTTTTGCCCATGACAGCGACAATTGCTGTGTTAACGGATGCTACTACACGTCTGCCGTTGTCAGTGTTTAATGAAATAGCAATGATTTTCCATCTGCATACCATGGGACGTTCCAACATGTTCGAGGAGAGGTGGTCATGATAATGTGTCCCGACCGTGCACTTTAAACCGTGGTATAAGATAGTGGAAAGCAACACGTGTGTAAGCTGGCGTAATCGTTGATGTAAGGCAAGTCGTATTTTTGTTGCGTGTTTATTTTTGTGCACCTGAGATTAAATAGTGTAAACAGACTAGGAGTGCTATTTTATTATTTATTTATTTTGTTGTACCGTTCAGAAACGAAAGAAATTATAACAATTCATTTCAAAAAACAATCAGTGAATTATATTGTGCAACTGTAACGGGCAAAATATGCGGAGTTGTATCGACGAGTTCCAGAGGCGCTTCCCGTACAGAGATATTCCTGAGAGAGTGACAAACTATAAAGAGAAAAAGGTACAATGGTCATTAGTGAGGTTCTTTAGCCAACATGTATAATCTTAAACCCAAATCTATAAAATAATGTCGGGACCTCCCTTCTATTTTTTCTGCTTCAGAGGGCGAAGGGGAGTAATCTCATCATCATCTAGGTCAAAGAAAATTAAATATACTCGGACAAACTTCCGTCTGAAGCAAAATAACCGTGGCTTTATTATGAAAATTCCTCCTTTGTCATGACTACAATAAAAGCAGGTGGGTGCGACGCAAGAATTCCCTACGACAGTGCGATTTTGAATGCTCTCTTCGTTTTTAAAACTAGGTGTCCTTCGACTTTTATTTAACAACGTGAAAGCAAATAACATTCCTTTCTACGGGTGTGATATCCGAAACTTTACGGATTTCCAATCACTTTCTTCTGTAATCATAAGTGAAGAAGGATCAGGTAATTCACCTTGAGCAGGCTCAATCTTTCAGTCTTCGAATAAGACCTCTCAGGCGCGAATCTTACGGAGGGGCATCACCAAAAGGGCACTTCGCATTCGTTTCTGTGCGCACAAAAGTATTTCTTTACGAAGCATTATTAACTTCGGTTTTTATCGCAGCGGGCGTTCAGATAAAAAAAAAAATTTTTTACATATAGTTAAAAAAAAAAAAAAGGAAAATCTTTCAACAACATTAATAATCAAAACTTCAGAGTCTAAAGGATCCACGAGATCATTCTATACGTAGATTAGTTAAAATAGGTAAAAGTCTTTCTTATCGTTTTTGCATTCTTCTTACACAAATTGTTCTTCATGCATTAAAATCCTTTTATTTTCAGATTCGGACAAGACATTCTTTAGAAGTCGCAAGTAAGTTTCAAAAAATATCTCTATGATCTTCTCTCAACACAGTACTTATTGTTCACGTTCATTATTTTCAGAATCCAATCGCTAACGTTTATCTTATCTCTTTATTACAGTTTACAACAAGGCGTGGATAAGGGCTTAATTCACTGTCTTAAACTGATACATAATGAAGTTCATTCGTGCGCATTATCAACACCGTTCTCATTTTTCTCTTCTAGCATTTATATCTTTCAACGAGTCAACCAATTGTGGGAATCGCGTTAATTCGCTATAGTTCCTACACAAGTCCTTCAAGAACTTCCGGAGAAGCAGGAATTAAGCAACAGTAAGGAGGGAGTACTAATGCTAATCTAAAAATAACGTGGTAAGGGAGGGGAAGACCCAAATCCGAAATGAGGACATGAATTTGAGCAGGTTAGTGGGGGTGCTTACTGCGCTAAAACCTAATACCAAGTCTTACGTAACCAACAGTATTTTTTCGTTCATCTTCACGGCTTTCTTTAAGTTGCATGTTTCCACAACAGAACAGGACTGCCTTCGGAATGAAGTGGACGGGTGCTGAGGCCCATTGGAAGTTTAATTTCGCAATTATAAGCTTCAATTACTCTGCAAGAGAATATAAACAAAAGAATTAAGAAAAGCAGATTTCCAAGCGTATGGCCCGAATACTGCGCTTAATACCGGAAAATCTTAGGGGCAAACTCTTTTCGTTATTATCTAGAATACATCAGTCGTCTGCATTCTTGTAACGTTCCCGTTTGTCGAACATCGGTATCTGCGTGTAAATCATGTCGCTAAATTAACTGTCGTCTTCAACTCTGGTAGGTTTCCGTAACATCGCCGAACGAGGGACGGAACGCGTAGAAGGCAAAGTCGTCCTTTGCAGGCAATTCTCCACGGACGTTTTCCATCTTACTCCGACTTGTTTGATGGCCGCCGTCGTTCTATCTCTTCGTTTTTCATTATATCTTTTGTCTTTTTTTTCCCTTAACGACGCGAAGCTCGTATAATAAATCCCTTTTGTTGGCGAACATTGTTGATCTCGTCCATTGTTTACTTTTCTCCGCAACAGAAGGACCATCTATAATCAAACGTCGACAAATAATTCCCGCAAAACAATTTTGTCATGTCGCGGTCGGACATCTCGGTCAAGATAATGGTACGAGAGAAAAGAGAGGGGGGGGGGGGGGGGGGGCAACGAGTTAAGGCTTGTAACGCCCAACTGGACGTTACACAACATAAATATCCCAAATATCCCAGTCTTTTATTAAATAAATATCCCAAATAAGATGGATGAAGAACGAAGATCTGTAGGTGCGAATTTTGGAAGAACGAAGAAAAATAATTGTATTTCCAACACATACTGTAGCATGCCACGATATAAAAATAAAAAAACGAAAAAAAAAAACCAAACAAGGCACTGCCATATCCCGTCATCCTTTACCGACAGATATAATGCGCAGGAAGGTGTGGCTGCATGTTTTAAAATTTGTGAAGCAAGAACCAAAGTACACTTACATCTGCCCCTTGCATTTTAAAAGATGATTTCTTTTTACCTGTAATTCTCTATGTTGCATGTTTCTTCTCGGGTGTGAATGCATTTTCTCCTCCACCCCCCATCCTGAAAACGCGGAATGAAAAGGGCTGTGAACATTAGCAGACCGGAAGGCAGTGCACGCGGAGTGACTGCAGTCGTCCCCACGATTTTCAATGATCCATTTATTAGTATAATTTAAAAGTTGATCAAATTCAAAGGCCCCCTTTTTCTCGGCCTTACATTTATTACTGTTTCGCCTCTAGTTAATAAGTAAATGATTCGCCTTCTTTTAGAACTTATTTATAAGAAAATCACGCGAGATAACGCGAGGTAAAAATCCAGAGTAGCTTCCCCTAATTTTCTCGGCTGACATCGATCAGTCCCATCGTGTTTATGCTCTGAATTTATTATTGTAACATATCTTAATAATAAGTAAATGATTTATCATTTTATAGAAATTGTATTTTAAGAAATTTATGCGGAAAATATTCACGAAAATCCCGTGACAGTGTACGTTGAATGACGGGCGGCCAGGCCGACATTAATGACCAATCATAGATAAATATGGCTACCCATCATTTAAGATACACCATCACGAAACTATCTTTACTTTTTTTCCGCATAAATTTCTTAAAATATAGTTTCTATAATACGATAAATCATTACTTATTAATGAGATATGTTACAATAATAAATTGAGAGCATAAACGCGACGGGGCTGATCGAACTCATCCGAGAAAATTAGGGAAAGCTACTGTGGACTTTAACTGAAAAAGTTCCAGTTATATGCTTGCACTTTCCGGAATTTCTAGCTTAGCATGTGCAGATACACAGGAAAATCCTTCTGTTTGCTGTAGCCTCCCCAACAAGGTTAATTTCATGCAGAGGTGACGACAGACTGGATCATGGATGTTTGTAAACAGAGAGAAAATAGCTTTACGCTTTCGTTTAGTGCGATGAACAATACAACGTGTAACGATTTGTTTCGCATCCACTACCGTCTTTCCTTCTACGAAACGTCCGTCTACCCTCTCCTCCTGCATAGTCAAAAATTTTTGCGAAGGAAATTGTCTGAAAAATTACGTTCATTTCTCTTGAATCAACGCACGTTTCTGTACCAGTAGAGCGACCATGGCGCTCTCTATATTTCCTTTCACTCGCGCGAATATCCTTTACTATTTAATGCATAACCTATAAAAATGCCTTCAGTCGCTCTAGGACTTAGTTTATTTAGTTTAATTTTTGGGATGTGTACATAAACCAATGAACCAAATATTCTTAAATGTCTAATGGATGGTTTCCTACCGAATTATAGTTCATGAGAAGTAATATTTTTATCTTCTTTGTGAGGACATCTATTTCTAACATGTACGAATGCATGTAGGGCTTCTGCCCAAAATTATGTCTGTAGTCCACTATCGGCTGTTCGCTTTATCCTTTATGAGTTGAAGAAGCTCTTCTTTTTCCGTTACGAGTTGATCCGGGGAAATTTTCATTCGGGAATCTCAACTTCGGGAATGTCGTTGTACTTGCTTCCTTCTCGATTGATTTTATTTTATTAGTGCGGCCCCCATTCGAATGAACTGTTATTTTGTTTTGTATTTCTTCCTTTAGGCCCAGCAAGCTTCCGCTAAAGAAAAGTTCTTTAATATTCTTTAAATTTGTCGTAGTGGTTATTGGTGTAGGCTCATAACCGATTTTTGTTGATGGTTTCCGCTGAGCTATTCAGCAAAAATCTAGAATCTCAAGAACATGACTGGAATGACGTGTATGCTCACCGGGAAAGTTGAATGCGAACCGTCCTGGTGGTTAGGACTAATGACAGCATCAGTTATATACGACGTGCTGAGTCAGTTCAGGTTTTGCATAGCATTGGAAAATTATTACTCGGCAGATGTCTTTTCAAGTTTTGTATAAAAATATTTAATCATTAAAAACATTGACTAAGTTGTACATAAATAATTTGAAAATACAATAAATTAATGTACAATAATTATTATTATTATTATAATCTAATTATTTTTCTTATTATTATTTTTTCTTTTTGTATGAAATAAATATAAAATGCAGAATAATATACAAAAGTTACTAACAATCTTAATAATATGCAAAATCAGAGTATGAAGATGCTTTGTTATTTGTGCAGCTTGTTTATCTTAAAAATACGCAAAATCAACGCAGAAAAAAGCGTCCGTGGATTCACTCTCTTCGGCAAAAGAACAAAAAATATGGAATATATAACATATATAGACATGATTTAAATTTTGACAATTTAAAATTCAAACTTTCTTACCGAATGTAAAAAGTAACATTTTGCAAATTAATAGAAAAATTACGTTCTGCACTTCAAAAGAAAGATCCAACTTTCTCATAACAACACCGGAGTTTCTAACTCTGCCTACTCAAATGTGTACTAGCAAGTGGCAGCGAAGTGGCATGCCACTCGAAAATTAAACATGTCGGAGACTAGTGGCACCAGACAGGCGCCACGCCACTTCCACTTTACTTCACCACGCCACTCCACCTTGATGTGCGCGTTCGCATTTGATTTAAATAGAATTTAAAAATTCCACTTGCCATTTAACCACCACGCCATTCACACGCCACTCACACTCTACTTGCTTACCACCTCAGTGCGTGCAAATTTTAATACACAAAATAATCGCAGGAAAAAAGCGTCCTTGGATTCACCCTCTTTGGCAAAAAAAAAAAAAATCACAAAAAATAAAAACATATGGAATATAAAACTTATATAGATATGATCTAAATTTTAATGACGATAAATGCAAACTTTTTTTGCCGAATGAAGAAAGTAACATTTTGCAAATTACTTAAAATACTATGTCCTGTGCTTTAAAAGAAAGACACAAATTTCTCATAACAACACCGCTGTTTCGCATTCTGCCTACTCGAATGTTACTCGCAAGTGGCAGCGAAATGGAATGCCATTAGAAAATTAAACACTTCGGAGACGAGTGGCACCAGACTGGCGCTACAACACTTCCATTCCACTTCACCACCGCCACTCCATCTTGATGTGCGCGTTCGCATTTGTTTTGCATAAGTTTAAAAATTTCACTTGCCATTTAACCATCACGCAACTCCCACGCCACTCACACTCCACCTGCTTACCGCCTCAGTGCGTGCTTGGCCTCAGTGCCCGCCTTGTCTAAGGCATGTTGTGACCACCAACGAGAAATGAATTCATCACCATACTCCTGAAAGCAAGCGTGTGAGCATTTAGTGTCGACACACTGAGTCACCACGACCCAAGGAATTCAAGATGACCTTGGGAATCATTCTTGACCATTTTCTGGAAGTATGTCGGACCATAAATACACCCTACTTCAGTGACATTTTGAGGACATCCTCAAAGCCGGCACTAAGGAAAAAGTGACCGCGACTCCTTACCAGTGCTGTTTGTTTTCTGCAAGTCCATGCCAGACCACAGTCAGTTTGGCTGACTGTAGACACACTGACAGAACTCCATGGGACATCTTACCACATCCTTCATACAGCCCGGACCATCACCCTTTTGGACCATTGAAAGAGTTCTTGGGAGGGTAAAGGTTCAGCTCCATTGAGGAAGTGAAAAAGGCCGTATCCGTCTTTATTTATTTATTTATTTATTTATTTATTTATTTATTGTGAACATAACAGGTTTCCCCAATTACTATGTTCACTAAAAATTGCAATTACAGTTGGAAAGTTTTTACAAATATTTCAAAACTTGCAATTCACATTTGCAATTTGAAAATCAAAAACAAGGGTAATTACATAAATGAAGTAACATAAAACAAAAGTAAATGAATTAAAACTGATTATTTTATAAAAGTATTAATGAAAGCTATTAATGAAAGTATTAATGAAAGCTTATTGACACACAAGTGGTAAGAAGTTATTACAAGCAGTTACAAATTGATTTTGACTCATACTAAAAATATCAATCGGTAGAGGGTGTATTTTATTGTAAAAAAGACAACATTCTAAGTACTGGCGAATTTTTATGCGAGTCCCTATTAACCCTTGGAATAAAGAATAACTTACGAAACCTGTTCGGAGAAATATTAGGAACATAAAAACTTATTTTTTCTCTTATATTGGGATCATCTATTTCATTATGTAATAGTTTGTATAAAAATACGACCAACTGACAATTCCTTCTATGTGAAAGAGTATGGATTGGAAATGAGTGAAGCAATGATTCATAAGAAACAAATGTAGGGAAATATCGAAAAATTCTATAAAATAAATATCTTAGGAATTTAGCTTGAACAGCCTCAACAAGTTTAATATATTTGCTAGTACAGGGGTTGGACAAAAATATGGAAACACCTAACAAAAAACATAATATCACCTTTAATATGGAGTTGGATTACCCTTAGCTTGTAGAGCAGCTTGGAGCCTCCTTGGAATAGAAAAATAGAGATCCTGTATGATTTGTAAGGGAATCTTGTAACATTCTTCATGCAAAACAATGGCAAGTTCCTTCAATGATGATGGAGGTGGATAGCGTTCTCGCAAGTTTCTTTCCAAAACAGACCACAAAGGCTCAATAATATTAATATTTGGTGATTGTGGGGGCCATGGCAGATGTGACGCTTCACCCTCATGCTGAGAAAACCAGTCCTGGACAATGCGAGCTGTGTGAACCGGCGCCTTATCATCTTGGTAAAAGGCATCACCTTTGGGGAACAAAGTTTGCACCATCGGATGAACCTAGTCACACAAAACGTTGAGATAGTCCTTGGCAGTGATGTGGCCTTGCAGGGTAACGATAGGGCCGACAGAATACCACGATATTGCTGCCCAAACCATGACTGAACCTCCACCATGTTTTACTGTTGGCTGCAAACAATCTCGATCATAAGCTTGCTTTGGTGTTCTCCAGACGTAAACTCGGCCAGCAGTTGGAAATAGTGTGAACGAAGACTCATCCGACCATATGACCTTTTTCCATTGTTCCAAAGACCAGGTTTTATGAACATGGCATCACTCTCTTCGGATTTTAGCATTGCGATCAGTGATCAGCGGCTTTGGGATTGCAGCACGTCCAGAAATATCATGTTTGTGGAGTTCCCTTCGAACTGTTTTGGTGCTGACAGGGTTTGTGAGGGTGGCATTCAGTTCTGCAGTAACTTTTGCAGCTGTAGTCTTCTTATTACGTACTACAATCCTACGCAGTGTTCGTTTGTCTCGATCATCCAACACATTTTTCCGTCCACGCTGATGTTTATCAGACTTGGTTTTCCCACTCCTGATGTATGCAGTTGTAATCTTGGATACTGTGCCTCTTGAAACACCAAACATTTCAGACACCTTGGTTACAGAAGCACCCACCATACCGTCTTCAACAATTTGCCCACGTTCGAATTCTGTTAGTTCAGCTATATTGCACTAAAAACTCAACAGAATACAGCATAGAAACAAATGAAGCTTTTTATCTACTTCCTGAGGGTTTATTGCCAATACTAAATAGGGGTGATAGCAGCACATCACTCAAATTTGCATAAAATTTGCATTTTACTTCAGACATGCATTTTCTGAAGTGTTTCCATATTTTTGTCCAACCCCTGTATATGGACTCCATATAATTGCTGCATATTCAAGCTTAGATCTTACAAATGCGATATATAAAATAAGCAACACTCTTAAATTATTAAAATGATATGAGTTACGAATTACAAATCCAAGATTTCTATGCGATATGCTAACAAGTTCTTAATATAGTTTGCAAAATGTAAATCTTTATTAAAAGTAACACCAAGGTCAGTTTTTTTGTTAACATATTGTAATATTGTTCCATCAATCCTGTAATTAAAAACAATGTTTTTCTTCAGCCTAGAAAAGGTCATTTCTTCACATTTAGATGTATTAAATGGGAGATTATTTTCCTTACTCCATTTATTTCAGGCATACAAATCATTTTGAAGATTAACACAATCGGAGGTAGATTTAATAGAATTAAAAATTTTAAGATCATCTGCAAATAACAAAATTTTAGAAAACTGGATAGTAGCCGAAACGTCATTAATGAATAAAAGAAATAATAAAGGACCTAAGTTTGATCCTTGTGGTACTCCAGAATATACTGGGAATTTATATGATGAACAATTTTTGTATAGTACAAGTTGAGATCTCTGTTTTAAATAAGATGCTAGCAAAGATAACATACATTCAGAAAAACTGTATAAGGATAATTTTGCAATTAATTTATCGTGATCAACTTTATCGGATGCTTTCTGAAAATCAGTGTATATAACATCAACTTGAAGTCTATTATCCAACTCACTAGAAACATAATGAACAAAGTTACATAAGTTTGTTACAGTTGATCTCTTATGCATAAATCCATGCTGATTGATACAAATACTATCTTGAACATGTTTAAATATAAATTTGTAAAGTATGATTTCAAATATTTTTTATGGAGTTGATAAAATGGCCACCGGTCTGTAATTGCTAATTAGATTGGAATCACCAGGTTTAAAAATTGGAGTTACTTTAGTTAACTTCCATTTGTTGGGGAAAGTATTGTGTTATTAATAAGGTTATAAATTATATATAATGGTTCTGTGAAAAGAACTTTGCAACCCTTAAACAGCTACAGTGGTATTCCATCAGACCCAGATGATCTCTTGGGCTTCAATGTTTTAATAGCAAGTTTAATATCGGCCTTGGAGATTTCTTTAATACATAAATCATTTGAGATCATAGGGATTTTGTGAGTAAACTGATCTAAAGTAATCCGCAAAACAATTGGCAATATCCTGAGACTTACACAGAATTGCATTGTTAAAATTCATTTGTGTTCCTAATGTGTTTTGTTTCTTCTTGGCCTTTATAAAATTCCAGAAGTTACTACTATATTCAGTTATATTTGATTTTATACAAGTTACATATGAGTCAAATGCCAACTTAATATCTTTTTTAATTTGTTTTCTAATTTCCTAAAATTTATTTAACCAATATTCTGATTCAAGTTTTTTCTTCCTAATTTTTCCTTTAACCTTTAAATTTTTAATTATTGAATTATTAAACCAAATAGGATATTTTCGTTTATAAGATTTAACTTTTGGAACACATTCATCAAGTGCTGAAAAAATCTTATTATAAAATAGACCAACCGCAGTATTTACATTTTCACAAGCGATTAAATCATCCCAACTGTAATTTTTTAATAATTGGTATAATTTTAAAAAATCGGCTTTTTTATAATTGTAACGGGATTCAGAAATATCCTTCACCATTACAGATTTATACGACTGAATTAAAATATTCAATGCAGGATGGTGAAGATCTTTTGAAACTAGGGAATCAATCACCTCGTCAACAATTATATCATCTATGTTTGAAATAACTAAATCAAGCGTTCTATTGTTGAAATTTTTTACATTATTAAACATTTTCAGATTAAATAAATTAATAAATCTATGTAACTCTCTAGCTTTATTGGATCCATTTATTAAATGGAAGGAATTATCTGTGATCTTTGGAAGATTAAAATCACCAAATATAATTATTGCGCTATCATGAAATATATCAATATAGTCTTCAACTTAATTAAACAGTTCTTGATAATATCTCAGATTATGATTTGGAGGAATGTAGACTGTGTTCAAAATATACTTTTTATTATTATAAATTAATTTAACCCATAGAGATTCTATATTGCTCTCTAAAAATAATAATCTTTGAGAATTTAATGGTTTTTTAATAGCAATTAACACACCACCACCAGATTTTTTCGTATTATCATTTCTGTCTTTTCTGTAAACTACATACCTATCATCAAACATTTCGGAATTAAATATACCATCGTTAAGTGAAGTTTCAGAAAAGCATATAATGTCATAGTTATTTGATAATATATTTAAATACAACAGTTGAGTTTTGGTACGCAGCCCACGAACATTTTGATAGTAAATATCAAGTTCTTTGTGAGAAGAAAACATATCAAAATTATTATATTTTATTAAAGTCTTCCATAGTAATTATTTGAAATATATGTGACTGGTCATATTTCCTCATGAATATTTTTCCATTGCAAGTCCACAAATGTTTAATCTTCTTCATCCGCTTGATTTCTCTTGCTTTGGAGAATAATTTCTTTCGTTCAGGACATAAGCTTTCATTAATGTAAATCGGATTATTATAAGAATACCCTAGATCAAGAGTATTAAAATTTCTTTTAATTCTGCTTCTACGCAACAGTTCCTCTTTAAAACACCTTCTTGTGAATTTTACAGTTAATGGAGGGATTTGTGCTTCTGAGTGAATTTGTACTCAATGACACGCATCTATATCTTCATCTCTAATATCAACCTGTAACATACAATATGTCCAATTTCTTTAATTATTGAATATGAATTTTCTGATGGTTGAACAGGTACTCCATGAATCTCCAACATGTTTATTCTGGAATACTGCTCAGAATCCACAAGTCTCATCGTCAGATCAGAATTTTGTTTCTTTAAATTAATATTTTCAACTTTTAAATCTTCAATAGATTTCATACATTTATTAATTATTGCTTCTTTCTTCTTTAAAATTTCTTTATTATCATCTAATTTTTCATGAGCTAAATCCAGCGACTTTCCAATATCTTTTATTTCTGAACTTAATGACTTAATCAGTTCAAACATTTCTTCGATTGAAGGCGTAACATTTAATAATTCGCTCTTCGTGGACAAACTATTTCTCATTTGAGATAAACAGGCTTTACATTTTTGATAAGTGACACATCCTTTTCGGTTAAATTTTTATTTATTTATTTTATTTATTTATTTATTTATTTATTTATTTAATCAAAAAGTAATACAGGTCAACCATCCAGAGCCAGTATGGCGGTGGCCGACGAGGTAGGTCCCTGGATGGGTTAGAGAGATACAGAATTTGATTTATAATGCGCATTTTGGAGAAGGGAGAGGAATGGTGAGGTGCAGCAGTTGGTTGGGTAAGCGTGTCAAGAAAGGAGTTCTTTAGACAGTGGTGAAGAATATAATGCTTGGTGATGAATGGAAATCTGGGGGTGAGAGGGATCGGATTCTATTGCTGGTGGTGGAGATAAACTAAAGCTGGAGATTCTAGTGGAGATGATTGGAAGGAATTTCTGGGTCCGGTGTTGTAGAGCGGTGTCTTAATGGTTGAAAATAGGGGTTGAGGGACGGAGGAAAGGGGTATTGAGAGATATTAAGAGATATTTCGCAGATGATTCAGAAGTCTGTTTTTAAAAATAGCTACTGAAGGAGAGGAACGGATTTCGGATGAAAGGCTGGACCAAAGTTTTAGACCGGAAGCAGAGACGCCGTGAGTTAGAGATTGTTGAGGGCCTTATAAATAAATGTTGCCAAGTTGAAGGCATAGAGTAAATGAATGGGAATAATACCCACGGAATTAAATAGATGCGACACGGGAGAAGGTTTGCGGAGTTTCAGGTAGATACGGAGAAACCATTTTTGGAGACGAAAAAGGCATAGAAGGTTGAATTTGGTGGAGAAACCCCAGAATTGAATCCCGTAGGAAAGAGAGGAGTGGATTAAGGTAAAATAGAGTGACATTAAGATATGAGAAGGAAGGAAATGGAGGCGGGAGAAAAGACCGAGGCGATAATTTAGAGTGGAGGCGAGGCTATTAATGTGTTTATCCCAAGATAGGTTATGAGACAGGTAAATTCCGAGATATTTAAAGGACGTAGAGGGAGAGATGCTGTGGGAATTGTAGATTAGCTTGAAGAAAGTAGAATCAAATTTTTTGTTACGTTGGGAGAAAATGATGTAGGTAGTTTTGTCGAGGTTTAATTGCAAATGGTTGGTGCTGTTCCAGAGGAGAAATTTATGGAGAGAAGTGTTGAACTTGTGTTCTAGTGCCGTAAGTGTGAGGTCCGCGAGAGATAGAGTAGCGTCATCGGCATAAAGAGTTAGGGACAGAGAGGGAAGTATAGGCGAGATCGTTTATAAATAAATTGAAAAGAAGGGGAGAGAGGATGGGCCCCTGGGGGACCCCAATATTACGTGTTATTGGGTCGGAGAATAAATTAGATAAACTTAAGAAATAAACTCTGTTTGAGAGAAAGCTCGAGATCCAATCTAATGGAGGACCACGAATGTTGTAAAACTGAGACAGTTTGAAGAGGAGACTATGAGGAATGGAGTCAAAAGCCTTGGAATAATCTACAAAGAGGGATACAACAAACTTGTTACTGGCCATGTTGGAGATAATAAAATCAGTCACCTCGAAGCAGGCAGTGGAAGTATTGCGCTTTGGGGTGAAACCATGTTGTGAGGGAGAGAGGAGATTGTTTGAGAATACGAAATAGGAGAGGCGGGCATAGAGGTGGCTTTCGAAGACTTTAGAGAAAGAGGGAAGGATTGAGATAGGACAGTAGTTGGAAAAGTTAGAGGAGTCGCCCTTTTTGTAGAGTGGGATAATTTTAGCAGTGCGAAGGCAGGAGGGGAAAGTCCATTGGGAGAGCGAAATATTGAAAAGTATAGCGAGGGGGACCGCGAAACCTGATGCGGCTGAAATGACAATTTTGGGACAAATACCGAGTGGATCGGGATATCGAGATGACTTAAGGCGAGAAATGAGAGGGAGAACCTCGTCTCGGGAAGTTGGGGTGATGAAAAAGGAGGAAGGGTTGGAGGGAAAAGAGAAGGGATAGTTCTTAGGAAAAGGGGAATTGTTTGGGGGCTGGGGTAATAGGTTTTCTAAGAAAGAAGTAAGCTGAGGGGGGTTAAGGGTCGAGGGGTCGGGGAATGGGGTAACTTGAGTTGGAGTGCCGCGAATTAGATTATTAATCACCTTCCACTTGGATTTATTGTCACACAAGTTGTTGAATAATTGGGAAAAGTAGGCAGATTTAGTTTTTTTAATCACGGATAGGACATGGTTAGAGAAGGAGCAAAAATTGAGTTTATTATGCAGATTATGGGTGCACCTAAATTTACGATAGAGAGCGTTCTTATGAGAGATAAGCGAAAGAATCTCGGAGTTCATCCATGGTTTTGAGAGAGGGGGTTTGGAGTTCGGGGTAGTGGAAGGAATAAAAGGAATTTATTTATATAGGTTAAGAACTGAGAGAAGAGGGTGTTAATGTAATCGTCTGGAGGGAGCAAAGAGATCCAACATGTATTTTCCAAAAAGGAGTTGAAGGCCGCCAATCTGTTGTTAGTCAGAAGCTGGGATTTCAGGGTAGGAGAGGGGGACTGTGAGGGCTTGGAAAGGGACTGGAAAGAGAAGGTTGGGAAATGATCTGAAATGGCGCAATCAATAGTGCCACTGAACCTATTATCAGAAGAAGAGGAGAAACATTGATCCAAGAGAGAATATGTGTTATGGAAACTAGAATAGTGGGTGGGGGAGGCAATGAGTGGAACTAAACCGGATCTGGTCATTAAGTCGAGAACTGAAAGAACATTTGCAGAAGATTGAAGAAAATCGAAATTGAAATCACCTTCAATCAGGATTTTATGACAGGAAAGAGTGAGGTCGAATAGCATGGACGAGAGAAAAGCTAAGAATGAGGTGACATGTCTGGTGGGAGGGCGGTATATGGAGATGAGCACCAG
>JAHWFO010062914.1:0-44752 GCA_023313115.1 Rhysida immarginata
CATAATTACCTTTATCATTACTTTCAATACATAAATTTGTTGAAGATTCATAAAATCAACTGAATAATTATGACCAAATATCATTTTATGATAATTCTGTAATTTGAAAATATGTATCATTTACCTTCACTTTTTGTATTCTATTCGTGTACATTTCTTTCAACAAATTTAAACATTGTCCTTTTATACAATATTGTTGTAATTTTAAAAACAAAATATCACGATTAACTAAATCCAAAAAATAACTGCTGAATTAAGACCATGATGAAAGGGTTTATTTAATGTTTCTGTCAATTCCATTAATAAATTTTGGGTTGACTTTTTTTTTCTATAACCATATATTTCTTTACCATAAATATTGTTCTATTCCCAAAATTTCTCAAGTTTTTTTTCAATCCAATGTTCAAAATTTTTTGTAATAATAGAAAGTACAGATATTGGTCGATTGTTATTTGAATCTGTTTTTTTTTTAACCTTTCTTTTAGATTGGCCTAACCTTTGATATTATCATCTGTTCTGGCCATTCATTTGTCTTCAATATTACATTATATGTATAAATGAGTAAATGGTTTAACAAAAACTTTACCATTACTTCTAATGTCCTTTTCCTTTAGTCATCAATTCCTGAAGTCTTATTTATATTTTGACTTCCAATAATTTTTTCAATTTCTTTTTCTTCCACAGAATCCATAACAATAGAATTTTGTATTGATATAAGCACTTGTAATTAATAATAATTAATACGTCTCAGAGGGTATAAATAAGCACCATCCAAAAGACGTATAAAAATATGAGTTGAATACGAACTCTACGTCTAAAAGACGCACTATCTTTACGAAAACAGTCAATAGGGAGTGCAAGTGTGACTTCAGTCCTTGGAATTCTTCAGTCACGTGGCTCGATTTGGTTCCAAACAAGTTTTCTCGCTTCGGGATTTAACATGGTTCCAACGTAGGGATGGAATAAAATCGTTTTGTATAAGCCCAGTGTTTATAACACATTTAAGATGTGAAATTGTTTAGTTTCTCACTGCTCAAGAAGGAGCTAAAACAGCGATTTAGACATCTATCGTTTTCCCAAAGAAAGAAAGATCCGCGAACGATGGCATTCTTTTGTTAAGTGATTAAAAGTGATTAAAAAGCGTTCTAATATTCATGTAAAAATTATATAATGGTATTAAATGTCTTAATAATAATATAAATTACATAAATTAACATAATAATTTAAGAGATGTCATTTTTACTGGCCGCCCGTTTCAACGTTACTAGTACGTATATTGCGTGGTTCCAATGTTTGGAACCAGCGATTCCATTTCCTCGGCCCGTTCATCGCGCAAATGACAACAGCTGTGACGTAGTCACTTGCACTCCCTATACACGCTGTTGATATGCAAGCTGGACAACTGAAACAATTATTCGAAAGAATGCTTGTTTGATGAAGCATACCTGGAGGTAGAGGACGCTCTTTCAAGGTCAAGCGCAGCAGCTGATGCTTAAAATTTTAACGTCCTCAAGACGTATAAATAGTATTCTAGGGTTAAGGTATAAACAGATGTCCCTTTCTACTGTGAAATGGACAATTGTGTTGGTTACTTACATCAATACCACCTATATTAAAAGTCTGGGCAGTGAAACCAATGCCACCTAAAAAACAAAGGCTTCTCACTGTCTGTGGACTGCATCATCAAACCAGGGCTGACAATCCAACTTTCATTGTTTACAACAAACGAAAAAACGCTGATTACAACTGGTGCTTTTTCATTTGTTGTAAACAATGAAAGTTAAATTGTCAGCCCAGGTGTCACGTTCCAATTACGCACGCAGTGGAAAATAGTTAACGTATGCAGAGTAAAACAAACAGACCTACAATTTAGTCAGTGAACCAACCACACTTGAATATTTTAATAAAAACCAACAAAATAATAAGTAAAATCAAAAGATGAACAAATACTAAATAAAAGAGTTTCCAGACTAGTTTGTCTGAGTTATCAAAATAAAAAATCTTAACGTAACAGATTTCACATTACATCACTGAATCTCAAAGTTGGTTTTACTTTTAAATCAACACAATCAAAGATAAATCGTAACTCACAATATAGCTGCCTCACTTTGAATAATATGCTTAGGTGATAAATTGGCAAACAACAACTCTTTTACATAATTTATGCTAATTGGCACTAATAAAAACAAGACAAATTCCTGCACTTGAATTAATAAGGATTACTTCATAAAGTTCATAATTCGTGTTTAACTCAAAGATATCCTGTTTCGGATTTTAAATATAACTTTGATAATTTTTACATTGACACAGACAGGAATACGTTTAATAAAACAAACTGCAAATAGCAGAAATATACTCAAAGTCCGTAATTAGAATTAAGAGTTCAGTAGTTCATAGAATATAAAACTATCAGCAATACTGAAATGCGTTACAACTAACTATTGCACTTATTTAATCTTATAGACAGAAATAATCAGAATAATCCATGCGACACTTGTTTCCGAGCACAAACTGGGATAAATTTGGTTAAATAATATTTCGTAACACTAATCCCTGTACTCGAGTCGTAACGACTTTAACTCTGCTTTAATTTACATACGTAAAACGCATAACACAAATTATTACAAATACATGCGGCTTCACTCTTGTATTTAATTCCGTTTTAAATAGGAGGGTAAGTCTTAACAGTTTCTGAAACGCCCCTTGAATAAGGGTTAATTAACTACTGCCTTGAAATTTACAATATGGCGGCTAATATTGATAGATAAACATTTCCGTTCGTACGGAACAATTTAAAGTGTGTGGCGTAGCACTGCCGCTGCAAAATAATAAACAATTCAGTACTCACGAAAATTCTTCTATACTTCATTAATTGCTAATGCGCAGGTAGCCGACCCCATCTTCCACGAAGGCGTTTAGTCCTCGCGGGAAGGCTCCTGTCCAACGCTCATGTCGTAACACCAGCATTCGTGAATCTCTGGATATGGCGCACTGTTCCGTCCAGAATTTTAGCTCAAGTCCCGTCAAGCAATTTAGAGGAAGTCCCACTGCAGGCTGATGCGGAATCTCCTGTCGTTCATTTAACCTCCTCTCTGTTAGGCTATGGCGACATGGTTGGGGGTACTCCTTTATTGGCTTCCTTTCGCCGTGAACAAATGCATTTTCGTTCCTTGCTGCCTTGGCCTTCTCGGCGTTCAACGTTTTCGAAGTCCCATTACTTCGGTTATCACGATATGCAGCTCTTCTTCGTAAGCCAACTCCATTCCAATCTCCCCACGGGTCTCCTCCCGTTCGCCAACTCCACGTCTTTTTCCTCGCCTCTCACGTGTCCCGTCGCCTTCCGCTCTCCTCGTTTTTAACGGCGCTCCTTCATTTTTCTTCTTTGAATATCCCGCCTTCTCTTTCTCCTCCTTCTCCGGTGGCGCCCTCTGTTGACAACAAGGCTTATTTTTGTTACAGCGAGGTTTGTTTTGCTGTAACACCAGGTGTGATGACCAGGCTTTGTTTTTTAGGTGGCGTTGGTGAAACGCCATTCATTGTTACATCATCATCAGAAGGGCAAATTTAGGACTTATTATTAGTGGAAATGCGATTAATAATGCCCTACTGAGGTGATGTAACAATGTATTACGACAAGCAACAATTTGCATTCGTAAGTGACAAAGAGTTAATTTCGGGTAAAATCAATGAAAATGGGGTATGCCGATAGCTTAGAAATAATAAGTGATAAAGCAAATCTGAGATCAGATATGGAATCAGTACCCTGAAATTAGTCTAAAACAGCTGCAAAAGTCAAGGCCAGAAAATTTTTCTTTATTTTTTTTTGTTGACCAGTGTTGTTTATTTCTCTTATTTTTGCAAATATTTCTTAGTGATTGATCTGGTCTTTTGCTTGTCGCTCGTTTTCTACTCCTATCAGGAAGATTTTCTGTGGTTCCTGAGTAGTTGAATATTTTCCATGTGTAATTTACTATTGATAGGCCACATCCTTTTGAGTTTTGGTTTCTTTCAACAAGCGAATTATTTGTTTTTTTTGCATCATTGCTTAGCTGGCGTAATTTGGCCATTTTAATAATTAATGTGATTTACAGTATCATCAATAATAATTGTGCAGTAAACGGCTACTAACTGCATTTATAGAATGTAATTGTTCCATTGAATACTAAAAAATCACACTTTCATTAGCATCTTGTGACATGTTCTAATAATTTTTTCCTTAAGAATTGTTACTAAATATTTTTTGACAGTTTAAATTATATTTTAAAATGTAATTTTTGCCACATTTTTACAACAAGTTAATAAATATTTGTATAATTTTTATTTTGATGTAATACTACAATGTAATACTAATATTTTAAAAAAATTATCAAAGACTAGAAATGACGGGTGTCAACCGTAGAGTAAAGAAAAGAAAGTGGATCATCACTGGTTTTCAAAACTTAATATTCCGCAATTTAATAAGAGGGGCGTTCAAATTTGACCTGCACATTAGTTTTTGTAAATTTCATTGTTGTAAAATTCTAAACTTTCATTATTGGGATGGCAACTTCCGCCTGTCGTGCAAATGCAGCATAACTCATCTGATTGCCATGACAACCGATTCATTGTTTAAACAAAGTGGCGGGCAGCGATGTGTCGATCAAAGTGGAACAAAGAATAATCATCAAGTTTCTCCACAACGAAAGTATGAGAGCATCTGAAATTTATCAGAGACTTCAAAGACAGTTCACGGAGTCATGTTTGTCTCGATCATCCGTCTTTGCTTCGTGCCAAAAGTTTGAAGAAGGGCGAAAATCCACCGGCAATGAACCTTATAAAGTAAGGCCAGCAAATGCCGTCAATGATGGCGTCTTCACACGAACAAATGAGCTGGTACGGGACAACAGGCGGATTCATTTCCGAGAATTTGCTTCAATACTGAACATCAGCATTGGAAGTGTGGAGACCATCATCCACGATAAGCTGATATTCAACAAGATCTGTGCCAGATTGGTCCCTAAGCAACTATCCGAGGATCACAAAAACAACCGAGTGGAAATCTGTTCCATGCTGCAGCAGACAAGATGACAGCTTCCTAAGGCGTGTTGTGACCACCGACGAGACATGGATTCATCACCCTACTCCTGAAAGCAAGCGTGCGAGCATGGAGTGGTAACCAAGAAATTCAAGATGACACTATCGGCAATGAAAATGATGGCGACTGTATTCTGGGACATTAAGGGTATCATTCATGTCGATTTTCTGGAAGAATGTCGAACCATAAACACACCCTACTACTGTGACATTTTGAAGACGTCCCTGAAGCCGGCACTACGGGAAAAGGGACCAGGATTCCTTACCAGTGGTGTTTGTTTTCTGCAAGACAATGCCAGTCCACACACAGCCTAACTGGCTATGAACTCAAATGGGACATCTTACCACCTCCTCCATAAGGCCCGGATCTCTCCCCTTGCGACTATCACCTTTTTGGACCATTGAAAGAGTTCTTGGGAGAGCAGAGGTTCAGCTCCAATGAGGAAGTGAAAAAGGCCGTCGTGATGTGGTTTCGGCATCAGTCTGTAGATTTCTACAGAACCGGTATCCAGATGCTTCTTTGTGTTTTTTCATTTTTCAGTTTATTTATTTAATTCACAGCAATAACTGAGTATCGTCTTACCACAACAATCCCTGGCATTGAACGGATTGTTGTGATTTTCTTTGTTGGGTTCAGACAGACGCCTCAGACCAACACGAGTAGCCCTATTCACGAAATTATTTATTGTTACATCATCATAAGAAGGCCAAATTTATGGCTTATTTTTGGCAGAAATGCAATTGGACTACTATAACTGATGTAACAATAAATAACAATTTCGTGAACAGGCCTTCTCGTTAGGTGGTGTTGCTCAGACTAAGAGAAATATAATATTAGATTGTAAGTTCAGTTTTGCATGTTGTGTTCGAATAATTTTTGCCAAAGGTTGAATATAATACGAAAATGTGTCAAAATAACTTTTGGAATCTTCGTAAGATACCATAAGCATTCTATTATAATGCAAAAACTTTTGATCTGAAAAAGCTCGTAAATTTGCGGGACTGCATTATACAAGAGGGGAAAATTACAAATACAACGACTGGGAGGGAAAGAGGGGTGAACGAACTTCGGTCTGACGAACTTCAAACGAAACTAGCATATAATATTTAATATACAGATATATTACTGTACAATAATATACTGTATATTGTTTATACCAAATGTGGGCAAATGAGGCTCTGAGAGCCGCATGCGGCTCTCCGTTGAGTTAAGTGCGGCTCCCATTGAAAATTTAAACCTGTTTTTTCAGAAACTTTATCACTGAATTTTATTAAATTGACTAAGTAACTAATATTTTGCTATTTGAGATGGTGTATTTAATACTATGTAACTAAAATGTGGCTAACCTAACCTAACCTAACCTTACCTAACCTAACCTAACCTAACCTAACCTAACCTAACCTAATCGCAATGGGCTCTTTATAATATATGAAAATCTGAAATGTGGCTCTCATTGATTTCTAGCGTGCCCACTCCTGGTATATACTGTATAAAGTACTGTAATGTACCAGTGTATTCAATATTACACGCGAGTTTCTAACTAGTCAGGTCGAAGTTAGTTTGAAATCACCCCCCATTCGTCCGATTTATCTTTTGGCGACGGAATAATGGATGGGATATTGAGAAAAAAAAACAAATCATGCAATATATACAATGTAAGAGGGACAGTCATAGAGTCATTACAATCAGCTGGAAGACAGAGAGATGGGGTACGCTGGACGGTAGTAGCGTTAGTCTTTCTCCACATATGCACCTCCCAGGGCCACACAATAACGATGGACGATGCCACTTTTATCGAAGTCATTTTTTGGCTGTTGAGGAACTGGTCCACCTCGTATTCGTCTTGAAAAAGCGTCCACAAAAAGGATTCTTCAGGCGAGGGAAGAGGAAGTAGTCGCTTGGGGCCAGGTGGAGTGAATACGGCGGAGCGGGCAATATTTCGACCCTAGCTCCGCCGCAACACGCATGATTTCTTGTGCAGAATGTGCTGGCGCGTTGTCGTGCAGAATTCTGTCCTCTTTGGATACCTTGCCTCGCCGCCTTGACTTAATGGTCTCCCGTACTTCTGCCGGAGTTCCCAGTAGTACGCGCCCATGATTGTTTAGCTTTCCGCGCGTATCCGCCGCAATTTGTGGCTCGTCTTCCACGCTTGTCTAGCCGCAATGGAAATGTCGACGCCACATGGCGACTGACATTGCCACCATAAACGGCCATTAACTCTTCATAGATTTGTTTGGCATTGTTACGAAAATAAAAGAATGCTTCAAATACAGGAGACTTAGCGCGTTTTGTACCTCCAATTTTCCGACGAGCTGCGTGAAGTTGCTATCGACGCTCTGGTAGGACAACGCTTTCCTGTGGCACCACAGATTTTGACGATGATTGTAATGACTCTATGACCGCCGCTCATACAGTATATTAATTTGCTTTATTTCTGAATTTCCCATCCGCTTTTACGGGGCCAAAAGCTCACGTGCAAAATGAGAGAAATTTTGCGCATATTTTACATTTTTGATATTTAAGTCACAGCCTATGATGGTATAATATTGAAACTTACCGAGAACTATTGAGAAAAACCCGTAGTTTTAAATCATGACACGTAAAATTGTTTTGAAAGGATATCTGGAAATTTTTGAGCATATGGTGTATACGCTCCAGGCCTACAAAATTACGCATATAATTTGCTTGAATTACATTTTAGTGCATTGTCGATTGTCTTCAATGTCCTTTCTGCAGATAGAGATATTTATTAATTGTTTTAATAATTTATTTTATTTCCAGCTGCCTGCACACCAACGACAGAAGCACGATGTAGAATACAAAAATGTAGAAGACCTTGCTGCGTTTACAATCAATGTCATTGTAGTTGTGATAAGTATGCTTTAATGCAATAAAAAATGTAAAAAATGAGTAAATAATTTGTCTTTAATAATACAGTGCTAATATTGTATTACTGTGACTATATAATAGTTATTCCGAAATGTAAAAGTAATTTGAGAGAATGGAGTAGCCATAATATTATACAAAATGAGCCCCCCACCCCAGTTTTATTTTCGTAACCGAAGCAGATACATGTATCAATTTTGATAAATCTAATGAATAGGAAGTTGTGGATGACCTATCCCATGATGCACTTTTCATCATCCCAAATATGCAAATTAGGACGCATTTAAAAAACCATAACGGATACACAATTGAACACTTGTTCAGCATGGATTTCCGAACAAAACAAAATTTTTTTAACAATTTCTTGAAAATATTTAAAAATGATCAGTAACTGGAGATAATGGAGAGTTAGCAGATTATTGAGAAAGAGTGGAAAGACGACAGAGGAAGCACTCCTATAGCTCCGTGCTGTATTGAGCAACTGGTAAGCAAGTAAGTAGAAGAATCGGCGACCGGTAGACTACAAAAAGTGATGAGTGGCCAAGTGTTGCTTCAAGACATCGAGAGAAGAGTGGTAGTTGCAACAGCATCAAGTGTACATCTAAAGTAAGTTTACGTGAGTAAGAAATTTTTTACACTAGCAGTGGCGTCCTTGGAGAGCTCAATCCGTTGTGAGACTTTAAAATTTTTTTTTTCGAATTTTCATTAAGAATTTTTACTGTATTAATTTCCATGTGTTTATTTTTAAGATATTGCATAATTCAATCCAAAAATATGTCCGAGCCACGCCTGGGTTATCTTCTAGCTTATTTGATAGCACATCAGATCCAAGCATTTCATAAAAATACATTTTGACTATATTCTGTGGGAATGTGTATATTTTGGAAACAGAGATGCTGATAATGCGGTATATTGAACGTTCGTTTCCAAGAGTTATTAAAAATGAGTATAAAGTAATGATACAGTGACTGAACATTAATAAAGCAGCGTCTATTGATGAGGCAAAGGTGTCGCGCGTGTCTCCAATGAGCTCCCTATTAAACGTTCAGATGTCTAGCAAAAAGTTATATCTGGAAAGGAAAGAGTGTGACTGGGTCAGTGTTTGTTTGTTTTTATTCGTTGCGAGTTATGGTGTTCTTGTTGTTGTGTGGATGTAGTAGTATGGTAGTAAATGTGTAGGTGTGGTTTGTTTCGTTGTGAAATATGGAAGTTGGATTAAATAGTTGAAATTAGCTGTGCGTGTGTGTGTGTTGTTATTAGAGGGTTTGTGGTAGTAGTTCTGTTTTTGTTTTGTTGTGAAAATGAGTGTTTGTTGTTATATAGCATTTATAAGTCTAAAAATGGGAAAAGAGGTAACAATTGCGGCTGATGCTGAGCTTTGTTGGCCGCGGTTGTTGCGGCTTTTTCTAGAAACCTGCTCCTAATAATAAAAAAATGAGCTTTGCTCTTTTGTTGCGAGAGAGCGTGTGCGGTGTTATGCAGGGAAGCAAAAAGAAGGCGGCCGACGCGCTGTGTTCGACGCTCCACAGTTTTTTTTTTGTTATTAAAAACGAATTATGGAGAAAACGGTATTCAACCGTTTGTGCTCAATAAAAATGTTTGCAACGATTCTTTTGTGCTGAACGGACAGCTATTAAGGAAGTTTCGTCGCCAGCGAGCGTTACTATATAGGAAATGGAACGCAGTTATTTTTCACATTAATGGAGTTCCTACCAAGTTGAGAAAATTGTCGTTGGATGCAACTTGTGATTGGTGAGATCTCTCCATTTATTCCTTCCTGTCTAACTGATATACATAATTAGAGACGTATGGAATTGGTCCACGCCCCCCCCCCCCTCCCAGTTGTGCGATTTGCGCTTCTAATCGTCCCGAACGAACGAAGGTCACGTGATTGGTGTCGTCACTATTAGAGCGAAGAGAACTAACTTTTTGAGTTCGCATGAGTTGTTGGTCGTTTGATGCCAACCAGAGAGACAATTTTCTTGAATTACAACTTTAAAATGATGTTAATTCTCTATTTTGGGTTAAATAATTGGTTGCCAATGCATGAACGTTATTTTAGAGGGGCATGGTCGTTAACAGCTGCCGTTTGAGTTGTAAAGCATAGGAGGCAAAGGTTACCAAAGCGGGGTACAGGAAACATATTTGTGCGTACTTTAGCTGTTAAACGGGGTTACTGCTCTCCTTCCGTGGTTCAGAAGACTCCGTTTTAAAAGAAGCCCCTGAACAGGGATTTGCATAGAAAAAGGGGTGCGTGGCGCTTTCCATGCGTTCCTGTATTCCAATGTGAAAGCTTATTAAGCGTACCTTTGTACAAGGCAACGCAGTTGTAGCGCATGATTTGCATTTTAGACATGCCACGGAGTCATGTATTGTGTACCATAAGTTGTTTGATTAGAACCGAGATTTTTAGTTGTTGATGCATAATTGCGAAGTTTTTTTATAGCGTTTAAATTACGAATTTTTGTCTATTGGGGCCCAATTTATTTATTTATTTATTGTAATCATCTTGTATTAATATGCAAATTAAATATTGCTGTCTTGTTGTCACCGCACGCGTATTCTTTGGGTATTCGACCACCTCCCCCCCGCGAGTCATTAAAAGCCCGCTCATGACGCGCGTGGGTTTGGATCTTTGTTGTTGGAGGTACCTTTGGTCCCCCCCCCCACCCACACATCAAGGCACAAGAGAAAGAACGAGTGTTGCTCAGAGAAACTCTGTGTCATGTATATTTTATAGTGCAGTGGTAAAAAGCTTAAGAACATGTGAATGAATACAGCAATATAGTCATATTAAAAATATTTTTATTAAACAAGATATTAATAAGAGCAAATACAGTATTTATTATTGAAAAAGGAATTGGAATCACCATAGGGTCCTCATGTGCATCCTCGAACACGAGGAGTAATGACAGATGAGCGGAGATGCTCATGTACAAAAATAAGGCCCCAAAGGGCGTACAATGAAAGGCCTCGTACCAAACCCGTACAATGAAAGGCCTCGTACCACAGAAAAAGGGCCGTCGAATAAGGGGCCACAATAATGTGGGCAGAACTAAGTTCGCTCGAAGCACAAAAATTACTCAAATGAAATGCGCTTATGGCGCACTACAGAGAATGTAGTCGAATAACAAACTGATACATAAGTATTCCTCGGATTGACTCGTAAGTTTTGATCGCATGGCACTGCCGTACAGAATTCTCTTCGCAGCGACGCACTGCATTTGATCGCAACGACGCACTGCATTTGATTTCAGGGAATAAAATAGATGGCTTGAGCGTATGCCTAAGATAGCGTAATAACTGAGTGGCGCGGGAGAGTGGCGACCGTTAATCTTTACAAGAGAGCATAATTAGGAACGCTAACATGAGCCAGTTACCTCTGAGATATGTAGTAGGCACCCAAATCTTCGTGTAGCAATCCAACTAAGCCCCACGGGGCTAACAATGTCCATGTAGACGACTCCTGGTTCGTTCGTCCGTTTTCGCAATGGCGAATCCGTTGAAGCTTCGGTTTCGGGAGACCTATAACCAGCACCAAGTTATTGATATCGTGCGGCTGCGGAGTCGTGTAGAGTTGCCAGTGAATCTCCTCCAAGAATACTGTTACTAGCGGGGCGAACCACGTCGTTTCCTCCGTAGGTAGCTGGGCATGAGATTCCACAAAGATGTCGACCTCCTTGCGGACTTCATCGTCCCTTGAGTTCGTTGTATGAGCTCCTGCTCGCGCCAGCCGGCCGGACTTTGTTAACGGGACTACTGCATCGAAACAAACAGACACAAATTCGTTAACAAGCACTGTTCGCGACGGCTCGCTCGTCCTTCCAAAGTTCACAGGCAATTGCGACGCCAGAATCTCCGAGTTTTGCTGCTCAATGGAGTTTGTCGTACTCCAGAAGATAACCGCATCAAGTTCACACACAGTATCTCCTGTGGCTAAGTTCCTTGCGTTGCTTCCTTCTTTAGGAGCACGCACATTACGTCTATCTCGGATGGCTGGCTCGTGCTCTCTCCACGACCTTCTTTTGTGCCTCTCACTTCTCTCCCTTCTCTCGCTTTGTCTTCCGGACACAGGCTTTTTGCTCTGCCATCCATTGCCACGATGACGCGCCACACGCTTTTTTAATCCATTGGAATTATTAATGATAACGCTATTGACAATAGATGGAGCCTGTATCCGCGAGCTGGACGCAGACGCCTCATGCTGCAAAGAACTACGACTACTGAAATCAATATTGAAGTCACCAATTAGAATAAGCAATTTCCGGGATTTTTGTAAATCTAATAGAGTATGATACAAAACTGAGAAAAAAGGCCAGAAGGGGGAGGTAAATAATTAAAAAAATAAATTTGTTATTAATTAAAAGGGCAGGGTCTCTTAGTCGGTTGATACTAGCGTATACTGGGAAATAAGAGAAAAAGAAAATTGACAAGAGAGATATACACCAATACCACCTCCCCGTTTATTGGAACGACAGATTGAGACAATTCTGTAACCAGGAATATTGGGGGCGTCAGAAGGGTGATAGATCCAACTCTCGGTAAAGATCAACATATTTAGTGATAACGATAGGTTATTTAAATTAGCAGGTACGCTAGAGAGATTGGCGAACAAACTCCTAACGTTTATATAGAAAAAGGAAAATTTCTTCGAGAGAGAAGAGCTCAAGAGATCGTTAATAAAAGAATTAGTTTTTTCAACTGATATCGGAAGGGTAAATTCAGACATTGTAGCAAGGGAAATAAGCAAAAATAGAATAAATGATTTGATCTGACTAAGTAAAAAAAAAAAAACAGAAACGAAAAAACAAAGAACGTTATTTGTGGGTTTGTTTCTGGGTGGTTTGTTTCTTATACAAATCTACCATTTTAGTCCGATCTTGATGAAATTTTGCATACTTGACCTTCAAAGCATGAGGAAGGTCACTGTCTAGCCCAGATTTCGAAAAAATAATAATTACTGATAAAAAAATCGATATTAATGGTTATGCAAGGCATATTAATGAGAAATATCTCATGACCAACAATGCAAGGCAAAGTTTGTGCAACAATAGGTATCAACAATGGTATCAACACAGAATACACCAACACTATGGAAGGATTAACAATATATATCTCATGACCAACAACGAAAGGCAAAGTTTGTGCAATATAGATAAATTTCAATTTTTAACAATGCATAGAATTCCTGTTATTCAGGCTTTTCTTAGAAAAGTGAGCTCTTAGTACTTAACAATTTCTTGAAAATCTTTAAAAATGATCAGTAACTGGAGATAATGGAGAGTTAGCAGACTATTGAGAAAGAGTGAAAAGACGACAGAGGAAGCACTCCTTTAGCTCCGTGTTGTATTGAGCAAATGGTAAGCATGTCAATAGAAGAATCGGCAGTCGCTAGAATACACAGAGAGATGAATGGGCAAGTTTTGATTCAAGACATCGAGAGAACAAGTGGAAATGCAAAAACATCAAGTGTACATCTAGAGTAAGATTACGTGAGTAAGAAATTATTTAGACTAGTAGTGGAATCCTTGGAGAGGTCCATCCATTGTGAGCCTTTAAAAATATTTTTTTCAAATTTTCATTAAGAATTTCTACTGTATTAATTCTAAGCGTTTTCATGTGTTTATTTTTAAGATATTTCAAAATTTATTCCAAAAATAAAGGCCGAGCCACGCCGGGGTTTTCACCTAGCTTATTTGGTAGCACAGCAAATCCAAACATTTCCTAAAATACATTTTTGTCTATATTCTGTGGGTAAGTTTATATTTTGTTAACTGAGATGCTGATAAGGCGATGACTGAACGTTCATTTCCAAGAATTATTGATAATGAGCATAAAGTGAAGATGCAGTGACTGAGCATTAATAAGGCAGCGTGTATTGACTAGGCATAAGAGCTCCCTATCAGACGTCCCGACGAATGGCAAAAATTTATGTGACTGGAAAGGAAAGAGAAAGAACGAGTATTGGCCAGAGAAACTCTGCAACTAAAACAGAAAAAGCTCTATGGGCATTTGAAACATCTAAAAAACGGGAGTTTCGAATAGAGCAATGAGGATAATTTGTACGTCAAGGGCAAGAAAAACTTTGAGTTTAAAGTATCTGGTGATGCTCTGCAGTGGTGAGGCAAGTCAAGAAGAGTTTAGATAAAGTCCCGGTATACCACTTAGGCTTCCTGTTTTTTGTTTTTTACGTAGAATGGATAGTCCCTTTGCTCTGTGTTGTATTGATTGAGTTATTATTTAACCAATTGGGAGTTATTATTTAATTTTTTCAGATTGTTCTCTTTACTTACAAGTGTAAGTAACGCTGGGTACCTCTTTTAGTATTTAATAAAATCTATCAATTTAGAAAAATGTAGATCAAGTTAACTAATTATAATTTCAATGTGAAACTTTGATATTCAATTTAAATTATATAAAATAATCAACAATTCAATTTCTAAGGACATATTAAAATGACGAAATAATGAATAGAGAATTTTGGAATGATGGTGATCATAAATTAAGGTGCTTACAATGTAAACCATATTGTAAAGGTTTGGAATTTGGGTAAAGTGTATTGTAATAAGTGAAATTTAAGATAATTGCATAGTTAGAATCAATAGAACTTGTAACATTCACTGATAGTTAAATATGTATAAATTTTAGTTATCAACATTAAATAGAATGTAACAAGAGTATTTCAGTTCCAGGGAGAGTAACAGAAATAAGCTCTCCCCTAAGAAAATGTATTCACTAACCAAGATTAACAATGTGATCTGTCTTTCTCAGTAATGTAAATGTTACGTAAAGGTTCCATTCCCAATAATAATAAGAGATAAGCATATACAGGAGAAGAATGGGCATAGAGACTGTAATAAGATATTAGCTGTACCGTATCTACTCAAATCTGCCCACTACTATTTGGGTACAGCTCAGGTTTCATTCGATGATGGGCTCCTTCTCCAACGGTGGAAGAATGTACCTTCTTGGAGCTTGGTTGCACGTTCAGGAGACAAAAACTGGTAATTTTTCGGGTATTAAATTGGTAAAGCAGATGCTCTGCTGTGGGAGTCCATTACAAAACCTCGAATTGAGCAACAATAAATAAATCTAAGTGATGTGTATAAATTAAAAGTCCTAGACCATAAAATTGAATAATCCTAAATATTAGAAATTTCTAAACTGAAGATCTTGTGATATAACACAAGAAAGCCGAAATGAAACTGAAAAATGGATAAAGACACTGCACACGAGGCTACTAGGAAAGTTAATCCACTACTGACTTCGTTCTCACACAGAATTCCTAACTAACACAGTCACTGACTGATTAGCTAATCAAACGTCTGAAAATGCTGGTCACCCACCAAAAGAAAGGGGAATCCCTTGTCAATCAAGGGTTTGGAGACACAGACTCTAATTGTTCCTATGCTAACTAAATCTCAAGATTCACGTGATAATCAGTCGACTTCTTGCTAATTTAGATTCCAAAGTTCACCTTCTTGTTTGTGTCTGCATTGTTCTCTTCCCACCTATATCCTGTCCTAGAATTCGATCACGTCAATCTCTAGCTTTACCAATAACCCTGGGTCCTTGAACACCAATGACATAAACAATGAGATATAGAAGGAATCTCACTTTCTCCCTTTGCTAACAAATTCCAAATTTGCACAGAATAAGCGATTCTTAACTCGCAGAGAAAAGAAGTAATTTAAATAAACATTATTTAACTCAAAACTAAGCCAAATTCTTGTTAAAAATTTGTAAAATTCTAAATTTGAATTACCAATGAACAACTACTAACGCAAATAATAACCAATTAATTAAAATAATTAATTTTAATACAAGATTCTAAATTCGGATATTAAACATTCCCAAAAATAATACATAACAACGAAAATAAATATATTTTAAATGCTATTCATGCTTTTTCTAAATATGCTTGGTTAAATCCATTGAAAGATAAAAGCACGTAATATATTCACTGAAGCATTTAGAAATATTTAGAAATATTTAATAATAGAAGCTACAAACTGATCATGGAATTTTTTAATAAAGAATTTCAAAATTTATTGAGAAAACTAATATTATTCATTACTCAACAAATAGTGATAAAGTGGCTTCTATTGTTGAAAGATTTAATAGAAATTCAGAAGTAAAAAATATGGAAGGAAATCTCTAAAAGAGGAAAACATATGTGGATAGACATTTTAGAAGAGTTAGTTAAAGACTATAATAATACTTATCACTGAACAATAAAAATGAAACCTGTAGAAGTGAATAAATATAAAAAAGATCAATTGATTAATGTATATTCAAATACAAATATTATAAAAGAAAAACCAAAATTTAAATTAAATGATTATGTAAGAATCAGTAAAAGTACAGGAATATTTGAGAAAGGGAATACACCTAACTGGTCTACTGAGATGTTAAATTTAATAAAACTATAAATTCTACTCCTATTACGTATAAGATAAAAGATTTGAGCGAAGAAGAAATTATAGGTAGATTTCATAATGAAGGAGTAATGAACACAAAATATCCATATGAATATCTAGTTGGAAGAAAGGTGATCAAGTTAGGTTAGGTTTTGATAATTCAAAAGTTATCAATGAATAATGGAAAGGTGATCAATGAATAATGGTTAGGTTTGATAATTCCCATAATAGTTGGATTGATAAGAAAAATGTAGTAGCTTAAATATTCTTTTCAGTGTGTACTTGTTATATTCTTTTTAAGAGTTCTATTTCTGATAAGTTAGCTTCAAAATGATTACCTCTGTGGTTTAATTAATTTTTCTTTCATTCTGTTGTGCACGGAATGACAAATTTATTAGAGACACCTCTTATTGAAAATGGATCAGCCTCCCAGTAACACCCAAACAATGGAACAGGCTGAAGAGGGTATAAAAGGGATGCATTGGATCACAGGTTGCAATCAGCAGCAGAAGTGGATGGAATATGGGTAAATCCAAGGATTTGACCAACTTTGAATGAGGCATGATCGCTGGAGCATTTCGCTAAACGCGAACCTTCTCAGGCTTTCCTGTGCAACAATGTCAAAGGTATTCCTTCAATGGCAGTTATGCCAAAAAACAACCTCCAACAAACACAACTCTGGGCGAAACAGGGCTGTGGATGAATGAGGCCAACAGCAACTGGCACGAATCATCCACAGCAACAGTACGGGAACAGCCCAACAAATTGCAGCGCAATTCAATGAGGGAGCAGCCAAACCCATTTTGGAGCACCTTGCATCAAATGGGTTTAGCAAAGGGGGGGCAGTACGGGTAGCGTTGCTGTCACTGCAAAATAGGAAAGCGCGCCTGCTATGGGCAAACAGGCATTGCCACTAGACACTGGATGAGTAGAAGAAGGTCGCCTGGTCCGACGAATCATGGTTCCTACTTCATCATGTGGATGGCAGACTGCACATCTGGTACAGACAGCATGGGGCCATGGACCCATCCTGTCAGCAGACAACCTCACAGGCGGGTGGAGGAGTGCTGGTGTGGGGTGCCTTTTTTGGGACACACTGAGGCCTCTGATATCTGTAGACTCATCCCTGAATGTGACACTGTACCTGAACATTGTTACCAATCAGGTCCACCCCTTGATGATGACTGTGTTCCCTGGTGGTGACGGACAGTTTCTGCAGGACAGTGCCCCTGTCACCGAGCTCGAATGGTCTCGGACTGGTTCGAGGAACATGACACGGACTTCCACATGCTTTAGTGGCCAGCATTTAGGGATGAGGTCGAGAGAACCATTCGAAGCCTTCCCACAGTAATGTCCAACCTGCGCCAATTATGGGCTGCTGTTCCGCTGCAATGTTTTCAACACCCTGTTGAATCCATGCCAGCATGTATTCAGGCAGTTCTCACTGCTAAAGGAGGTGCAACACGCTATTAGCATGGTGTCTCTAATAATTTGGTCATTCTTTTTATAGAATAAAGCTGTTTAGTTCCTAAGATATTCTTAAAATGACTTCCATCTTAGGATAGACATCTAATAAACATTTAATTCTTACATTTGCAAGTTTCTTTGAATTCTAAAACATAATAAGGATATTCATACATATGATTCTTCAGATGATTTTTATTAGTGTTTCTGCTTTTTGGGGTTATATCTTCTTTAATGTTTCTATTTTATTATTTAAAATATTTATTTCATATTCTTTAGGATGAATGGTTTGTCTAGCAATATTTAGTTGTGTATTTAATCTTTGTAATTGAACATTAAATTTTTCTTATATTTTATATTTTCCTCTTTTTCTTATAGATGGTAAAACCTCTTCATAAATCCAATCCTAATTTTTTTTTGCTGAAGGCATTATAGATTTCATTATTAAAGAATATAACCCTGGTTCAGATACAAAAACAGTATGAGGATATATATTTAAAGGGGTAAACGATTCATTCACCCATATTTCTAAGTAAATTCTAAGATGTTTTTGCCTGATAAAATCTCTTATTGCTTTTTGTGGATTTTGATATTCCAAGATCTCAGCTATATCTTTAGCCTTACACCAAATATTATTATTCTCATCTGAAATAAAGTATACCATTTGATTATTAAAGGTGAGTTTTCAATGCTCAGAATTGCTTCCATTTATTAGGAATGAACTTTAGTATCCTGCAAAGTTTCTATCAATATAAGAAGAGAACATAAGTCAGAGTAAAAAAGTGCAAAGTCATCATACTCTCTAGGACTGTACTCATACTTCTTCATATGCCTCTATCTCTTGCTATACGATTGCTATTTTTATTACAAGTCTTCTGATTCTGAACTATTAAGTTTAATCAAATGGGAGGTTTCTTGCTTTAGAGATACAAGAGAGAGAAATAAGAGTAAAGTACAATGGAAAGATTCTGAAATTGACTACACATTATATCTGTGATAGGATCAGTGTCTGCAGCCACATTCATCATCTAATTAAATGTGAGAATATCTTTACAAACAACACAGGATTTGAACCCGGGTCAGAAAGCAATGCCTTTGCATTGGAGAAAAAGATTTTACCTCTTCTCCAACAGGCAATTTAATAAAAAGTATACATTTAATTTTAATTGTATACCCTATTGTGCAGTGCTTTCCTGGCCTAACTTTGTTGGTTTATATCATACTGGCCTCGTAGGGCACTATTGTATTGCTTACTAACATATCGAATAAAAAATTAAAATAAAATAAAATATAAATTCAAGAATAAAAAAATTCAATAAAACTTACACAAAAAATTATATTAAGTGTAGAATAAATAAAAGCAAGTATTAAGGCTTAAAATTTAAAGTGATAATAAATTTATTTGCGTTTTAATCAACTGCTTTTAACCTTTACATCACTTCCTTCAGCCTAGAGATTGTTAAGATTATGAGAATAGACAATTGTCACTTTTCCTATACCAAAATTTGTAACTGTTTCTATTGGTGGCTCGTTCTGAAAAATGTTGCTCAAACTTAAGGGGCTGTTATTATATGATGTATAACAGCTATTATTATGTAACGTGTACCTTTTCCAGTTGCTACCATCCACTAAGTCTATTTTACTGCATCTTTATATTCTTTGTATATATTAATTTTATATTTAATTATTTTTAAACAGTTAATGGTGAAAAGAAACTTTCTTTTTTTGGATCTGCGTTAAAAGAAGAAAGGTGAGTTAGAATTAATTTTTTAAAAATCACATAAGCAAAGAATTAGTAAAAGTCCAGAGATTTGTTTTCTAATGTTCTCGGATAATATCTAATTCATGCTCTGAACTTATTTGCGTTATTTATGTAGCATATTTCTCTTTATCATTTGCATTAATGTCTCTATGGCCATCTGCTACCCATTTTGATTTTTTTCTGCGTGAATTTTTCAAACAATTAATTTCTAAAAAATTTGATAAATCATTTACTTATTACGTAGAAATCACATGCTAATAAAATTAGAGCATGAATGTGCAGGTCCAACCAATATCATCTGAGAAACTTAGAGAATGCTAATTAGAATTTTAGCCCATTCTTTTCTTATATGATTTAAAAAAATTAAATTTTCACTCACATTTCTTTCTCTAATGAAATCCAAAAAAAGAAAGTTCCTTCTTACCATAACGATTCATACAAAATTTGGCTGCACAAAATTTACGAGCCATTATCTTGATAGCAGAGATTTAAATGTTACGTTAATTTAAATGCTGTCTGACGTCTCGGAGCACAATGGTCATCTGAAATGACTCATCTCTGGTTTTCATGCAGCCTTTAAATAAAAACAAAAACTGTAAATTCGAAACTTAAAAGCCCCACCTGGATAATGTTACCAAAGCTCTAAAACAGTAAGTGGTTTCACAATAAATGATGAATTGGGTAGTCTCTTTCTCTGACTGTCTCCGCTTCAACCTTACTTCCTGCCCCAACCCTTGCCTAGACATAATAAATGTTCCCTTTATCATTGTGCAATGGATCAGTAGGGAAAACCCAACGTTGTTAAGACTAGTACACATTAGTTGCAAATGCCCATTGTGTTACGCTATTTCCTGTTATGAACACTACAAACGCGTGTGCATAGACATCTGTTTTGTTACTCGAGGAAATGAGGAAACTCAAGGAAACGCAACCATCAGGAAGAACCCCTTTCTTCGGTCTATCCCTCCAAAGGGGGAGGGAGCGTGAATGCAGGTTCTCCCCATAATGTAGACAGTCTCTCGTTTGGATCCTACACGATGACTTCTATACAATTAATCTATCGAATGTTCAAATCCATTGCAGTTTATGGGATAAAAAATATCAATTTCCGTGTGAATTACATAGGCCAACAAAAAGTAACTTTTTAAAAACTTCTTTACTGTTAAGTGCTGATTTTTATGCTTATCTTGTGCTAAATCCATACTTAACTACAACTTTTTTCTATCATGAGCTTACAAAAAAAAATAAAATATAAAGGCAACCTCGACATGGTGGATTAGTAAAATACTAGGTGGCACGAATCTATTGGGTAATTTAAGATTTAAGAGTCTGAGTGGAATGCACTAAAATTTCGCTCAGATGCACCCAACAGATTTCGAATTTCTGTTGTCTTTAATCAGCCCTAAAATTGCTAAAAGTCACACGAAATTTCGGAAGGAGATTTCCATCACGGAAAGAAAGATATTATTTTGGTATTAACGATAATATAAAAATCAAATAGAAACTGCCCAGAGATTTTGACTTATCTAGATACATAAAACAAAGTCGGTTTAGTTACACCATTTATAACTTAAGAACGGCTGGTCCGATTTTAATGATCTCTGATTTGTTGGATTTGTCTCTGCCCCGAATAGCAGAATAACTAATAAAATATTGGAAAAATTCTCGGAAAAGGGGGGTTGAAAGTTTGTTAACACATTAACTGCTGTTGCACTATATACTTAACACATTAACTGGTGTTGCACTATGTGTGATGCGAGCTGTCAATTGCGGAAGATAGCAACGTTTCAAACCTAATTTATTTCATGTACAACCTGTGACAATAAAGTTCGATGAATGATGGCATATTGAGAGTGGATTGCTTACATGAAACAGCAGTTACTATTTTTCAAAGTAATCCCCGTCGATGGTAATGCACTTCTGGGAACGCCTGTACAAGTCCTGGAAACTCCTGGCATAGTCGTTTTTAGGGATAGCCTTCAGTTGGGTCGTAACATTACGTTGGATGTTTGGCCACTTCGGGGGGCGTCTTCTATGGTGTTCCAGCCTCCTCGGAACCGTTTAAACCACCCATAAACACACTTTAAATTAACACACTTACTTTGTAAACTGTTGTCATCAGTTCATGAGTCTCTTTCGTTCACTGATTCATTTTGGGTTTCAACCGCGCGTACTACGCCTTCTCTCTTCAACGTCCTGTTTAAACACAATAAACACACTCGCATCACTGATTCTCTCAAATTTGTTTAAACATGTCTCGACCTGTCTGGGGCAGGATACGGCAATGGTCTACTCTTACGACCTTTAGCAATTTGACGTCATTCACCGAACTTTATTGTCACAGGTTGTACTTAGAGAAGAAGAAGAAGAAGAAGAAGAAGAAGAAGAAGAAGATATTTAAAGAAGAGAAAAGAAGAAGAAGTAGAAGTTTAGAGATTTAGAGAAGAAGATCAGAGAAGAAGAAGAGCAGAGGTACCTGGCATTGCCTGGGATAATTATATTTGTAGGTAAACAGAACAATCTCTAAAAATTAAATAATTATAACTCCCAATTGGTTAAATAATAACTCAATCAATACAACACAGAGCAAAGGGAATATATATATTCTGCAAAAATACGAAAAAAGGAATTCTAGGTGATATACCAAGAATTGATCTAAACTCTTCTTGACTTGCCTCAACACTGCAGAGTATCATCATATACTTTAGACTCAAGTTTTACTTGCCCTTGACATAGAAGCTCTTAAACCCTCTTGCTCTATTCAAAACTTCAGTTGTTCAGATGTTTCTAATACCCGTATAGCTTTTTCTGTTTCAGTTGCAGAGTTTTTCTAACCAATACTCGTTCTTTCTCTTTCCTTTCCAGACACAAATATTTTTGCCAATCGTCTAGACGTTTCATAGGGAGCTCAAGTAAGACAAACGTGACTCCTTTGCCTTATCAATAGATGCTGCCTTATTAATGTTCTGCCACTGCATGATCATGTTATGCTCATTAATAATAATTCTTGGAAACGAACGTTCAATCAATGCATTATCAGCATCTCAGTCTCCAAAATATACACACTCCCACAGAATATAGTCAAAGTGTATTTTTATGAAACGTTTGGATCTGATGTGCTACCAAATAAGCTAGGTGATAACCTCAGCATAGCTCGGACTTTTTTTATATTAAATTTTGCAATATCTTTAAAATAAACACATTAAAACGCTTAGACTTAATACAGTAAAAATTCGTAATGAAATTCGAAAAAAAATTTTTAAAGGCTCACAATGGATGGACCTCTCCAAGGATGCCGCAGCTATTCTAAATGATTTCTTGCCCACATAATCTTACATTAGATGTACACTTGATTTTGATGCAATTCCCACTCTTCTCTCGATGTCTTGAAATAAAACTTGGCCATTTGTGTAGTCCAGCTAACGCCGATTTATCTATTTACTTGCTTACAATTTGCTCAATACAGCCAGGGCGATTGAGCCTTCAATGCAAGGTTCAAAAGAATGCAGTCGTCTGCGCCATCACTGGTTAAGCAAAAATTAAGATGATGTGGCTGAATGGAGTGGTTAAGATTTAATAAGAACCCCACATTAGGAGATTCATCCGCAAAAAGGTACGGCCGGAAAGAGGATCAAATAAAGAAAAATAGACTTAAGCTCTTGGGATTAACAAAATGGTAAATAAATTTATTCATGCAAGAAATAATTAAAAAATGAGTAATAAATAAAATAATTGAATTGGTCATGGTAAAAGAATCTCAATAAAAATCGCATTAAGTGAAATGCAGAAAATAATCATTGTAAAAGTAACCCATTAAAGGCTGATAGTTGGTGATAGCCGCTGGTTTGTTCGTTCACCAGCAGTTCTTCCATCATTAACCACCCGCGCTTCGGAGGGCATGTTAAGCTATCTATCCTGGCTGTTACTGTCATCTTGTAGCAGCCATTAGTTACTGGGATGGTGCAAAACTCCCTCGAAGGAGTAAGTGCTACCGATTATCGGTCTGCGATAATCTACCCCCTGTACAAGATAACCCGAGAACCCATTAGAGGTACGCATCAAAAGATTAAAAGGCATAGCTTTAGCAAATGAAAAACCCAATGAATGTAAAATTGAACTAAGTTGAACACAACAATGGCAAACAAACCCCATAAAAAATAATGGTGAAGAAAAACGCTTTGAAACGGCCAGGGACTGAAAATTAAGGTCTAAAACTCACAGAACCTAAACAGAACAATTATATGGCATTGGGCGTGGCAGGACGTCTCTTTGGTCATCATTCATCTGCTTCGCTTGGAAGAACATTGATCATGACAACGGAACATCTCAGAAAAAACCGTGGGACAAAGACTAACTGGTCTAATTACGGGACAAAGGGCATTGTTAATGCAGGAGCACCCCTATGAAAACACACATTACAAAAGCCTCGATTTCGAGCAAAATTAAACGTATTAAACTTGTCACACCAAATTAAAATGGATTAAAATAACTAAAGATAAATTTGGGTGTTCCCCCATGCAAGTCGCTCATGACTGGTCATCAGAAGCAATTCTTTTTACAGCAAAACCGGATTACTGAGATCCAGTGAAAACTCTTATGCTCGTAGCAAACTCACACGGAGGGCAGAAATCAGAAGATGGCCGCTGGAATATCTTGGTGGTGCAAAAGCCAAGATCACTCTCCTGGATGGAGGAAAACCAAATTTTCTCGTCCAAACGGGAATCAAGCCTCAGAATAATCAGCGATTGGTGACGTCATGCGGGTCATCCGAGATGCGCCAGAGCTTGGGTCAGCCGGATTTTTCTGCCCGCACATCTGGCTCTTTGTCTCAGGTGCCTGTGCCAAATAGACACGTGGCCACCTGCTGGAATCTAAGAATGTTCTAGAAAGATGCCAAAAGGCAATAATGTTGTCACTAAGGTACGAAAGAGTTGTGGGTGGGGGGAGGGGAATGAGCTTTCTATTCTAAACATAACCATTCACCCAGACCAATCGACTTGACCTGATTTCTTTAGAGGCTGCGTAATATGAATGACATCGAGATGAAAATAAGAAAGGGGGGTGAAATGCTGACCAATGCCTAAACGACAGGAACTGAACATTAGTCACGCTCCACTTGGTAATAAGCTTTCTCAGCAGTGAGAAATAGAGATTTCAAATCATCTCTATTAGAATTCTAACTTGCTAAACTTAGAAAGCATATTCGTTTCAAAAACACTCAACAGAAAAATTCAAAACTCCCTCCACCATGCAAACTGCTGTATAAAACATCAACGGATAAACATACTCGAAAACTGTCCCAAATGCTCAATAAATAAATAAGTGTAAAATGATTTGTAAACGATAATTAATAACCGTGTAAGGTCTGTACCTTTACACTTCGCATGGGCTTTCCCAAAATGGTTTCATAGAAAACCATTTTCCTACGTATGGGGTCCCGCAATCAATAGTCCACTCGAGTGTGAGTAACCTTCCTGAGCCAATAAAGCAAAAAGTTTTAAAAAGTAATGAAAAAGATTCTTAATGTAAAAATTTTAAAAACTCTTACACTGGTGGCCAAAAGTTTGGACCAACCAGCAATGTCAAGAAAAACTGAATTTATACGAAAACTGTTTTACACCTATAACTCTAAGTAAATATGAAACAATATTCAGGGAAGAAACAAATTTATTTCTGCGTTGTTGGCTTCTTATTACCTAAAATCAAAATAAGACTGGCCAAAAGTTTGGACCACATTTGTATAGCATAAAGGGAAAAAATATTATATCATTAACTAATGAATTATTTTGATATTTGAGATCATTTTGACTCTACAATTTTTGACAAATGACCTGAAATAGAATTAAACAAGCTTTTCATAACATTTGGCTGAACAGCTTTCTGAATGGCTGCTATTAGTTGTTCTCGAGATTTGTACTTAGTGTTTTGGTAAATTTTTTGTTCCGTGAGATGCCACACATTCTCAATATTATTGAGATCTCGATTTCGAGCAGTCCAAGCAAAAGTGGAAATGTTGTTGCTCTCAAAATAGGCTTTCATAACTCGTGCAGTATAGATTGCAGGACTGTCCTGCTGCTAAATCCATGGTTTTTGCTTAAACTAGACTATGCACAAAGGAATGAACACATTGTGCAATGCCAATCCTCTTTATATTGAGCTGTTTTGCAATGCCCATCTAGAATATGAATCTTCAACTTTCTGTTGCTTCCAACGGCACCCAGAATCATCACTCCACTACCACCCGTTTGCCGCTTAATTCGCAGTCGAACAAGTGTTTCTTTATCACGATGCTCTTAATAAGAAGTTATATTATCATGCCATTCCAAGCTGATTCGTTTTTCATCAGAAAATACAACCAATTGGAAGTCTGTGTTTTCACGCAGATGTGTCTTAGCAAACACCAGTCTCTCCTGCATGTGTTTCTGTGTTAGTGGCAACTTTTTGGTATAATTTCATAGACAAAGTTCTGAGCACATAGTTTACCGCGAATTGTTCTTCTTGAGGCAGCAAGTTGCAGATTAAGTTTGACTTGTGTGGTGTTGACTACATGCCCAGATGTAATATTATGTCTAACATATCTCTTAATTCTTGATTTGTCTCTTTGCATCAGTGCACAAAGTCTCCTATTTCCGTCCTATTTTCCAATTAACATTTTTATCAATTCTGATAAAAACTTGTAGTCACACAGGAGATTTCAACAACTGTTTTGAAGTTTGTAAATTGCTAGTTAAAATTTCTAATTCGCTTTCGGTGGCCTTCAGTTAACATTGTACAATACATAACATGGTTATAGTGCTCACCACACAACACGATGACTTGTAATATGCAAATTATTTGCATGTTTGTGATATTGGTCCAAACTTTTGGCCAGTCTTATTTTGATTTAAAGTATAAAAAAAAAGCAACGACGCAGAATTAAATTTGTTTCTTCCCTAAATATTGGTTCATATTTATTTAGAGTTGTAGGTGTAAAAAGTTTTCAGTATAAATTCATTTTTTCTTTATTTTGCTGGTTGGTCCAAACTTTTGGCCACTAGTGTAGGTGTTGAGAATCAACCTTCGCCTTTTCCGATGGAAAAAGAAGAAGTCCAAACGTCCATAACATGTCCAACAAAGAGTTCATAAATGTTCTTCATAACACCGAAACTTCAATTTAGCAAAAATAGTTCATGGTCATGAATGTATAAAAAAATTTAAGCATCGTTTGCTAATTTTAATAATCGTTTGTTTCATAAGACTGTGTTGAATCTAATGCAGGTTGATGCAAGAAAAAAAGAAACCGATGCAGTTTTTCGTGTTAAGTAAAGAAAAACATAGAGTGAAAGAGCTTAAAAATATAATTGTTTTCATTTGAGCAGGATAGCTTTTCTGTTTCTCCAACTCCTGTCCAACTCTCAAGCTTCTTTGCTATGGCAAAAGGCAACACCACAAGAAATTTTGCCACCTTTTTTTGAAGATAACTGGTGGAGGGGCGGCTTTGTTTGTAAACAAGGGGATTCGAGGTCAGTCAGCTCGAGGCACGTCATTCAACCCGGAAGACGAGATGTCTAATCTTCCTTCCACCAAGGGTCACGTGGCTGGCTTCCTCCTCTTCTTCTAGCTGACGTCCCACTGCCTCCAAACTGTCTCTGAAATTCATATGATGATACCCCCCAAAAGGTAGACAGAGGTAGCTGTTGTTCCCATCACGACTTCTAGAAAGCGGGGAAGGCCCCGTAGCATTCCAAGATTTCCCACGTGGCGTAGGCAGAAGAACGACTCTCTCCACCATGGGCTAAACATTTTGGTGCAGTCCCTATGTCACACAAGGTTCCTCTTCCCTGTGAATTCTTTTGCTCTAGGCTTCTGGGCATTCTCCAGACTGAACTGCTTGTTTTACCATTCCTTCTCATTATGGGCTTTTCTGACGTAGAGGATAAATACTTCGACGGTTTTCCATTACGGCTAAAAAGAAATACGAGTTTACAGGACTCGTGCAGACTTTATGTCGATGAAAGATATTGCGAGCCAAACAAGAACAAGACGCATGGAAGAAGAAAGGTGAACAGTTCATGGCTGTCGAGAAATGCATACAGTCTTCTTGGTGAAGCAGGACATCGCAGTTGGTTCCAACCGGCCCCAAGAGAAGAATGAACTCGTACGGAGATTACTGTAGAGCACCCATGTCAGATTCATGAAACACGGAAGATAAACATGCGGAAATGGGATGAAAATGAACGGCTGGGCCTCATCTCGTTTCTTCTGTTTTTGTATCAGGTGAGTCACATTAACACCTTTTAAAATTCAAAAGAACTTCAATGCCGCTAATGCAGTGATCCTAAAGAACGTTTCCCTGTTTCTTTCAGATACACGCCTTTCACAAGGAGGGCTGACTTCAAAATGATGAAAGATATAAGACTTAAGATGCACTACCTTCCCACAGAACCGGGGGGGGGGGGGGGGTATTCTGCTGCTGTGTGGCGGCTCACGGTGGTGGTGCTGCGGTGTTGACATCGCAGGCAGATCTCGCATGGGCAAGCATCTCACAGCTGGTGAGGGCTGATTTTAAAACGATCTGCAGATTTTTTCGTCCGGATACGAACTCCTAGGTGGCCGAGAGGTCCACCAAGCAGAAAACACATCGTAGCACTCTTCTCATCGAGTGTTTTTCACATGGCGATGTCACCATGCCTCCGGGTCGCGACCTGGTGGCTCCGATACAATGACTTTCTCCAAGGTAAATTAACAGTCTCTGATTTAATTAATGAGGGTGTTCACACCCAGCATCGTGGTGCGTTTTTCGGAAAAAGAAAAGGGCTGCTTTCGCTCAATGTGGCTGCCCAACCAGGGGTCACTAAAAAAAAAGAACGCATACTTAATCTCAACATTAAGCGAGAAAGTCACCAAGAATTGTATCGATTTAACTCCTCTTTTGATGTAATGGTAAATGAAAAAAAACACACATCACTCTTTCTGTGTCATGTGGAATGGCATTGGATTGCCATGAAACATTCCACTCTAAGAAAGCTTCAATAATTTCAATTCCAAACCAAGCAATTCCAACCTCTCTGAGTGAATCTTTCAAAAATGAAGTTTGACGTCCTTATTTGTCAAGTTCGATAGAAGGTTAACAATGGCGCTAAAAGAATTGACATGCCTTCTATAGTAATTAGTAAGGCCTAAAAATGGTTCTATTTTACTAGGATCAGGGGCTATTCCTTCCGCTGCAAAATTTACCTTATTCAAAAATTAACATTTCCAGGGCTTTAATTTCAAGTTTGACATCCCTTAATCGCTCAAATAAGTCCTTCAAACTGCTCAAATGTGTTTCAAAAGTCTCAGTGAAAACAATCCAATCATCTAATTAAACGCTGATTCTGTCTTTTAACCCTCTAATAATAAAATCAGCTGTTTGTTGCCACAGCACTGGCGCATTGGTCAAGCCCATAGGTAAAGGCTTGACCTCATATTTCCTGTCAATTACGGAAACTCCCGTTTTCTCGGTATCACTGATTTCAAACTGAAAATAGGCTTGGTTGGCATCCACAACAGAAAAGAATTTCGATTTACCGAATTGTGATAAAGACTAAATTATCAGAGGGAGGGGTAGGCATCAACTGTAGTAACGGGGTTTAATTTGCGATAGTCAATACAAAATGGTAGGTCCCGTCCTTTCTCTTAACCAATACAGCTGGTGCTGTCCAAGGCGATGTGCTTGTGCATATATAATTTCGTGCTTCAGCAAATCGTACACCATTTTGTTCATAATTTCTCTTTTTATTGGTAAAAACACATCTCCAAACTGTTTACATCAATTAAAGTTACTTTTGATCCCCTGTCAAGAAGAAAGTGAATAGTAACTGACCCTGCCTTCTCGGTAACAATTAATTCTTTCAGTTCCAAATAGCAAATGACCCTGCCTTCCCGGTAACAATTAATTCTTTCGGTTTAAAATAGTAAATGACCCTGCCTTCTCGGTAACAATAAATTCTTTCGGTTCCAAATACCTGCTATTGAATGCTTGAGCAATCTGGTTCACTGATATCCCTACCTGTCGTCTGCGTGGGAGGCGGTTTGAGCGTTTTTTGACTGATTTGCTTGTGGCTGGCTCACATTGGATTCTATCAGCTGATTCTCTGGTGCCTTAGCACATTCTCCCTGCGCCTTCATTCTTCTACAATAATATCTCTGCGTGTGGCCTTCACGCAGGAAGAAAAAGCAAATTATTGTTTTGGGCTTACGGTTGTTACACTGGCTGATCGCGTTTACGGGACGATTACAGCTAAAACAAAGGATATCTGCTTGCACTCCGCGCTCTGGATTTCCTCTACCTCCCGTAGTTGAATTTTGCATCTGAGAAATGTTGCCCAAGGGTCTGCGCTCACGCCTGCTCTGTTCTCTCTGGGGTGCCAAGGTGGTCGCCTGGTCAGGCTGCTGTTTGTTTCCAAAATTACTAATTTCCTCCAGATCTCATCTATTCTTTGGCCAATTAGTGCATTAATATCTAATTTACTTTTATCCTCTGCCAATTCTGTGTTTCCCTTTCCCAATGAATTTAACCCATGCTGATATGATATTGCAGCCAATCTCAGTTCAATTTCTTCCTCCTCCTCAGCATAACCAATCACTTTGTCTAAAGATTCTGGTCTTCTGAATAAAACCGTTTTTTGCAAGTTGGGGTGCAGTCCTTCCAAGAATTGGTCCCTAATCCGTTCCTCTAAAATTTGCTTAGCAAAAGCTCACTTCACTTCCATCTCTGGCCCGACTTCTTCTATTGGGATCATGATCGTCCTCAGCACCTGAAGGCATGTGGCAATATCCCTTATGCTCTCCCCTTTGTTGTGTCTACACTCGCTAAACAAGCTCTTGCTTCTGCCCCTTGGCTCTTTGCCAAATCTCTCCATAATGCGCTTCTTAAAATCATCGTAATTGGTGACACCTGCCTTCGCTTGATCATGTCTGCAGAAAAATGGTGCACTCCCACTTAACTTTATCTTAGCTAAATTTTAATCATGATTAGGCCCCCAACCACATCGACCGCCAATTTCGTCTAATTTTTGAAAAAATAATCCCAGATCCATAGATCTATCAAAATAACCAATTTTGCTAGCTAACCCAAAAGATGCTTGAGCCATCCTCTATAAAGAAAAAAATAGAAAAAAAGAGAAATCTTCACAACTCAAGTGATCCTCCCAGGTATTAAAATTCCAATGTTTCAAACAAAATGGAATTTAAAGTTTTATCCGCAGCTTTAGATCCACAGCTCGAAAAAAAATCTTGTCGACTTAGGTCAGTGTAAGGTCAGGGCAAACCCACCAGATCTGGACATTTGTCCCCCTCAGATAAGGGTATCAATCGTGAGCCTGGGCGACTGAGCCTTTAATGCAAGGTTTAAAAGAATGCAGTCGTCTGCACCATCGCTGGTTAAGCAAAAATTTAGATGATGTGGACGAATGCAGTGGTTGAGATTTAATAAGAACCCCACATATAGATTCATCCGCAAACAGGTACGGCCGGAAAGATGATCAAATAAAAAAATATAGACTCAGGTTCTTTGGGTTAACAAAATGGTAAATAAATTTATTCATGTAAGAAATAATTAAAATTAATGATATTTAAATAACCCTCGACCTCTCTACCAGGGTCGGAAAAAATGAGTAATAATTAAAATAATTAATTTTGTCATAGTAAAAGAATCTCAATAAAAATAGCATCAAGTGAAACACAGAAAATAATCATTGTAAAAGTAACCCATTAAAGGTGCGCATCAAAAAATTAAAAGGCATAGCTTTAGCAAATGCAAAACCCAAGTAAATGTAAAATTGAACTAAGTAGAACACAACAGTGTCAAACAAACCCCATAACAATAATAGTAAAGAAAAGCGCTTTGAAATGGCCAGGGACAGAAAATTAAGGTCTAAAACTCACGGACTATAAACGGAACAGCTATACGGACGTCTCTTTGGTCATCATTCGTCTGCTTCATTCGGAAGAACATTAATCACGACAGCGGACCATCTCAGGAAAAACTGTGGGACAAAGACTAACTGGTCAATTTACGGGACAAAGGGCATTATTATAGTGGGGGCACTACGATGAAAACACACGTTACAGAAGCCTCGGTTTCGAGCAAAATTTAATGAAATAAACTTGTCGCACCAAATTGAAATGGATTTAAATAACTAAAGATAAATTTGGATGTTCCACTCATGCAAGTCGCTCGTGGCTGGTCATCAGAAGCAATTCTCTTTGCAGCAAAACCGGATCCAGTCAAAACTTACGCTTGTAGCAAACTCACATGGTAGGCAGGAATCAGAAGAGGGCTGCTGGAATGTCTTGGTGGTGCAAAAGCTAAGATCACTCTCCTGGATCAAGGAAAACCAAATTTCTGAGTACAAACGGGAATCGAGCCTCGGACCAATCAACGATCAGTGACGTCAAGCCGGTCATCCGAGATGCACCAAAGCTTGGGTCAGCCAGATTTTCTCCGCCCACGCATCCGGTTCTTTGTCTCAGGCGCCAAATAGACGTGTGGCCACCTGCTAGAATCCAAGAATGTTCTAGAAAAATGCGAAAAGGCAATAATGGTGTCACTAAGGTCTTAAATAGTCATGGGTGGGGAGGGAAATGAGCTTTCTATTTTAAACGTAACTATTTACCTAGCCCAATCGACTTAACCTGATTTCTTTAGAGGCTGCGTAATGTCAATGACATCGAGATGACAAGAAGAAAGGGCAGTGTGCCTCATCTCACAGTAACACATGCTGACAAATGCCTAAACGAGAGGAACTGAACATTAGTCATGCTCCACTCGGCAATATAATTTCTCAGCAGTCAGAAAAACAGATTTCAAAAGATCTCTATTAGAATTCTAACTCTCTAAACTTAGAAAGCATACTTGTTCCAAAAACAATCAACAGAAAAGTTCAAAACTCCCTGCACTGTGCAAACTGGTGTATAAAACATCAATAGTCTGCTTCCACTCTTTCTCAATAGTCTGCTAACTCTCCATTATCTCCAGTTACTGATCATTTATAAATATTCTCAAAAAAATTTTCTAAGAACTCTCTAAGAACTTTCTTTTCTAAGAAAAGCCTAAATAACAGGAATTGTATGCATTGTTACAAATTGAAACTTATCTATATTGCAGAAACTTTGCCTTGCATTGTTAGTCATGAGATATATATTGTTGATCCTTGCATAGTGTTGGTGCATTGTGTGCTGACACCATTGTTGATACCTCTTGGTGCACAAACTTTCCTTGTATTGTTGTTCATGAAATATGTATTGTTGATCCATGCAGAGTGTTTGTGAATTGAGTGTTGATACCATTGCTGATAAGTATTATTGCACAAACTTTGCCTTGCATTGTTGGTCATGAGTTCTTTTTAGTATGCTTACCATAACAATGAACATCGATTTTTTATCAATAATTAATATTTTTTCGAAATCTGATGTAGACAGTGACCTTCCTCATGCTTTGATAGTCAAGTATGCAAAATTTCATCAAGATCAGAATAAAACTGTAGATTTGGAAAAAAATTAGAGTTGGAAATCTCTCAGTGTTCTAACAGATATTCAAAAGAAAAAAATAAATTATGAAAGAATGTGATAATGTAAAGAATCTACTTATCTTACTTATCTCGATGCTAATAATTTATATGATTGGGCCATGAGTCAATATTTATCATATGGAGGATTTAAATGTGCTGATACAAATATTGAGATTATGCAAATGATGATTCAGAAAATGGTTATATTTTATGAGTAGATTTAGAATATCATAGAAAATTATATGATCTGCATTCAGATATACCATTAGCTTCTCAAAATAAAACTCCACCTGACACAGAACCAATTTTGACTATCATTAATTTTACGTTATATTAATTCATGACACATCATTCAAAGTCGTTTGATATATTACAAGCCATATTTTAGAATTAAAAGTTCCAATGAGCCATAATGGTTCCACTAAACCAGGTTCCTTAAAAACAATTTCGACTACCATTAATTTTACTTTATATCCATTCTTGACACATCATTCCAAGTCATTTGATATATTACATGCCATAATTTAGCACTGAAAATTTTTGAGCGTGCCATAAGCGTACTATTAGAGTATGTGTCCTGTTTCGATTTCAACCATTTTCAAAATAGTTCATTCCCGGAAACCTATTTATTAATTGGCGAAAATTGTAATTTATATCCGCTTCTATCTCGTCGTTACGAATTTTTTGATACATTACTTAATATATCTCACCATTGAAAATTGCTAGATGGGGTCGTAAAAGTACTATTTGTGCCATACTATTGAACATTTTTAGATAATATTTGTGATTGAATCGTGCCATGTCCCATGTTCATCGTATGACAAATATAATAATGAATAACCGCATCTATCTCATCATTACGATTTGTTTGATATATTACTCAGTAGATCTCAAATTGATACTGATTGATAGGAAGGAAAATAGAGGTACGATTTCTGCACGTGCCAATAAACCGATTTAGATAATATTTGTAACTGGTTCGTGCCAGGAACCATATTCATCGAATGAAGAAAACAGATTTTGAAAATATTTCATAGCCTCGGAGGAGTTAGAGTTACAGATTGACAGACAGACAGACAGACACGTTTCCCCACACTGATAGCCTAAGGCACCTTTCGGTACTTAATAATAATAATAAACCATTAAGGAGTGACATAACCAAGTACCGAAACGTTAAACTAAACCATACACGGAACTTTATTTTCAAACCGCCCTATATTCACATTGGAAGTTTCTAATGGACCATAATGATACCATTAAACCACATACCTTTAAAATAATTTCAACTATCATGAATATTACGTTATATTCATTCATGATACATCATTCCAAGTTGTTTGATATATTGCATGCCATATTTTAGCATTGAAAGTTCCAATGAAGCGTAATGGTTCTACTAAACCAGATTCCTTGAAACTAATTTCGACTATCGTTAATTTTACGTTATATTCATTCATGACACATCATTCCAAGCCGTATAATATATTACATGCCATGTTTTAGCATTGAAAGTTCCAATGAACGATAATGGTTCCACTAAACTAGGTTCCTTGAAACCAATTTCGACTATCGGTAATTTTACGTTATATTCATTAATGACACTTCATTCCAAGTCGTTTGATATATTACATGCTATATTTTAGCACTGAAAATTTTTGAGGTTGTGATAAAAGTATATTAGATCACGTGTCATTATTTCGATTTCAACCATTTTCAAAATGGTTCATTCCCGGAACCTCATTTATTAATTGGCGAAAATAGTAATTTATATCCGCTTCTATCTCGTCATTACGATTTGTTTGATATATTACTTAATATACCTTCCCATTGAAAGTAGCTAGTGGTTTCGTAAAGGTACCATTTGTGCACGTGCTATTGAACAGATTAAGATAATATTTGTGATTGATTCGTACCATATACCATGTTCAAAGACTGACGAAAGTAATAAACCATTAAGGAATGACATAACCAAGTACCGAAAGGTTAAACTAAACCATTCGCGGAACTATATTTTTAAACTGCCCTATGTTAACATTGGAAGTTTCTAATTGACCATTATGATACCATTAAACCACGTACCTATAAAATAATTTCAACTATCATTAATTTTACGTTATATTCATTCATGACACATCATTCCAAGTTGTTTGATATATTACATGCCATATTTTAGCATTGCAGTTTCAATGAACCATAATGGTTCCACTAAAACAGGATGGTACCACTAACCAGTTTCCTTGAAACCAATTTCGATTATCGTTAATTTTACGTTATATTCATTTATGACACATCATTCCAAGTCGTTTGCTATATTACATGCAATATTTTAGCATTGAAAATTCCAATGAACCATAATGGTTCCAATAAACCAGGTTCCTTGAAACCAATTTCGACTATCGCTAATTTTACGTTGTATTCATTAATGGCACCTCATTCCAAGTCGTTTGCTATATTACATGCAATATTTTAGCATTGAAAGTTCCAATGAACCATCACGGTACCACAAAACCAGGTTCCTTGAAACCAATTTGGATTATCATGAATTTTACGTTATAATCATTCATGGCACATCATTCCAAATCGTTTGATATATTACATGCCATATTTTGGTATTGAAAGTTCCAATGAACCATAATGGTTCCACTAAAACAGGTGGCGTGAAACCAATTTCGACTGTCATTAATTTTACTTTATATTAATTCATGACTCATCATTTCAAGACGTTTGAAATCTTACATGCCATATTTTAGCATTGAAAGTTCCAATGAACCATCAGGGTTTCACTAAACCAGATTCCTTGAAACCAATTTGGACTATCAATAATTTTACGTTATATTCATTCATGACACCTCATTCCAAGTCGTTTGATATATTACATGCTATATTTTAGCACTGAAAATTTTTGAGGTTGTGATAAAGATACCATTAGTGCACGTGCACATGTTTCGATCGCAACAATTTTCAAAATGGTTCATTTCCTGAATCATATTTATTGGCCGAAATAGTAATTTATATTCGCTTGTATCTCGTCATTAAGATTTGTTTGACATATTCATCGACTGACGAAAATAGTAATGAATAACCGCATCTATCTCGTCATTACGATTTGTTTGATATATTACTCAATATTTCTTCCCATTGAAAATTGCTGGGCGGGAAAATAGAGGAACCATTTGTGCACGTGCCAATGAACCGATTTAGATAATATTTGTAACTGGTTCGTGCCATGAACCATATTCATCGACTGACGAAAACGGATTTTGAAAATCTTTCATAACCTCGGAGGAGTTTGAGTTACAGACAGACAGACAGACAGACGGACAGACACATAGACAGACAGACAGACAGATGGACAGACACGTTTCCCCACACTGATAGCATAAAGCACCTTTCGGTACTTAATAATCCATAGAAGGAATGACATAACCAAGTACCAAAAGGCTAAACTAAACAATTCAACAATATTTTTCAACTGGCCTATGTTAACATTTAAAGTTTCTAATAGACCCTAATGATACTATTAAACCACGTTCCTTGGAACCAATTTGAATTATCATTAACTTTATGTTGTATTCATAATTACACATCAATGAAAGTTCTTAAATATAAGTATAGCATATTTTAATAGCATTGAAAGTTCAAATGTATCATAATAGTTCCACTAAATAGGTGCCTTTGAAACAATTTCCACTATCATTAATTTGACGTTGCATTCATTCATGACATCTCATTCCATGTTGTTTGATATATAACATACATTATCTTAACATTGAAAGTTCTAATGAATTTTAATGGTTTCACCAAAACCATGTGCCTTTATTACAATTTTGACTATCATTAATGTTACGTTATATACATTAATGAGACGTCACTCCAAATTGTTAGACATATAACGCGCTATATTTCAACACTGAAAGTACTAAAGAACCATAATGCTTCCACTAAACAAGGTGTGTTTTAAACGATTATGACTACCATTAATTTCACGTTATATTCATTCATGAGTCGTCACTCCAACTTGTTTGATATATAACATGCCATATCTCAAAATTCAGATTTCCAATGAACCATATTGGTTCAACTAAACCAGGTGCCTTTAAAGCAATTTCGAGTATCATTTATTTTACGTTATATACATTCATGAGACATCAATCCAAGTTGTTTGATATATAACATGCCAAATGTTAGCATTGAAAGTTCCAATGAACCATAATGGTTCCACTAAATCAGGTGCCTTTATTACAATTTCGACTATCATTAATGTTACATTATATACATTCATGAGACTTCACTCCAAATTGTTTGAATAACCATAATGGTTCCACTAAACCAGGTGTATTGAAAACAATTACGACTACCATTAACTTCACGTTATATTCATTCATAAGACTTCACTCCAAATTGTTTGATATATAACATGCTATATCTCAGCATTAAAAGTACCAAAGAACCATAGTGGACCCACTAAACCAGGTGTATTAAAAACAATTTCGACTACCATTAATTTCACGTTATATAATTAATTTGCATGAGACGCTATTCCAAGTTGTTATATATTGTATTTAATATATCAAACAATTTGGAATGACGTGTCATGAATGAATATAACATAAAATTAATGATAGTCGAAATTGTTTCAAAGGCACCTGTTTTAGTGGAACCATTATGATTCATTGGAACTTTCAATGCTATTAAACTGTGCTATACTTATATTTAACAACTGTCAATGATCTGTAATTATGAATACAACGTAAAGTTAGTGATAATGCAAATTGGTTCCAAGATACGTGGTTTAATGGTATCATTATTGTCTATTAGAAACTTTCAATGATATCATAAGCCAGTTGAAAAATATGGTTGAATTGTTTTATTTAGCTTTTTTGCACTTGGTTATGTCATTTCTTTATGGTTTATTAATTCTAAACTTTGTTCAAGTGTTCATTTTAGCCTGTACATTCACATTCAGATGAATCAAAATTTTTTTCGAATTTAACACCGAGCAACAAAAAAGCTTTCAATTTAAATAGTAAAAATTCATGTTCAAAATTCAAAAAGATTTCTTTGAAAAAGTTCCTAATGGATGGCGTCTCCAAATACGGCCCTTTAGCAAACTATAAAACATGAATTCTTTCAAAAAAATTCTAATCTTTCTTGACGTGTTCTTTTTCTGGATTGTAACACACAGAAATTGCAACATTTCATCAAAAAAGAGCCCGAGCAACGCCGGGTAAAACAGAGAGGGTAAAAACCAACGCCGGGTATGTATATTATAAATCAGAGTTCGCTCTAACGTTTGTCCTTTTATAACACAGAAAATACTCAACGAATCTCCACGAAATTTTTCATGTACGTAATTAATGTCACTCTGCTCTACGTAGAGTACTGTCATGTCGCCAGAGCTATGAAAAAAGAAAATTAGGCGATATGACAGGAAAACGAGAAAAAGGGGAAGTCGGAGCACACGAGCAAAATAAGCGAAGATGAATCCCCGGCCTCCCCGGCAAAGTAGAATCTCTCAAAGAGCAGCGAAGCCACTAGCCGGACACCGATTGGTGTTGCATAATTGCATAGCCAATCGATTAATTAATGGCTCGTAGAAATATGAGAAAAAGGAAGCTGACATTAGAGAGCGCAACTAGTCGACTGGAGCGGAACAAAAAGGGCTCCAGGACCTTTGGACTTTTGAACTTTGAATTTCCACGCAGCAACCAACTAACGCGTGTGTGGGATTGAGTTTTGTGCTAGTGAGTGACCCTCCTACTTGGTGTTCTCCGGGGGAGGCTTTATCCCCCCCCCCCCGGACTTTTCCAATTTAAATCACATCACCATGGAGAACATGATGATGATGATTTCTGATGGCCGCTTTGCTGTAGGTGCGTTTATGAAAGAACTTTATGAGAAAACACGTGTACCGCCAGTATTGCCGTCTGGAGACCTCGCCGTATCTGTCCTTCAGAGACTTTCTCCAAGCAAATCGAGGATGCTCTGTAGGCTGCTTAATATAGCCGATAGAATTGTGTCTGCCGATTTTATTAAGGTAGGATAAACCACGGTCCACCTTGTTTATGCTGAGCCCGGATATCTTCCAATCCTTATCCGGGGTGCCTCGCCTGTGATGACTGAGAAGTATTTAAAGGAATGTATGTCCGACTATGGGGAGGTTCGGAGAGTTTCTTATCCGCAACATCCGGACTCTCCCCTGCGTTATAGTTGTAGACATGAATCTGCATAAAGACATCCCTGAGGACCTTATGATGCATGGAGAGCGAGTCTCCGTTCTTACAAAGGGCAAAGGCAGTGCTGCTGGTACTGCAAGAAACCTTCTCTCGCGTGGAAGGATTGTCCCCTCCTGAAAAAATGTGATACATATCAACGTGTGGTGGGCAAATACCATCGTTTCCCGGAGAGGATTGATGCATCACCAGCAGCCCCATCGTCACCGCCTAGGGATGCGCCGTCCCAGCAAACATCAATGATGACAGAGCCTGTAAATTCGCCTGTGCCTAGCAGAGCTACGTCGCATTCTCCTCCACCTCGAAGGCTGAGAACGACTCCATCTCCGCTGCCTTTCCCTGCAGAACCTAGGAAAGAGATGCCATCCCCTCCTCCTCCGCCTCCAGTGGTTCGGGAAGTAGTCCCCCCCCCCCCCTCCTCCTAAACCATCGAGCAGCATTTCGATGGGGGGAGAGGATAGCTCTGCAGAAGAAGGCGTCAATAGGTAAGTTCAGGTTCGGTGCTTACAGCGGAGGATTTTCCAGCCCTTCCTTCGCCAGCACAAGCACCGATGTCGCAATCTCTGCGAATCACCTGCACATCTTCTCCAACCAAGTTATCATCATCGGTTGGGACGACGAGGTCATCAACGCAGACGCAGCGGGAACATCTTGCAATGACGAAGAGTCCTCACAAGAAACGAACCAGACGGCATCGTAGCAGGAGGGACAAGTTCGATGCTTCTTCCTCCACGGAGCGTGATAGCGGTACAGACCGACAGCGCAGCCATTCATCTTCTGCGAGCCGTGCACTATCTCCGAGGAGGAAGACAAGGGAGCCAACTCCAACATCTGAGAGGCCGAAGCCTCCACCAGATACAGGTCAGCCTCTGACATCGTAATTCCTAAATGAAGCTCATATCACTGAATGTACGATCCCTTGGTTCTTCTTTTAAGCAATCGGTCTTATCGACTTTCATTGCCCTGTACAAACCAGATATAATTCTTCTTCAAGAAGTAAAGTTAGCGACTTCACAACAATTTACAATCTGCTCGGTCTTCGCAGTCAATATCCAGATGGACAATTTTATAGTAATTCTTCATCGCCACATAAGAGGGGGGTAGTTACCATCATTTTTAACCCCTCCTTGGTGGTGGTGAATTGTGTATTTGACTGCGAGTACAGGGTGATATCATTGGACATTTCATCACCTGGTTTCGACTTCCGATTGCTTAATGTGTATGCTCCATGCGAGGATGTAGAGAAACGAACTTTTTTCAGCGATCTGGACAACTTTTTGTGTGCATCTTTACCTGTAGTGATTGCTGGGGACTTTAATTGCCATCCGGACGAGTTTAACATCTTTTCGGCTGGGTATGTGTTTCAACTATGCCAGCAAAATGCATTGTTTGACTTATGAACAAAAACTTCGATCAACAATCAGCGTGGGCCTACATTCCATCAAGGGCCCAAAGTGTCTTCAAGGTTAGACTTATTCCTCGTAGACAATGCATGTGCTGGTATTCCAAGAACGATGGAGGTTATTTCATTCTCGTTCTCCAACCACAGTGCCATCAAGCGGTCTTGGAACCCTTCACTTCCAGCATCATCTAGGGTGAGTCGCGGTAACATGCACCAGTGGGAGAGATTCCCTACTTGCTTTAAAAGATAGAAATATTCAGCAGGTGTAGCTACAAAAATTGAAATCGATTACGCGTGTCTGGAAACCTCACTGCTAAAAATTTGGTTCGCTTCGAGTTCTTTACTCGCTTACAAACCAAGAAAACCTGCTTCGGTGAGTTTGATTTCGCCTCCCTTATATTGATATGCAGCAAGTAAAGTTTATTATAGTTTATTAAGGTTGAGTTTAATGAGTATGAAGTTGATCTCTTTGATAAATATGTAAAGTAATACTGTCGTATCTAATATGTGCTGAGATGAAACAAGAAACATTAATCGAAAAGTCATAATAAAAATATAAGTTTGGGTTTGCAAAAGGGAAGAGATGCCCCATTAGCATGCGGGGAATGATGTCCCAGTTATTAGACAATGCCGAGACAATATATACGGAAGTAAACTGGCCTAAATAGAGGTCAGTGGACTATTGATAATCTAAAAAAAAGCCATCTGTCACGGGTAAGATTATAGCGCAGTGGAAATGAGCTTAACTAATGTAAAAGAGACAGCGATGTAGGCATATTAAATTTTTAGGTTTATTAAAACAAACACAAACAATACAGAAATAATAATAATGCAACAAATAAAGGATTGAAACCTGGAAAAGACTCCAGGATATGGGCGTCCTCTAACTCAAGGATTCACCCTGAGAAGAACACAAGGCCTCCTTTACAGACAAAATGGAAACAATAACAGTTACCAAACAATATAACATATACCGACGTCCTGGACGACATAACTGACAGAATTGGAGCTCAACGAGCACGAACTACCTCGCAAGAGAATTAGTAGAAAACATGCGCTTAATGCGCAATATCGTACATAGCGGTCCGAAGACCTACTCGAATGTAAGTATTCCTGGATTAGGTTCTGAGGCTGCAAAAGCATACAATGGACTACGGGAACCCTTCCCCTCTAAAGCAGCGACGCACTGCGTTTGCTGGGAGGCCAGCAAATGCTGATCCTGCAAAGAGACAAAAAATACCGATTCTTAGCCCAAACCTCAAACATAAAGACAAAATAGCAACGCTGCGCGAGAAGGCTGCCAAGCCCCATGGGGCGATTAATGTCCAGTCGTCTGACTCCTGGCTTGCAAAGTCCTCTTCACATGTAGCGGTCTTCTTCGATAAGGGCCTGGAGAGGCTGGCGACCACTACCAAGTTCGTTCCGTTGAATTGCAGAGGAGATACGCTCAGCTGCCCTCGACCCGTCGCCGGAACACTGTTGCTAATGTAGCAAGAATTGATGCACTCCTCGACGAGCGCTGGTTTCCAAATTGACGACCACACTCCAATACCGGGCGAGCTTCGGCTTCTCCGTCGTTGGCTGCAACGATGTGTACTCGCGCCGATCGGTCGGACTTGGACGTTCCAGCTGCTGAATGAAAAGAAGCACATGTACAGTTAGTTCCGCGCGAGGGCTGCGCCGAGTCTTTTTCAATATTCGTATTCTCAGTCTGCACACAAACACCATCGTTCACGCTGCGACTTTCCGCAGAGCATGGAGGTTCCCACACGAACCAAGCACTCCATTCATACGTGAAATTCGGCGTAATAAAGTTCCCGGCTTGTCCACCGACTCGGACGGGAACTCGTGCTTGTCCACCGACTCGTGCACTCTCCTCGAATCTCTCTTTTCCTGCGCCCGCCTCTCAAAAATCGCACTATCGCGCAAATCTCCGCCTCCTCCGTACTTGGGCTTTTTGCCCCGCCATCTGTTCCCAGTGTTACAGCGTAAATGGCTATTAGAATTATTTCCACTGCATTTTTTGTAGATTTCTCGGCACCCGGTTTTTTCCCGCTGTTTTGGTTCTCTGTATATTTTGGAGCCTTTTGTTTTGGGTGAGCTTTCATCCCAAGCCTTTGAACTTTGATATTACTAACAGTAGACTTCGAAAGATCTAATTTCTTGGATGCCTGACGAACTGTAATGCCGGGAGGCTTTCAGAAGATCGTCTCCACCTTACTGATCTTCTTTGGTGTCGATTTTGACGCAGAGCGGCCGTGTAAATTTCTGTAGTTTGCTTCTCCAGTCACTTCATACCTTCTAATGATTTTGTAATTGTTTGCCGCAATTTTCCTTCAGTCATAAAATGGATAGCCCCAGCGGGTTTATCTTGGCCAGCAACATTGTTGTAGTAATGAATAATACGTTTTGCGAACAGTTCGTTTTCTTGTCGTGCATTTTCAAACCACTATTTCTATCGACATGAATGTATGTGTTATAACGTATTGTGAACTACCCTTTAATATGAGTTTAATGGCAAAATTGTCACAAGCTATTTACATATTGAAATTCCTCATGCAAATTTGACGCCCTACTTCCTGGACAACCCTTAGTAAGTTTTCTCCAAGAAAGATTTTACATAGCATTTCGCTTCTTCCAACACTAACTACTAAACCATCAACCAGGAAAAGGAAAGCAGTGGTCACGACAAATGAAAAGACTTCTTCATCGAAACCAAAAAAGAAATCCAACAACCAAACCAAAAATCAGGTGACGACGAATAAAATTTCTGTGTTCAGTGCAAGGAAAATTATTTCGAGACAAAACCAACAACGAATTGGTTTGAATGAATTGTTTGCCTGTGGTGGCTGCATGAAAACTCTACCGCTAATGGAAATATGTGTAATGGGTGCGGCAGACAATGCAAATAAAAAAATAAAATGTATTTTTTGCTTAAAAATTGATTCAGTGGTGGGGGTATAGTTTTCAGTTTTTTTTTATTTCATGTATCATCAGAATTTTCTATTGACTATGTAATTGAAATACAGTTGGATTATACAGGGTGTATCACTTTCGATGGTCATAAAGTACCTAGCGTTATCCTTTGCATGATTACAAACTTAAAGTTTCTTATCGAAAATGTCGAAAACTCAAAATTTAAATTGCGTCGTTACGTCATTTATGAACTTTCCGCACCAGCAATAAACTTCATTAAATTCAAAGGGGCGATTACAGTTAAATCGGCGGCAATTGTTGAGATTAAATGACGTTTTCGACAGGTTTTCAGCAAACTTCGCATGATGTTTAGACCCTTAACATTTGAATTTTGAACATTTTGCATAAGGAATTTTAAGTTTGCAATCATGCAAAGGATCACGCTAGGTACTTTATGACCACTGAACCTGATACACCCAGAGACAAATGAAAGAAGGAGACTGGCAGTAACTTCCCATCTAGTGGTGCCTTCGCGCCGCCATATTGGGATTGGCAAGAAACATCTGATCGCCCGAGGCAATGCATGTGAATCAATCGGTTTGGTTTGTTTTTTTTGGTATTAACGTCCTTTTCAACTTCTATGGTCATTTCAGGACAGGGTTATAGGGGCGGCAAATTTTGCCTCGCAAGGGTTCTTTTAACGTGCAGCCGGCAAACGACTACACGAGACTAACATCTTTACTTTCCTTACACTGAGGCGGATGTAAAACAATCGCAAACAATTGCTTATTACAATATGTGGATTAATAAATTGATTATTTTATTGAACTGAGAATTATTTCTTCCTTTTCTTTAAATTTAAAATTTTAAAATATTTGTCTTTTAAAAATTCGTTAGGCATTGAATCAACTATTTGAAGTCATTAAAAGTATACGTTATCGTCAGTTAACGCAATAAAGTTATTTTAAAAAAATCAGAAAACAAGTTATGCTTAGTAATACTTCTAGAAATCATCTACAAAAACAGCTGAAATTACATTGAGAATATATGCCACCTTAGGTTT
>JAHWFO010062914.1:60034-100599 GCA_023313115.1 Rhysida immarginata
AGCATTGGACGGTACATATACAAATATGAAATATGTAATACACAGTTAGAAAACATTATGGAACAAACATATTTACAGGCACAAAATTCGAATGTATTTAAAATTGTAAAATAAGAGGAAAAAAACAAGCTTGAACAAGATAAAGAAGTGTTAAAAGATATAAAAATGCAAACAAAATTAAAATCCCTGTGAAAACTAACAAAGTAAGTTGGACGAAATGAAGAAGCAGATAACAGAATAAGATTATTTAAATGCAACCATGTATGCAGAGTAAAGAAAAAAATTCATTTTTAAGTTTTTTAAAAGTAAATTGTTTTTTCCCTCAGCTTACATATATTTCTTATTTTATTTTCTTTATTTACTATTTTTTATTTATTTATTTTTTTGTATATTTACATTTTTACTTTTTACATGTTGCATTTACTGCTTATTTACACTCAGTATTATTTAATATTGAAGATACATACAAAATAAGTTTTGAAAAAAAAAAAAAAGTCAACAAAAGGGGAATCGAACCCAGCTATACAGAAGATAGTCAAAAACGTTAACCACTTTCTTATCGGGAACCTGGACAAACGAGTCTTTATTAAATTTATAAGCTTTCAAATGCTATTTTTACTACGTAATCTTGTGACGTATTTCATGGCATAGGTGAAGCCCCGCCCCGTGAGCCCAAGTCTGTAGAGTTGCCGAAAGTGCCTCATCAACCTGAAGATTTTATGCGGAAGTGATTTAAACTCTTTATCGTATTAAAAGAAAATGTTCATTCTGGTCACCTCTGTCATTGCTTATAGTTTCAGAATCACTCTGTATATTTTTGGTCCGTGCATAGTTTTGGTAAATTGCGTATTAGTATCATTGTTGACACCTATTGTTGCACATGCATTGACTTGCATTGTTGGTCATGGGATATTTCTTATTAATATGCCCTGTCATAATTATGAATATCGATGTGTTATCAATAATTTTTATTTTTTCTAAGTCTGGGATAGACAGTGACCTTCCTCTTGCTTTGAAGATGAAGTATGCAAAATTTCATCAAGATCGGAATAAAACTAGATTTGTATATAAAACAAACACAACCACCCACAAATCCACAAACATTCTTCTTTATATATACAGACTAGGATGTTGTGCCCGGCGCAACCGAGCAGAGGCAACACCACCTCTACTCACAGCCTGAGTGCGAAAATTTCATATATTGTTACACCTTCATACCTAGTCATAATTTGAGCTCATTATTTGTAGAAAAACGACTAAAGATGACTACTTATGACTTTTAACAATGTAGGAGTTTTCGCGCTGAGGCAATAAGAAACATTGAATCATTTACTTTTGTTGCGTCATTTACTTTTGTTGCGTCGTTTACTTTTGTTGCGTCGTTTACTTTTATTGCGTCACTTACTTTTGTTGTGTCACTTACTTTTATTGCGTCACTTGCTTCATTTTTGTCCCTCGCTGGCCTCGCTTCACTTGCCAATGAAAAACCCGGATTTGCATGATATGACAGACTGACGAAGCACTTTATATATTAAGATATAAAATTATGTATTTATTTATAAGCAGTCCCTGGGAGTATTATAGCTTAATATCTTTTAATTAATATTACATTCAGGATCACAATAATTATACAAAATATAATCCATTTAATACAAAATCCAAGGGGACAAGATTTTATTTCGTAATACTCGAAATTTGTAATACCTGAAAAGTTTTATACTGAAATGAGGGGTTGGGGCAAGAATTAATTTCACATTAAGCAAAATTTCACATCAACTTTTTTCATATTAAGCGGATTATAATTAAAAAAGTTGAAAGTTTTTACGATTTTTTTAAAATATATGATTTTATGACAGTGTGTAATTATGGATACATTTAAAACGAGAAAAATCAACACGGCGTTTTCGCACATAAAATGGCAAGTCATTCGAAAATTTAAAAGTATTGTAAAGACACATTCTAAGTTTAAAATTAGATAACCTGGGAGTGACATATTTAAATCGTTGAATTGATGAATACCAATAGAGCTAGAATATTTGAATATTGATAGATAAAATGATTTGGATCTTCACAGTAACGTAAAGAGTTTGGCAGTGATTTCAATCTACAATAAGTCAAGAAGGCCTCAAAATGCAACAGACCAATTTTGTTATGAGTGTTTGGAAATTGATTGATAACGAGTAAGTCTAAAGGCTACTTTAATCCAATGGTTCACTGCAGTTTTTAGCATCTTTTGTTTAAAGCTATAATTGCTTTACTTGCTTTAATTTACCATATATTTTTCTTGACTTTTTTTTTTTTTTTTTTTTACAGATTTTAAGCAAGAAACGATCACAGCCCCAAAGTACTTTCTAATCCGGTCGTGGAATCGAATGTGCATCATCGAAATCATGGTGTCTTTCTGTTCAAATCGACTCGCTTTTTTTATTACGCTCTCTACTTTATTTAAGGTAATACAAAGTTCTCATTTTAACACGTGAGAAATGTCGTAGTCTCAATCTTTTTACTCCAAACTGAGAAAACTAATCCAAATCAAGTCAATATTAATGTATGTAAATATAGTTTCTGCAATTTCGGTACCACGCACTTTCACTGCAGAATCGAAAGACCGGCGTGTTGATGCTTTTTACGTATATGATACACAAAAATAGCTTCTAAGAGTCAATTTTTTCACATCCGATTAAGAGAAGTAAAAAATTTTTTCACAAATAGTACATGCGTGGTTACTCTGGTGGAAAAAAAAATTTTTATTTGAAGATATCCAAAGCGCCGGAAAACTGCACACCAAGGAGATTACATAGACAAGGAAAATAAATTGCAAAATAAATATTTATTTTTGTTTAAATCACTCACGTATTTTTCATATTCTGAACATTATTAAATTTAAGATTAAAGAGAAAATGCAAAACCCTAATGTTATTCCTATAAGATTTCCAACGTCACAAATTAACTTAATGAAGGAGTAAGACTCAGTTTCTTCTATGACCATGACTTTTGCATCAGGAAAGGCTACGGTATAGAAGATATGGGTTATGTAAATTACTATTTCGAATGACTGAAAATTTTCTTCAAAAATTGTTTGGAGACATTTTTGATTACAACGACATTGATCAATGGCTGTAGAAAAATTTTGCTCGGCATCTTTTGCACTTGTGGATGTATTACAAGAGGGGATGTTTGAAGAGACTTCCATGTATGGCAACCTTCATAAAATAGAAAAAAAAATCGGAGCTATACTTTATTTCTTCTAAAATTTACATATTGTCCACTGTAGTGGACATATTTAGAAAATTCATTGTGTTAAAACTAATAAATGTACATAAGAGATGAAGGAAGGAAACTCCACTTGTCCACAAACATAAATTCAATACACCATAAATGTATACATTTCGGTCACTAAGTGACCTTCTTCAGTATGATTCAGTATGATGTTTGTGGACAAGTGGAGTTTCCTTCCTTCATCTCTTATGTATTCAATTATCAACAGAGTTTTTAAGGTAAGTCTATTCTCTATAGTTATTTATAATAAATGTAATTTCTTAGTTCATTATTTTTTCTAAAGAGGGAGCAATAACTTATTGATTTCCAACAATGGATGGTATCTGTCGTACACAAGATTGTTAAAAAGAAGGTGGCCTCTATCAGCCGATTTCTGTCAAAAGCACTCGCATTGCCTTCTGGGATTGTGATGTCACCTGGAAGGTTGGCAGCAGGGGAACCTTCCCTTTTAACATAACTAAGCTGAGATGGCTGGAATTCCATGTGCTTTTGCTAATAATAAACGCAATTATTTATTATTTTTAGTGCAGTATTATAATCTAGAGTGGATTTATTAGATTTCCATGTATTTATTCTTTCATGACGATAGATACGAGCAAAATTTCATTAAATATGAAATGAGCAAATTTCCCACCCCCTCCTTATAATGAGAAAGAGCACACTAGCAACAAGCAGGAGAATTGCTAATGTGCTCTTGATACGATTGTTAAGACGCAAAAAAACCCCAACAGACTGCACTGCGAGAAAATCGGAAGTTAAGAGAAAATTCGAAACCCGAGACAGAAGTGTTTAAAATAAAATATACAGAACACTGTTGGCCTTCATCTTCACCTCCTCCACTTGTACCAAGTAATTAAAACTGTTCAGTGGCTTCAGATTCATTTGAAGACTATAAACTCGTTCGGAAACTGCACGCTCCGCCATTTTGAAAGACACGAAAAGTGTGAAGTTGCACCCCCCTGCTCTTCTAGCTCGTTGTTTGGGAACAATTTCCGCTTATTTGATTGGTTCTTGATGAATAGTCTCGATTCCAGACGCTTAGAAATATCGAAACTCTTGTGAGTGTGACGTACTTCGTCTCACCAGTCGTGTTCGTTTTGTAGTTTGAACTGCAGAATAGCAATCGTGCGAGTCGAAATCACACGTGTGACATAGTATATGTGAGACCGTTTGCACCACGAAAATTCGAGAATAGGGCCTCAGGTGGGATACGCTTCACTCAGAAACTGTAGTTTGAGCAAAACGAAAGTGTTCAGGCTCAAACAGAAAGTAATCGATTATGTGGGCATTATTTTTTTTCCTATCCTAATTTTATAACCATACAAGTATAGGCAGATGTTTTAATCGTGTACTAGCACTTAATGCTAAATGAATTAATACTATAATAGGTTAATCGTTGAAGAATTGCTGTGACGACTTCGCCTCGTTGTTGCATTATTTGCTTTTTTATTTCAGTGCCAAATGCATTTAAATAGCCCTTTTATTTGCAATCTCTGAATTTTAAACACAAAATATTCCAATAAAATATTTCTATAAAACCTTGGCACGTTTTTCTTCATTTATATTGGTGATAAATCGTAGAAATAGGCTGGAAAATAAGATATCCCCTATGGCGTTCATAGTCCTCTGTGGCGTTCGTCTGCCCCATACATTCCAGCTGACGTCACACGTCTGGAGCCAATGACCATCGACCACCCCGATAGAGGCCACCTTCTCTTCAACAACCATGTGTAGCATATTTTTGCCAGCTAAGCACATTTCAAAAATGGCCAATCAAGCAAGCAACAGACAAAAACATACGCAGCACGGCCATGGAATCCCATCGTGTGCAGTTCCCGACGAATTGTCATGGTACTGGCATCATTTGCAGAGGCGTTTCGAAACTCTGTGGCAATTTTTTCCGCCGAGGACTTCCGGTTGCTGCGGGTGATTCGAACCAGGAACCTTTGGCTCGGACCGCCAACGCGCCGAGGTAGGTATAAAGGTTCCTGATTCAAACCAGGAACCTTTGGCTCGGACCGCCAACGCGCCTAGGTAGGTATAAAGGTTCCTGGTTCGAATCCAGGCTGCGGAATTTTCTTTCCTATTTTTCATCATTAATTCGAATAGCTGAGGTAGGCGTATCATTAAATCCCTCACTGACCATCTAATGATTTATTCTTTAAAGAATTTACGCCTTAGGAAAGATAGTCCCAGCCTGCGAACTAGGTAACTGCTCCAACCAAGCCCTAAGGTCACGTAAATAGCGGTTCGCTTTCATGGCCGCAGTGGCGCAGTTGTATGGCGCGTTGGCGGTCCGAGCCAAAGGTTTCTGGTTCGAATCCAGGCTGCGGAATTTTCTTTCCTATTTTTCATCATTATTATGTTTTTAGAACGAATTTTGAAATCCCAAAAATTAAATTATCTATTTCCTTATATTTCAGTGCATAATTATGGAAATGTTTAATTCTGAATCTTAAATCGATTATTCATAAATCAAAAGTTTATTTCATGTCCATTATAACTATCGTGCACAGCAGGAATTCTGTTCTCTGCAGGGAAGCAACTATGTGGTATACTATGATATTTAAGGGAATTGCTTTGTAAAACAATATGAAATAAACACATGTATAATATATATATGTGACCCAATAATGCTGGCAACCAATATATTATTGATGTGAAATTTCTTATGCGGCGACAACGAATTGGGTAGTGAATGAAACTTTTTATGCGTTACGGAAGTGACGTAGCTCCAACAATCTAAACTTCATTGTTTCCAACAAACGGAAAACACTGACTGTTAACATCCGAGATGGAACGTGACCACTGAGAGAGAGGGCCTCCGCATTGAAATGTACTAAATTGCTATGGCATCATCATAGATAGTGCAAATCAGGGTTAATATTATTATTTTTATGATTATAATTATGTGAATCAAACGGAGAGTTCGGCCCCAGAAACAAGTGTAGAACGCATGAGAGCGTATAAAACTTTAAACTAACTGAAGAAGCAATTCCAAACAAAAATAAATTGGTATGGCGGAATGGTACAATCGCACAGGTCTACGACGAGATAATGCTGCGGAATCAAAAAAATTTTTACGGTACTGTGTTGGGACACGGCCGCTAGTTATATCGTAGAATACGTCTTGAGGCCACATAGCGAAAAAGAAATAACTTTATGCAACACAATTTAAAAATTTTAATTTCTGATATAAAATGTTCAAACAAAAATATACAGTGGTGGAAAAAATTTTGAAACTACTTTGATTCTAGAAAATAGTTTAATTAATTATGAATTTGTTCATATAATAGAATAGTCCACATGTTTCTGAGTATTGTCTGCAAACCGTATGTTCAACTACGAAAACGTAAACAAGAAATTAAAGGAAAGGCGCATTATGCTATTAGAGGGTTAGGAAATAAGCTTGAGACCAGAATGGAAAATTCCATGCAAATGAACATACTCTGAATAATTTTAACTTTTTTTGGTATGTGGAAACTACCTTAGCATTTGCAAAGTGCATTTATCAAGATGGGTTCGGGAAAACAGCTCATTGATCACCAAAAAGGTCAAATTGATGCTTTCAGACAATGCGGAAAGTCTGAGCGAGAAATTGCTAGAATTATTGGAAAATCAAAAACTGTAGTCCATAATTATCTAGCAAATCCACATCTGTATGGCACAAAACAGAGATCTGGCCGGCCAAAAAGCCCAGTTCCAGAACTGAAAGGCAAATCTTGAGAATGGCTACTTCTGCAGGTGACTCTTCCACCATCATTACTCGTTCAGTTCATTTGTCTGTTCATCCACGGACCGTTAGAAATGTGTTATCGTCATCAGAAATCTACAAACTCATAAAAATGAAAGCACGGCCGAAGTTGACAGCAAAACACAAAGAAGCCAGATTCAAATTTGCCAAGCAGTATATTGGTGATAATCAACTGTGGAAACATGTCGCATTTAGTGATGAAAAGAAGTTTAATTTAGACGGGCCAGACCTTATCCAATACTATTGGCATGATTTGCGACAACAACCACAACTACTCTCACGACGTATTCAAGGCGGGGGATCTGTGATGATTTGGGCTTCTTTCACACAACAAGCAAAACCACAGCTAGCATTTGTTAGTCCACGAAGTATCAAGACTGACTATCAAGACTTCTTGGGTAACTTCCTCCTTCCTCTTCGTGACCAGTTAAATGATCCTCAGTTCGTATTTCAACAGGACAATGCACCAATACACAAATCAACAACAACTTTGGACTGGTTAAAATCCAACAACACTGCAGTTTTAAACTGGCCTGCCTGCAGTCCAGATCTTAACCAAATATAAAATCTGTGAGGTGACATGGTTCGACTGGTTTATGCTGGAGGAAAACAATATGAAAGTGTATCAGATCTGAAACAAGGAATCCAGTTAGCATGGGACCAAATAACTCCCGAAAAGCTTGAAGAACTGGTGAAATCAATGACAAACAGGCTTATCGAAGTAATTTCTAATAGAGGAGGTCAACAAAGTACTAAATGCAATGGAAACCCAAATAAAAATTGTTCTCAAAGGAAAAATCATCCTGGTCTCAAACATTTTTCCTGACGTTCTAATAGCAAAATGTGTCTTTCTATTAATTTTTCTTGACTTTTTGTTAGATGGACGCCAGTTTTTTGTTTAAAATAATCCATTTATGTTAAAATATTCTACTGTATAAATTATTATAATCAAGTAAATGTTTATCCGGAAATACAATGCGGTCCCAAACTTTTTTCCACCACTGTACTCGCAATTCATCATAAATTTTTAACCAAACCTTTATATATTCTGAACTTACAAATCACTGGTCAATGATAAGAGAAGTATGTTAGAAACAGCAACAGACAGGAATCAATATTTCGTGCAAACATCAAATTTATAGTACTGCTACCCAATGTAATAGGTGATTTGATGGGTTTGTAATCTATAAATTTAATGTTGCATCTACATTGATAACGTTGATGGAGGCCTTGCAGTACATATCTGGAAAAAACACAGAATTCCGACCAGTTTCGCCTTTTATTCCTGGCTTTATTAAGGAGGTGTTGGTGAATATTTCATTATCGCACTGAACAAGCAACATCTCCATATCAGATATCGACATCAAATAAAATTCCACCCCCAAGGGTGGAAAAATTGGGGATAATTGATTTTCACGTATTGAGTATTTTCTCCTTTTTAATCGACTCGCTGGAAACTTATATATACCGATAACCTATTATTAAGTACCGAAAAGTGCTTTATGCTATCAGTGGGGGGAAACGTGTCTGTCTGTCTGTCCGTCCGTAACTCTAACTCCTCCGATGCTATGAAAGATTTTCAAAATCTGTTTTCGTCAGTCGATGAATATATTTGATGACACGAACCAATCACAAACATTATCTAAATCGATGCACTGGCAGGTGCACAAATGGTACCTATATTTTTCCGCCAAACAATTTTCAATGGGAAGATATATTAAGTATTATATCAAACAAATCTTAATGACCAGATAGAGGCGGTTTTTCATTACTATTTTAGTCAGTCGATGAATATGCTACATGACACGATTTTGATATTATCTAAATCGGTTCAATAGCACGTGCACAAATGGTACCTTTTGACCCCACCAAGAAATTTTCAATGGAGAGATATATTAAGTAATATATCAAACAAATCGTAATGACGAGATAGAAGCAAATAAAAATTACTATTTTCGCCAATTGATAAATATGGTTCAGGAAATGAATCATTTTGAAAATGGTTGTAATCGAAACAATGGCACGTGCTCTAATGGTACCCTTATGACACCCTCAAAAATTTTCAATGATAAGATTTGGCATGTAATATATCAAACGACTTGGAATGATGTGTCATGAATGAAAATAACGTAAAATTAATGATAGTTGTAATTGATTCCAAAGGAATCTGGTTTAGCAGAACCATTATGGTTCACTGGAACTTTCAATGCTAAATTTTGGCATGTAATATATCAAACAACTTGGAATGATGTGTCATAAATGAATATAAGGTAAAATTAATGATAATGCAAATTGGTTCAAAAGTACGTGGTTTAATGGATAATTATGGTTCATTAGAAATTTACAATAATAACAAAGGGCGGTTTAAAATATGGTTCCGCGAATGGTTTAGTTTAACCTTTCAGTACTTGGTTATGTCATTCCTTAATGGTTTATTAAGTACTGAATAGTGCTTTATGCGTCATTATCCGTGTGGGGAAATGTGTCTGTCTGTGTGTCTGTCTGTCTGACCGTCCGTAATTCTAACTCCTCCGAAGCTATGAAAGATTTTCAAAATCTATCTTCGTCAGTCGATGAATATGGTTCATGATACGAACCAACCACAAATATCTAAATCGGTTCATTGGCACGTGCACAAATGGTACCTCAATTTTCCCGCCAAGCACTTTTCAATAGGAAGAAACGTATATTAAGAATATATCAAACAAATCGTAATGACGAGATAGAAGCGGTTATTCGATACTATTTTCGTGAATCAATGAATATGGTACATGGCACGAACCAATAACAAATATTATTCAAATCGTTCAATAGCACGTGCACAAATGGTACTTTCACGACCCTACCTAGCAATTTTCAATGGAGAGATATATTAATGTATCAAAGAAATCGTAATGACGAGATAGACGCGTATATAAATTACTATTTTCGCCAATTAATAAATATGGTTCCGAGAATGAACCATTTTGAAAATGGTTGTAATCGAAACAATGGGACGTGCTCTAATTGTACCCATATGACACCCTCAAATATTTTCAATGATAAGATATGGCATGTAAAATATCAAGCAAATTGGGATGATGTGTCATGAATACAACGTAAAATCATTGATAGTCGAAATTGGTTCAAAGGCACCTGGTTTAATGGAACCATTATGGTTCATTGGAACTTTCAATGCTAAAATATGGTATGTAATATATTTATGAACTTGTAATGATGTGTCATGAATGAATATAACGTAAAATTAATGATGGTCGTAATTGTTTTCAAGGCACCTTGTTTATTGGAACCCTGATGGTTCATTGGAACTTTCCATGCTTAAATGTAGCATGTAATATTTCAAACAAGAAGAAACAACATGGCAAAAATGAATATATGAAAATAGTTATAAACTTCGTAGATTACCGAATTTGAATCAATGGAACCTGTTTTAAGGTTTTCAAAATCAATTCAAAAATTTTGGAATTATATTTCAAATAATTTGTTCGGGAGTTTCGTTTAGCCTTTCGATACTTGGTTATGTCATTCTTTAATTGTTTATTAATATAGTTTCTCTTCATTGAAAGTCTTTCCTCGCGCTAATCTATACTCTCCTCGCGTGTTAATCTATTTCTCTTTGCATATGCTTTCAACCTTTTTGTTCTCATTGTGAGATTCTTCTAAGTATCATTTTTCATACGAGCAGCATTTTTTGTAAGCCTGCCTATGTTGGTATAAAAATATTGTTGTTTTTTAATTATTTATATTATATGAATAACAAGTAATTGTTAAAGTACATAACTGTTTATAGAACAGTTAATAATTCATGTAAGGTGAGTAAGTAAGTACATGTAATAGTAAACAAAAATTAGTAGATAATATTAGAATTTGTACATTTTAGCCACAAAAAATTATAAAATAAAAACTTTTTTAAAAAAATTAAACCGACAAAACAAGAAAGTGAAAAGGGAAAAATAAATTAAATCTTTTTAGTATTTATAATGATTAATATGTAAATTTCTAAACTAATGTAAGTACCTAACTAATTTTGAGTCGGCGCCAAACTATCAATCAAGCAAATTAATAATAGTTTAAAAAATAAGCAAAACAATATCAAAATGCAGCTTGAACAATCTAGCGATAAACAATAACATTTCTTATATCCGTTCAATTTAGATCATTGCATGAAAAGGCGGGGCCAACGATATAACAAGCCCCAGCCAACAACTGCTAGAGAGAAGGCCTGAGACAAAAGGTGTAAACATTTTTACATCATCATCAAGCGGCCAAATTTAGGGTTTATTATTGGTAGAAATACGATTAACAATAGCCGCTTGATGATGATGTAGCAATGTATAAACCTTTTGTTCGCAGGCCTTCTCTCTAGGAGGTTTTGTCCCAGCGCGGAAAAGTCACCTGACCCAACACCTCCTAGAAAGGCCAAACAACTGAAACGTCATACATTGTTATATCATCAGATTTTGACCATTGTTAATCATATTTCTACAAATAATAAGCCTTAAATTTGGTCGAAATATGATGATGTAATAATGTTATGATCTTTCAGTTGTGAGGCTTTCTTTCTAGGAGGTGTTGCCTGACCATACAAGCCCGAGTAACAATGTAATCTTCTTTGTTTCCATCCTGAAATTTAACAATCAGTAATTTTTCGTTTGTTGAAAATAATGAAGATTTGATTGTTGGCCGGAATAAGATGGTCAGGTGACTTTTCCACGCTGGGGCCCGTTATATCGTTAGCCCCCATGAAAAGGTCATAAAAGTTGATTGATTGTTAGTTTGGCGCCGACTCAAAATTAGTTAGGTACTTACTTTAGTTTAGAAATTTACATATTAATCATTATTAATACCAAAAAGATTTAATTTATTTTTCCCTTTTCACTTTCTTGTTTCGTCGGTTTAATTTTTTTTAAAAGGTTTTTATTCTTCTTTCTTAATTTGTTAATATATGAAGTGCAACATGCTCTTTACACCCCTGAAGTTTCAGAATAATTCAAGTATTTTTCTAGATATAGTACCAAACGTCTGAAATCGAAAGTCTTCGATTACTTTTAAATACTGTAGATTGTGTAAATATTGATGCTATTTTGATTAAATTGAATAAGAATCAGGGAAATATCTCCAGCTCATACTATTTGCCAAGGGATATCCTTGTGTTAATGTAGGATTTTTTGGGTTGCTGCTTCTTCTTATAATCTTTCCGGAATTAGGAAATTACAGAAGTGATTCTTCCAAATGCTGTTAAATATTCTTAAAAGTTCACCTGTTTTTCATTATTTCTCTATAATGGGCATTCTTACAATTGCTCAAATATACAAGATGCAGCTCTCTTTCTTCGTGTTAAAGATCCATAATTCGCTTCTATTAGTAACAACCACGGTCTATAGATATTCATGGTCATCGAGCTCCATTGTTAAAATGAAGCTAAAATTTCTAGCTCCCGGTAGGGCAGGAACTCTATTGAAAAGTGGTGCTGTATGACAATCGGACCGACTGCGCCTGCAGCGCCGCCCCATCGGCAGATAGAAAATTTACTTTCATTTTCAGTTTCAAAGAAAAACTCTTTCGCAGATCACGGTCGGCCTTAGTGCGATCTATGCGGCACCTGGCGCGATCTGTTTTCCTTAACTTCTCGAAATACAAGCAAACAAGTATTTAATCACTAGAGGAAAGTTAAATTTAAATTATTCATTTAAAAGGAAAAATGAATATCGGCATAATATCGCCGAACTACGTTAAATCCCTCTAAATTCCCCAGTTTAATATAAGAAAAAAGAATATTAAATAAATATGGAAACTGCCCACGTTCCAAACAAATATTACTTTTATTACAACAAGTGGCGGAGTAATAAAAAGAAAAAAACAATAAAATATGAGGGCAAGAAATATACAAAGTGTTTTGTCATAATTTCTTGGAAGGCTTAACCATCCGCATGCAGAATCTAGGAGGCCCCAGACGAGAAAAAATTGGGAAACTCCAGGCTACTCGAAGGACCAAAGTGAAGCTCCGAGGCAGAAAGGTGCATCCTGAGAGAAGTCGAACGCACTAGGAGATGATGGATCTATCCGTTAAGAAACCTTCAAAGATGGAAGAAGCCGTCGCTTTTGTTTGGAAATAAAAAGATATATGTGATTAGACTAGAGTTCAAAGTTATTAAAAAGGTCAGTAGTAAGTAAACAGAAGCAAACGTGGTCTTCGTTTCTAGGTCGTAAACCTTTTTTTTTGTTTCCTTTAGATTCCGTGACTCTCGAACTAAATAGATAAAAAGAGTCTAGGGCCACGAGACTCGAAATTAAAACGCAGAAGGCGGATTCCTGTATCCAGAAATTGAGAGAGGGAAAAGTAAGGAACCTGCCTGAGAAAAAAACTAACAAAAAATCAGTTTATAAAAAAAAGATAAAGCAAAGGAAAAAGAATTACAAAAAAAAAATCAGAAAGAAAATAAATAATAAGCAGTAAAGATTTAAAAAAATTGATAAAGGACCCACACAAATGGCAGCAGTCACATTAACAGGAAAACGTAAATCGAAATGAAAACACAAAACAGCAAGTAAACAAACATGACGACACAAATTTCATACATACTTGGTGGACGAGAACAGTTAGGGAAACAAGGTATAAGGCACTTTAGAGACAATTGTTGATAAAAAGGAAATTGAAGAGCAACGAGCATCCACGCATCACAAGGTCCTAAAAGAAAAGAAAATTTAAAAAAAAAACAATAGAGAGGCAAAAAGAAATATCAACAAAAATTAAATAAAGATACAATAAAAAAGCTCAAAGCAGGACACTAAACAAAAGTAAATACAAAGGCCGCAATGGAAAAAGGAAGCGTCGTGACGAATCAAACGGAAAAGCATAAAAAAAAGGGTGTCATAACACCCGACGAATCTTTTCTGGTAGCGCATTCCAATTTTGAAGAGATCGGAGCTGGAATACGCAGTTTGTTGAGCTATCTAAAGTAACGGTAAAACGGAATGACATCTGAGGGAATCGTTAAGCTTCTTGTCGCAATCGAGTCACATTTATGGCGCGTAGAAAAACGCAGATTCGCAACGAGAGGGAATACCAGCTCCATTGCCGAAATCGGTATCAACTTTGCAGGAAAGCCGTACGCAAACTACGACGAACGACAACCATGATGAACAAGTTCCTGAGAAGTAACGATCTGCGATTTTGATGAGGTACATTACCTTAATCAGTCCGTAGATGAACAATTCCAAAACCAATCAGATTAACCAATGGTCGAACGTCTTCGGTAGAAATAAATCAGTAGAAGCCAGCAAATCCTTTGGCTAATCCATTGCTTAGGTGAATGCTGGAAATGCTGGTCCTTTTCTCCTTGGGAAATGCTGGTCCTTTTCTCCTTGGGAACGTCTCAGGTGAGAAGTTCGACCTGAAGGCTTCTGCCTCGACATCTTTCTCCATGTCGGAAATGAAAAAAAAAAGTTATCTCTTCAACCCATGGTGTGAACAAGCAAGAACAAACGACTTCTAGAGCCGAGAAGTCGACAACACCAGGGCCAGAGCAAGACTGCCCAACTGATTAAACTTAGCGCAGCCACAAGACTAAAAAACAACCCGCACACGCGGACTAAACACGCGAAACGAACGAACACATGCCAAACATCTCACGAGATAACAATAGCTTAATTAAAAGATAAAGAAAATTAAGCAAAGGGCAACAATCGCGATGCCACAAACTATAAAAAGTAAAAAAGCTAAAGGGGGGGAAAAACAAAATATTTAATAGAAAAATTCTTAAAAATTAGTTTCTAAAGCCGAAAAAAAATTTAATTTTATTACAATAAAAGGTAAAGTTAAATTTAATCAAAAAAAATCGGCACGTAAAAATATATAAAGAAGGATGTTTGTTTGTGAGTTTGCTTTTTATACAAATATACAGTTTTATTCCGATCTTAATGAAATTTTCCATACTTGATCTTCAAAGCACGAGGAAGGTCACTGTCTACCTTCGATTTCGAAAAAATAATAATTATTGATAAAAAATCGATATTCATGATTATGGCAAGACATATTAATTGAAATATCTCATGACCAACAATAATTAGGCAAGGCAATGTTTCTAAAAATGGATCATAAATGTTCTTTGGAGCAGGGTGGGTGGCCACATATGCTAGGAAAAGTTTGTGCAACAATATGTATCAACAACGGTATCAACATGCAATGCACCAACACTATGCAGGGATCAACAATATATATCTCATGACCAACAATAAAAGGCAAAGTTTGTTCAATAGATAAGGTTGAATTTGTAACAATGCATAGAATTCCTGTTATTCAGGCTTTTCTTAGAAAAAAGAGTTCTTAGTACTTAACAATTTCTTTAAAATCTATAAAAATGATCAGTAACTGGAGTTAGCAGACTGTTGAGGAAGAGTGGAAAGACGACAGAGGAAGCACTCCCTTATATCCATGCTGTATTGAGCAAATGGTAAGCATGGAAATAGAATAATCGGCGACCGCTAGACAACACAAGGTGATGAGCAGAGTGGGAATTGCAACAACATCAAATGTACTTTTAAAGTAAGATTACGTGGTTAAGAATTTATTTAGACTATCAGCGGCATACTTGGATAGGTCCAGTTTAGAAATTTCATTACCTTATGTAAAATTCCTGCTGAAATTTGAAATTTTGTTTCGAATTTTCATTAAAAATTTTTACTGTATAAATTATTATCGTTTACATGAGTCTATTCTTAAGATATTTCATAATTTAATCAAAAAACAAAGAGTCAGTCACGCCGGAATTATCACCTAGCTTATTTGGTAGCACAGTAGATCCAAACATTTCATAAAAATACATTTTGACTACATTCTGTGTGAAAGGGAATATTTTAGAAACTGAAATGCTGATAATGCGATGATTGAACGTTCGTTTCCAAGAATTATTAATATTGAGCAAAAATGACGATGCAGTGATAAGATATAAACAAGGCAGCGTCTATTGAGGAGGAAAAGGAGTCACAAATGTCTCCCTTGAGCTCCCTATCAAACATCCACACGACTGGCAAAATTTTCTGTGCCTGGTAAGGAAAGAGAAAGAACGAGTATTGGCCAGAGAAACTCTGCAGCTAAAAGAGTAAAATCTATCTGGGTATTGGAAACAGCTGAACAACGGGAGTTTCGAATAGAGCAAGAGGGTATAAGAGCTACGTCAAGGGCAAGAAAAACTTGGGTCTAAATTATCCAGTGATATTCCCCGGTGGTGAAGATGGATGTCATTTTAATCTGATGCAAATCAACAAGAGGTAAATAAAGTCCCGGTATAGCAACTAGAATTCCTGTCTTTCGGATGTTTCTTAGAATGGACAGCCACTTCACTCTGTGTTGTATTGATCGCGTTATTATTTAACCAGTTTTGAAATATAATTTAAAATATTTGAAATATTATTTAACTTCTTGAGATTTATCTGCTTGCCTACAAGTATAATTATCCCGGGCAACGTGGGTCCTTTGCTATTCTATATATTTAAAGAAGGATGTTTGTGGTTTTGTTATTGGGCTTGTTTTTTATACAAATCTATAGTTTTATTCCGATCTTGATGAAATTTTGCTTACTTGACCTTCAAAGCATGAAGAAGGTCACTGTCTACCTCAGATTTCGAAAAAACACTAATTATTGATAAAAAATCGATATTCATGGTTATGACAAGGCATATTAATGAGAAATATCTGATGACCAACAATGCAAGGCAATGTTTGTGCAACAATAGTTATCAATAGTAGTATCAACACGAAATTTACACATACTCTGACAGACCAACAATATATATCTCATGACCAACAATGCCAGGAAAAGTTTCTGCAACAATAGGTATCAACACGCAAAGGACAAACACCATGCAAGTATCAACAATATGGATCTCATGACCAACAATGTAAGGCAAAGTTTGTGCAATATAGTTTCAATTTGTAACAATGCATAGATTTCCTGTAATAGACCTTTTTATTTGGTAATCAATGGGCGCCGCCATTACAGTCGATCAAACATTAATCGACAAGAACAGCGCCGTGGTGGGCAAAGTTTGCGGTAAAAAGGTGAAAACTCAACTCTTTATTAGGTAAAGCAATGCCTGTCGCTATTACACTCGAGCAAATAATACCAAACGACAATAGCGCCGCTGTGGCCAAAGTTTTCGGTAAAAAGGTCTATTTAGGCTTTTCTTAGAATTGAGACTTCTTAGCACTGAACAATTTTTTGAAAAAATTTAAAAACGATGAGTAACTGAAAACAAGTCAGCCAACCGAAATGACCAGGACCGATAGGATTTTAAAGAAATCGAGAACGAAAAGGAAAGCATTTGATATCTAAAGAAGCCTTTCATTGTTATGAATTAGATGAGGTTGCAAAGGAAGCCTCTGGTTGCTAAGTAAGGCGTACTTCAAAGGGAAACGTATACTTCAAACTGAATAAAACAATCTGAGAAGTTAAATGGAGAAAGTAGCATTTCTCTATAGATTAGAACATATACGAATCCTTTAATTTGTTAGCATTCCTATTTAATAATCTTTCTTCAAAAACTATTGCCAACGCTTTTCTACGTAAGCATATATCATTGAAGGGATGAGTAGCTACCAGCTAATGTTAAAATTTGCCTAACACAAACTAACTATTGATAATATAAGGCGTAAGTAGTTACATGCCACATCTTAGCAGAGAAAGTTTCCAATAGTTTCATAATGGTATCATTAAAACATGAATCATGGAACCAAATTGAACCAATTTCAATTATCATTAATTTTACGTTATATTCATTCATGACACGTCATTGTAAGTTGTTTGATATATATTATATGCCATACTTTATCTTTGAAAATTTCAATGTACCATAATGGGTCCATGAAAAAGTGATGAACGGCCAAGTTTTGCTTCAAGACATCGAGAGAAGTGTGGGAATTGCGACAACATCAAGTGTACATCTAAAAAAAGACTACGTGAGTAAGAAATTATTTACAATAGCAGTGGCATCCTTTGAGAGGTCCATCCATTGTGAGCCTTTCAAATTTTATTTTTCAAATTCTCATTAAGAATTTTTGCTGTAATAATTCTAAGCGTTTTCATGTGTTTATATTTAAAATATTGCAAAATTTAATCCAAAAAAAAATAAGAACCCGAGTCACGCTGGGTTTATCACCTACCTTATTAGGTAGCATATCAGATCCAAGCATTTCATAAAAATACATTTGGACTATATTCTGTGAGAATGTGTATATTTTGGGAACCGAGATGCTGATAATGCGATAATTGAACGTTCTTTTCCAATTATTATTTATCATGAGCATAAAATGATGATGTAGTGAGAGAACATTAATAAGGCAGCATCTATTGACGAGGCAAAGGAGTCTCCCTACAGCTGTATATCAAATATCGAGATGACTGGCAAACATTTATGTGTCTGGAAATGAAGGAGAAAGAACGAGTTTTAGCCAGAAAAATTCTGCAACTAAAACAGAAAAAGCTATACGGGCATTTGAAGCATCTGAACAACGGGAGTTTCGAATAGAGGAAGAGGGTCTAAGAGCTTCTACGTCAAGGCAAGATATTTTGAGTCTAAAGTATCTGGTGATCTCCGCAGTGGTGAGGCAAGTCAATAAGAGTTTAGATAAAGTCCCGGTATATCACATAGAATTCCTGTTTTTCGTGTTTTTCGTAGAATGGATAGTCCCTTTGCTCTGTATTGTATTGATAGAGTTATTAAGTAGCGGAAGAATGAAGCTACTTATTGTTTTCACAATGTCCGTCTGTCTGTCCTTCCGTCCGCCCGTCCCCTTCATAATTTCCGCACTTTTTGACGAGGAAGGTTGAAATTCAGAATGTGGCTTACTATTGGCATGTGCACCTTCAATATTTAATTTGGTTTTGATTGGCCCACTGGGGGCGGAGTTTCGGGGGCGGAAATTAGAGGGGACCAAATGGTCTACGCGTATTTATGCATATAAAGGAGTGAAATTCGGTATGCTGATTCCTCTAAGCAAGGTTAACATTACTGTAAAGATTGGACAAAATTGTCCCAATAGGGTCGGAGTTGTGGTGGTGGCAATCACTTGGTCTTAAGAAATTTATGGCAACATATATGGTGTAATATATCATTCGATCGAAAATAATGAGAAAGGAAAGAAGATGGGGTTATTTTATATTTTTTAAATACAAGTTTCGAAAAAATATGTTTTAATTGAAAAAATGGGAGGATTAAAAAGTGCAGATGCAAGAATAAAAAAAATTAAAGATTGTTTTTGTTAGAAATTTTGGTTAACAGCAAATAAGTCAACTTATGCTGAATCGAGTATGGTACACTGAGGCGCAAAAAGCAGCTGCAAAGACAGTATCAACAGCCAAAGTCAAGGCCTGGGAGAAGTTCGGGGAGAAATTAGAGGCAAACTGTGGCTCGGCAAACAACGTATTCTGGAAGATCGTGTGCCGCCTCTGTGGAAAGAAGTCTCTTTCATCACAAACCGTTAAGAGTTCACATGGGAGACTTCTAAAAACGGAGGAGAGCGTGTTGCATAGGTGGAAGGAATACTTTGCATCTCTTCTTAATCCGGTGACAGCAACAACTGAGGCACATAAGGAGCACTTTGGAGCGCATAATAGTCACGGTAGTATCACTGAAGCAGAAGTCAGATGGGCAATTAAGTCTCTGAAGACTGGCAAAGGTGCAGGTGATGATGGAATCCGGTCCGAGATGTTAAAGGCCTTAAATCAGGGTGATATCCTGTGGCTGACTCGAGTGTGACAGGTTGCTTGGATATCTGGACAGGCCCCTAAGCAATGGCAGACAGGAATTGTGATCCCTATCTTCAAAAGGGGAGATTGGTAAGATTGCAAAAACTATCGAGGCATCTCTTTGCTCAGCATTCCTGGAAAACTGTACGCTAAGTGTCTGGAGAAGAGAAGTCGGGAAATAGTCGACTCCAAACTATCGGGGGAGCAGTGTGGTTTCCGACCTGGCCGAAGCACGACGGATCACATTTTTGCTCAAAGGCAAATCTTTGAGAAATCCTGGTAGTATGCAAAAGAGGTCTACGCTTGCTTTGTGGACCTCGAAAAAGCATATGACAGAGTTCCTCGGGAGAAGCTCTGGCAAGTGTTGCAAGAGTATGTAGTGGTTCGGCAATTACTGCTTGCTATCATGTCTCTGTAAGAAAGCTCTGCGATGTGTGTCTGGATAAATGGCATTAAGTCAAAACCGTTCACCGTGGGTGTTGGACTCCGCCAAGGGTGCGCACTGTCGCCCCTCTTGTGCATTATCTTTATGGACTGGATAGACAGGGGCAGCCGAGACGATGAGCGTTTTCGCGTGGGCGACTGCCTGGTGGAGAGGTTGCTCTTTGCTGACGACCTTGTCCTCTTGGGGGGCGATGTACTGTCCGCCCCCACAGTGCATCGGCTGCAACTCCTTCTCACCGGAGCCTGGATCCGATGTGAGCGGTGGGCGACAAGCTGCGGTCTGGACTACAATACAGATAAATTTGGCTGCCTATATGTCCCTCCCTATAGAGCCTTGAGAGAAAGACCAGCAACAGTGCTTATAGGGAATAAAACAGTGCAGTGTACTGATTCCTTTAAGTACCTTGGTATTATACTGGATGCATGGGGAAGCTGGGTAGGCCACATCTCCTACCTCTGCAAAAGAGCAGCAACGATCGGAACCAGAATATTTATATTCGCAGGAAAATATTAGGGTCTTTCTACCAGGGCACGCAAGGCTCTGCTGATCAACATCATCAACCCCATGCTGCTGTACGGAGCGGAGATATGGGGCCAAAGGGCCATCAACACGCACGGCTCTCCAGACGGCCCAGCGACCTTTTCTTTTCTCCTTGGCGAGAGCCTACTGCACGGTCTCCACGGAGGCCCTGCAGGTCATTAATGGCTGCCCACCTCTTCATCTTCTAGCAGTCCTCCGCCATAGACTCCAGGAACACCGCACTAGCGGCTTTCTGCAGTATGAGGCCCCACCCGGATTCTCCTCCCAACCATCACCTTGGGAGGCCCGCAGCATCGAGGTACTGTGTGATGGCAACAGCAGCCCTGGCACCGACATTGAAATTTACACAGATGGGTCAAACATTGGCAGTAATACAGGAGGAGCCTTTGTTGTTCTGGATGGCTTCACCGTGGCTCACCAACAGACTTTCAGCTTGGCACCTAATTGCTCGGTTTTTCAAGCAGAGGTGCAGGCCATGAGGGAAGCACTGACGTGGCACAATCAATTGAAAGTCGCGCCAGTGAAGTCGGCTACGGTGTTGTCAGACTCGCTGGCGGCTCTTAGAGCAATTACGAGCAACAGAGGTTACTCCGAGCAGACCATCGCTGCCAGGACTGCTTTACTGCAGGCAGTCGATTTACGAAGCATAACCCTACGATGGGTCAAATCACATGCAGGCATCCCTGGCAACGAGCTGGCTGATGTGGCTGCAAAAAAGGCGGCATTGCGGTGGTCAGCCATCTTAGGGCTCTCTGTACAGGGAAGCATTTAACACATAGCAAAGGGAATGGGATAACTCCACGTAGGGGAGACCGGTTCACCAGTTTCTGCCGAGGGTTTCGACGATACAATCGGCTAGCACCCCCGAACAATTCAAATGATCACAGGCCACGGTCCCTTCTTGGACTATTTAGCGCGGTTTAAGCTCGTTACAAATACGACACTCTGCCCATGTGGATCCGGGACCCATTCTCAGCGAAAGCAATTGCAGTTACAACCTTTGACTTGCCATGATAAGAGCGTTGTATAGTTTTTGCAGATTAAACCACCCCTAGGTCGTGAATTTCAGGGCCGGGGAGACGGTATTTCATCGTCGCTTCTTTCAAGCCGTTTGGTCCTCGTGACTCGATCGGCAGGGGCCCCTCCAAGCAGGGACCCCAACCCAACAAGACCTTGTCCTCTTTGGGTCTTCTCGCACGAACCTTTAGCATGCACTAGACCAGTTTGCAGTCAAATGTGAAGAAGCTGGGATGAAGATTAGTGTGGCTAAAACTGAGGTTCTGGTCCTTTCAAGACAGCCTTCTCAGTGCGCTCTCCATGTTAGGGGAGCCTCATTGAGACAGGTGAAGAAATTCAAGTGTCTCGGGATTGCATTCACGAGTGATGGACGGCAGGAGAAAGAATTGGATGCTCGGATGGGTGCAGCAAGTAGTGTCAGACGTGAACTGTGGCGATCCGTGGTAACGAAATGCGAGCTGGTAACAAAGCCAAGCTCACCGTATTCAAATCTTTGTCCCCATTCTCACCTATGGTCATGAGGCTTGGATAATGACCGAAGTGTGCGATCGCGGGTACAAGCGGCTGAAATGATATTTCTGAGAGGTGTAGCAGGTGTTACCTTACTAGATAGAGTGCACAGCAGCACAATAAGGGAGTCTTTAGGTGTTGGGCCACTACTTCTCAGCATTGAGAGATCTCACTTGCGCTGGTATGGCCACGTGATGCGGATGCCGCAAACTTGTCTTCCTAGGCAGTTATTTTCCAAGCCGGTGGGTAGAGACTACATGGAGAATCTGGGTTCGAGTCGCTTGGTTATTACCAGGGAGGGCATGCGCCTGATGGCGGAAGATCGTGATCGCTGGAGATCTCCATAGGGCTGCTGCCTCCGCGACCCTAACGGTTAAGCGGATTTGAAAAGTAAGTAAGTAAGAAATTTTGGCGTCGACTACTAAGGTCATTTTGCGAGCACAAATTTTATCTGTACTCAGCCCGGGACAAACACAAACCAACTAGAAAGTCTATGCCCTAGCCCTCTCGGCCGGCTAAAAAAAGAAAGATGAACTCAGGGCTTCCACTACTTTCCTATACCTTCCTCGGGAGTGTTAATTTCTTGTTATTTAACCAATTGGAAGTTTTAACTTAATTTTTTGAGAATGTTCTGTTTACCTACAAGTGTATTTATCCCGAGCAACGCCGGGTACCTCTGCTAGTGCCTTATATTGCCGATTAAAAAGTTAATTTGGACCTCAATTTTCACGTCGCTGTTAGACCGCTTTCAATGACAAACTAATCAGGTGAGCTCAGGAAGGGTATCTATTGAAGAGCGAAAACAGAATTTGAAAAAGATAAAGCATTCTCGAGTAATGGTGGGACACATACAGTATAGACGGACAGACAGAATCAAACAGAGCGAAACCAATTTTTGCTTTTCAGCATATCATTATTCTCCTTGGATAATTTTAGTTTAGTAATGAAACATAAAAGAGGCATAGTTAAAACTTTTTTGTGACATTTTTATTCGAGATTATTCTAATATAATTAATTTGATATGAAAATTTAAATTAAAACTTTTCACTAATATATTTAAATATTATCTTTTTATGTGATCAAAATATTATTATTTCTATTAGTTTGTCAGAGTATAAAGTAAATAGTAAATATGAAATACAGATTGCTTAATCAAACCTTACACACATTAAAGATTTTATTTAAAGCATTTAAAAGCTTATTTTTTTGTAAATAACATTTTACTTTGTTTACCTTTACAATGCCCTGTTTCTGGCATTAAAAATCAGAATCGATCCAACTCAAACAAACGTTGCACACACGATGAGATTTCTTGCACCTACTAAGATGACGGATGGCATATTCTGGTGGCGTCAAGTTTTTCGCCGGAAGCGCCATCCAGTTATTTATATAGGTCAGTGCGCTATCTTTAATATACGTCTTTGTATCCCCTGGTAAGTGCACACGCGCAATTTCCGTTGCTGTAGTTAACAATTGGATTGCTGTATTTATGAAAGTTCTTTTAGTTCCATGAATTTGGCTACATGTCAAACTTAACAATATAATTTTTCTCTTTTAATACCAGAATAGTAAAAGAGAAAGTAGATGCACTCCTCTTTCCCCCTCACATCCCTAACGAACGACCGTTTTACCAGTATCAAATTTTCAAACTTTAAAGCACTTAATACTTAAATTTATTTAACCATCTTTGGGTTTTAAAGGAAGAACAATTAAACTTAATAAAATTGAAATATTTAACTTGAAATAACTTTCCTTCTTTTCAAAATGAACGTGGAAAATTGGTAATGAGAGGTTTCAGTAAGCTCTGCCCACTTTGACAGCGGAATTTCTTGGAAAACGGCGCTGTAGTCAATATAGATGAGTTCCTCACTGATATATGTTACTAATCTTTGTTTTCCTGATCATTATCCCCTCTTCTAACTTCATTTTGCTGAAGTAAGAGAATGGATTCTTCCAAATTAAGTTCAAATATATTTTCTGCTCTTACAATTTTAAGTAAATAACGAGGTCCAAAGCAGCAGGAACGACTGAATTGTTATTAAGGTTCTGAGGCAGTCACAAAAAAAAACCCAACCGAGATAAGAATGAGAAAGCTATCATTGCCAAATCGAAAGGCAAAGTTGACCTTTAGTAACTGCGAGCACCGCATGCACTGCAGAGAAGCATCCCTCAAAGACACCTAAATGAACCACTCATTCATAGCAACCGTTTCGTATCCGCCCTGCAGTGAAGCATCACTTAAAGACGCCACTGTTGACCCATAATTTAGCAGCATTTTACTCTGAAGTTATTAATTACTATTAGAAATTAATAAAATTTATTTTAATTCGCAAATATTTAACAATAGTCAGTTAATTTTATTGAAATGCTTAGTATAAGAATTTACATAACTTATTACTAATTAATAAGTGATTTAAACATTTGGCGTATTAAAAAAATTACTAAATTGCAAAAAAATTTGGTTGAGTGGGTCTTGTATGACATAAATAAATTCTGTATATACACTGTCGCGATCTGTTTGATTTTAATTTGTTTGAAGTAGGATCCTGCAAAAACCACTGGTCAAAATTCCTAGAGTAATAGCGCAAATGAGGACATATCCCAGAAATAAACCTTAATTTTTATGTGATTTATTTTTTAATTTATACATTATTTTATCGAATTATTCGTAAATTATCTGGGTTTTTTATCAGAATTTACTATAGTTTTTATTTTCGTATTTGGAGAGGGGAGGGGGTATTTTTTTAAAATTTACTTTCTAATATTAATTTACCGAATTAATTATTTGGTGATGGCGTTGGCCATAAAATTTATACAACATTTTTTCATTATTGTCGTGCATCCGGGTGAATATGACATTAACTTTAAGTGATAAATGAAAAATTAAGCCACGAGCCTACATTACAGTCAACAATAACTTAATTGCATAGAGCGTCGCGATCCCAGACTGGAATTTTTTTTCCCTTTCCTATTTTCATTTATTATTTATTTAAACGTATTTAACATTTGTATTGTAACATTTTAACATCTGAGGCATCGTGTTTAAATAATCCATTAGCATTTCTTTAATAAATTTGGTACTTGGGGTCTTTGTTACTGTTTACATATACGGTGGCTATGCTATGACCTATCCATTATCAGAATAATATTTATATTTGCGGCGTAAGACCATGTAGCGAATGTACGAATAACTCCCGTAATAAGAAAAATAACCAGATTTACTACTACTCCAAAAGAAAGAATCGACATGCTATAACTACTATCACTACCTCTGCTGGTCTTACCATTACTGGTGGATTGGTTATTAGTAACTGTTTTGGCCAGCATTTCAGTGAAACTGTCTCTACTTCTTTCAACACTTTCTCGGAGAACTGTCTACCTATTGTCCCCCTATTGATAACCTCATCTTAGCGGAGTTCACTGATAGAGATGTTGCCTACGGCATTAATAGATTACGGGCAAAGGTTCCTTCCTTTATTCTCAAAGGCCTTCGAGATGTCACAATTTCCTCTTAGGCACTTCTTTAATTTGTGTCTAAAAGCTGGCCACTATCCTAAAATAAGGAAGAATGCGGTTGTGGTTTCTGCCTTTAAGGGTGGTTCTCCCAAACGGACTGACATTGCTAGCTATAGGCCGATCTCTATCCTTCCACCCACTGCCAAAGTCTTTGACAACATCATTCATAAATATCATCTACAACACGTCCTTCCTCATCTTTCTGCGTGTTAACATGGTTTCATTCCCCGACGTTCCGTTGTGAGCAATCTTGTATCTCTCACCACTCATGCTCATGATGCTCTTGACCACTGCCAGCAACTTGACGTAGTCTACTTTGATATGCAAAAGGCGTTGGACTCTCTCAATCATGAGTTACTAATTAAAAAATTGCTTGAGTATGGCATTGTTGATGGACTCCTTCGGATAATGGGCTCTTTCCTGTTGGATCGACAGTTTTTTGTATCTATACGACATCATTCATCAATGCCCTATAGGCCTCACTGTGGTGTTCCACAGGGTTCTGTCCCCAGGGTTATAGGGCCTTTATTATTTGTTATCTTCACTGCTGACCTCCCCGAGGTGATTAGAAACTCCCATATATTGATGTATACAGATGATGTGAAACTTTTTGGTAACATAATAATTGTCTTAATGCTCACTTGCTTCAGCAGGAAATTTATAGTATATGTCATTAGTATGAGCAGAATGATCTTGCAATTAATGCAACCAAATGTGACAAAAAAGACCAATTTTATCGAGTTCTCCTAGTCTGTTTGTGGAAATGTGCAAGTTGCCAAACTCTATGTCTGTGATCTTGGAGTAATCGTTGATAGCACACTTTCCTATAATTCCCATGTTGACTGTTCGTCTGAAAGCTTACAGAGCGCTTGGTACCATTGTGCGCAATGGAGCCGATTTTCGGTGCTCTTCTAGATTAGTTCAGCCCTATCGGAGTCTAGTTTTACCCATTTTGTCCTACTGTGCTGTTTTATAGAATGGGCGTTCCAATATGCAGTCTTGTAAACTGGATACGGTGAAAAATGTTTTTCTCCGGTTTAAGAAGCGAAAATTCCCGAATTTTGATGCACTTTCAGATCTGTGTGCACTCTCAAACATTAGAATGAAGATTGATTTTGCCTTTCTTAAGAATGTTTTATTAGGGAAAATGGATGCTCCGAACCTTCTCGAGTCCACTTTCATCCGAGTACCGTCTCATACAGTAAAACCCCGTTTCAACATACCTCACTTTAACGTACATTTCAGAATAACGTACTACTTTTACATCCCCTTGGTTAAATTATCCCTTCAGTACAACGTACATCGTTCACATATCTTGCTCTGATTGGTCAATGCAGCCCATACGAAAGTTGCAACTGGGCCAATTGGCTAATTAAGCCGAGTTTATATTTCATTGGTTGGTCAGTACAGCAAATAAAAACACGGAAATCTCTGCATGCTACTCAGTCGGGATCTAATTTGTGCTGCAATTAGATTAGAGACCTTCACTTAACGGACGCTTGCCCATTTTCAATACGGTAAGATTATGGGGTTGTTTATTTTTATTTAGGTTTGTTTACGTGCATGTAAAAGGGTGACTAGCGATCGGGAAAAGTCAGGGAATTTTTTTTAACTGTGTTAGTCTGTAAAAAACTAATGTAATATTACATATTGTATATGCTATAGTGTATTTGAATTGAATAAAATAAAATCCATTCATGTATTCTTATGTTTTTCTATGAATATATGCATTTTTCACAAGCCCCCCTCCCCACTTCCAGGTCCCTTGAAGTACGTTGTAACGGGGTTTTACTGTATTACGAGGAAGCCCGTGTTGAAGCCTTGGAGAAGAATTTCGTCGGGATACAATGTCCAGAATTAAAAAACTATACAATGAGAATTCTGATGTCAGTGATTTATATAATTGATTTTCCTAGTCATGTTACTATCCTGCCTTTGTGATTATGGTTGTATTTATTGTTTATCTTGTAACTCTCATTCTATATGCTCGATATTGTAGTTCCATGTTGGTTTGAATTAGCTGTGTGAACACAGTACTTGAACTGAATTAAATTGAATTGAATTGAATTACTATTATTATTGAATTTTTATCTTTGTAATTATTATTATATTTCTGTTATTCTGTATACATAAAATTGTGTTTTTCTGTGTTTTATTGTCCTTTTTTTTAATTATGTTACTTCCCTTTGACTTGTATCTTAAATAACCCCATTTTGGGCCTTTGGCCTGTTATTTGGTGGGTTATTCCCTGTTATTGTTACGTATTATGGTTATTATTCATACCAGATGGTTGTTTGTTTTTAGTATTTATTTGCATAAAATGACGGCCGTTTATGGGAATAAAATCATAATCACATGTCACCTCGGTTTTGGCAGAGATTGGGGAATGAGAATGAGGTGACAATGAAGGTAGAAGGAGATTCTCCGCAGTTAATGACGTCAAAGCAACGACCCAATGGGAAGGAGACAGAAGAAATGGAGAAAGAGGAGGCGAAGAAAAAGCCGACCCTTTGGAAAGGAGATAGGGTAGGGCGGAAGAACAGAGATCGGGTCGGTCTCTCATTGGAGGAGAAGAAAAGAGGAGTTTTCGTCGAGAGGAATTTGAAGAGGAGAGGGGGGAAGGAAAGTGACGGGAACGAGAGTAGAGGGAACGGCTCTAGGACAGCGAGAGAGACAGAACCCGACGTGAGGGTGGATGGTAGTGATAGGCCGAAAGGACGCACTAAACCCGGAACGAAGAGTGGAAAGGAGGCATGGAACAGCCGCTGGAAGTTAAGGAGGATTCCAGAAAGGGGAGGAAAAGCTGGCCAAGCTGGTAAGACTAGAGATAAGTGCTCTTCAGTGGCGACGTGCGAGACCGTTCACGTAAAGACTGGAGTCAGAGGCGGAGTTGGCCGTCACCCACGTATATTTTATCGCAGTGAGCAAGATAAACTTAAATCCACCTCCGAATGGTTCGTTAGTAAAGACTTGCGATCACGAGTTTCGATTTTGCCCGGAATCCTTGCGGAAATAAAGAGCTCAGACAAGAGCGACCGGAAATCCCACTCACCAGTCAGCGAAGCGTTTGCCCACGAAACGGGGAAAGCTGTTTCAGGAATTAAGGAATTGGAAAACATTCTGCAAGCCAAATTGGATAATTTCGTCTTGACCGACATTGAAAACGGCGCCATTCAACAAGGGACCTCTAGCCCAGCTGCGAATGGATTTGAAGACGCCGACGAAGATTTCAAGTCGAATACGAACCAGTGGCAATTGCAAACTTCAGTCTCTTCCGAGAAGAAGGAGCCATTGGTATTAATTTTTCGCTCCCGTGTGAGAGGATTTATTTTCTACTGGATTTGTGTGTGTGTTTTCTCGACTGTGGACATTTACCCGGATTGGACTTTTCTCTGGATTTCACTGGACTTTTCACGTGAGTGACTTTTGTTTATTTTCTCGATTGTGACTTTTGTCGGTGTGCGTGACCCCAGGCTTGTCTTGGGTGTTCACGGCCCGACCATCGCCATCATCTACTGCTCCTGGAGGAAGACCATCGACAATGGAGCGAATGGTACTACTTACCTTCGACGGGCGCTACTCCGTATGCGACGTGATGAAGGCCATTTATGCCAAGACGGGCATAGCTCCGAAATTGCCGTCTGAGAAGCCATCATTCATCTGCTTGCAGAAATTATCTGCTACGGAAGCTCGGATGCTATGCCAATCCAGGAATATTGCGGATCGTCTCATCGCCGCTGATTTTGTGAAGGTGGGTGACACCACTGTTAATTTTTTTCCGGCCGAGCCAATGCATTTGGTAGTTAATGTTAAAGGGGTTTGTCCCCTGTTATCAGATAAATACGTGATTAGCTTTTTTCGGGATTTTGGTGAAGTGTACAAGATGTATCGCCCAGACCATTCAGACACTCCTGGTCTCCAAAGCGGAGATGTATTCCTGGATATGAAGCTAGACAGAGAGATCCCCGATTCCATGGTTATGCATGGGGAGAGAATTTACGTAATGTATAGGGGCATGAGAAGGTGTTGTTGGTACTGTCGCAAGAGCACCCATATCAAGAGGGAGTGCCCTCTATTGCGACGTTGTGACTTTTGTAATCGTCTAGTGGGCAGGAACCATCAATGCCCACAGGGTGCTCTTGTGGAAGAATCAGCCGATACTGCTTTGCCGTCATCTCCAAACAACTTGGACGAGCAAGATGGTACTTCCCGTCGAGTCTCCCCTTCTGTCCCTGCGGTTGGAGACTTGTGTTTGGTAGACACAGCAGACGCACAGATGGATGAGGCTGCAAGTACTGATGAGGATCCGAGTATGTACATCGGTCCTCAATTGACTATCGACAATGAGTTCCCGTCTTCACTTCCTCCGCAAAATTCATCTCAACCTCTGGACACATCTTCGACCCCGTCATTACAACCTGCAACAACTTCTACTGCCCCACCAGCAGTATCAACTGAGCCTCTTCTGAATGCTGACCAAAGGGATAACAGGCACAGATCTAAACGTCGATCATCAAAATCATCTCGGCGAAATCGTAAGAAATCAGATTCGTCCTCTGTTGAAGCGACCAAAGACACCGGTGAAACTGTGCGGGATCGATCACCTAATGCCAGGACTGCATCTCCTGAAGATCAGAAGTCTTCGCAGGGGCAAGATCTGTCCTCTTCTAATAAGTCGTCAGTATGAGGATAATATCGTTGAACGTTAGATCCTTAGGCTCTCGTTTCAAGCAGTCAGTTCTTTCCACATTTATCGCTCTGCATTCGCCAGATATTTTGCTCCTGCAGGAGGTTAAATTGGCACCTTCGCAAGCACTGTATAATCTGGATAGCTTGCGCAACCTTTGGCCAAAGAGCCAATGGTTTATAAACTCTAATTCACCTTTTGGGCAAGGGGTCGCTATTGCCATCTTCGACCCCAATATTCAGGTTTTAAATAAATCACAAGATCTTGAATGCAGAGTGATAGCATTGGATCTATTAACATCTGGTTTTAAGTTCCGACTGCTCAGTGTATATGTCCCTTGCCGTCCAATGGAGAAACATAATTTCTTTAAGGATTTCGATTCCTTTTTGCTTGCGTCTCTTCCGTTAGTCCTTGCCGGAGACTTTAACTGTCACCCAGATCATAATAACATCTTTTCCTCTGGGCCAGTGTTTTCTCTTTGTCAGCAGAACGCATTGTTTGATTTATGGCCATCCACCCACAAGGAGTCTGGTTTTACTTTCCATCAAGGTGTCAGCATTTCTTATCGTTTAGATCTATTTTTAATTGACAATGCGTTTGCTGGTTCCCCAGGTTCAATGACCATAATTCCTTGCCGTTTTTCTGATCATAGCGCCATTGTTTGGAATTGGCATCTTCCTTCGATGGCAGGAACTGCTGCGTCTCCATCTTGTCAGTGGTTTCTGAATGTTTCTCTTTTGGATAACGAGAGCCATATGGAATCTTTCGTTCAATTTGTGGAACGTCATCTCCACAATTTGCCTCCGACCCTAGATTCGTGGCTGTTTTTGAAAAAAAGGATTCGAAAATTTATTAGAAGGATTGGAATAAATGAAGCCAGGATTCGTAAGCGTCGTCTCCTCATGCTCGAGGAAATCTTAAGGTTTCTTCGAAACTCTACTCCTAAAGAAGAGTTCGCCGCTGACATACGCCAGGTTAAAAGCGAAATAAATGCATTGCTGGTGCGGAAAGCTGCAGGTGCAGCTCTTAGGGCCAAACTTAAGTGGGCTTCTGATATTCGGCATATGTCATCGGCGGTTTTTGCTGAAGAGCGTCGTTGTGCGGCTGTGAGATCTTGCCGCCGTTTGGTCGTGGAAACTGGGACGGTGGAGTCTGACGCGGACATCTTGTCAGCTTTCCACGCCCACTTTTCCTCGTTTTTTGATGATCCTGTCTCTCCTTCAGAAGTCACGAGATCTTGGGTGGAGGCACTGCCTCCGTTTGCTGACGACGTGGATACAACCATTACTCGTCCGTTTGTTGAAGACGAAGTTGTGTCCTTCCTGTCTGCCGGGGGCCGTCTTCAGTCTAGTCCAGGCGTGGACGGCTTTCCGTATGCGTTCTATGTTAAGACATGGAAGGTGTTGGGGCCTTTTCTTGTCCGGATGTTTAATTCTATCCTTTCTGACCCTTCCTCCATTACTTCCGAGTTTACGGTGGGCAGGATTATTCTTCTGCCTAAGATTCCATCTCCCGAGCAGGTTTCTCAGTGGAGGCCTATTACTCTGTTGAACACAGATTATAAGGTTTTCACTGGGGTCCTGCAACGTAGGTTAAAACTTTTCGCCCCCGAGTTTTTCGATCCTGGACAGTCCTGCTCAGTGCCATCGCGCAGGATGTCTGATAACCTTATTATGATCCGTTGTGTAATGGAGGAAGTGCGCTTGCGTCGTCAATCGCTTGCGATTCTTAGTCTGGATCAAGAAAAGGCCTTTGACAAGGTGAACCATGCCTTTCTGTTGGAGATCTTTCATCATCTTCGTCTTCAAAACTTTGCTTTGGTTTTAGCCTCACTTTATGCAACAGCTACATCCTTTGTTTCGATCAATGGTTTATGTTCGCCTTCTTTCGATCTCTTGAAAGGCGTTAGGCAGGGGTGTCCTTTGTCCCCCCTGCTTTATATTTTTTATCTTGAACCGCTGTTGCATCTTTTAAATCGTCACCCTCAAGTGAGAGGATATTCATGGCCAGCTGCGTCGATAAACATCGCTACGCTTGCGTATGCCGATGATATTGTTCTCTTTGCCTCAGATCCTAATACCCTGGATGTTTACAAAAAGTGCTTTGATTCTTTCAGTGACTCCACTGGAAGCTGTATAAACTTTGGGAAATCTAAAGGGATTGTTTCAGGGTATTGGGCTGATGATCATCTCCGTCGATTTCCGATCTCTTGGGGTTATCAAATAGTCGTCTTGGGTTATACCTTTTCATTTACTTTGTCTATGGATTTCGTACATTGGAAACCGGTAGTTGAAAAATGTGTGTCTCGCCTAAATAAGGCTTTTCGTTTCCGAACATCTATGTTGGTGAAAGTTAATTATGTGAAAACGTATATCATTCCATTGTTGACGGCTAAATGCTTGTTCTCCCTTCCATCTTGGCGAGAGCAAACAATGCTTCGTCGGAAAATGGTCGATTGCGTGTGGGGCGTGAATTTCAGCAATAGTAACAGTCACCCGTTGCGTGCTGATTTTCTGTTTGCCCCGTTTGAGAGAGGTGGGTTAGGGCTCCCGATGATTCGCCAACGTCTTGTGGCGGCCAGAATGGCGGCTCTGATTCGAGTGTTCCTAATTCCTCCTCCTATTTGGGCGAATTTTGTTTTTATTCACCTTCGGCTGTTTTTTAAAGCCAACGGTTTCCCAATTTCATCATCCTTGCCAATAGTCGTATTGGGTCAGGAACCAAAATTTTATCGGAATATTCGAATGGAATTCGAGTCTTTTATTTCTTTTCTTCGTGCTGTTAGTTTTGATTCTGTGGGACTCTTAAAAGAGTCCTGGTTTTTTGGAAATTCAGGTTTGAATTTGACTACGGATGTGGTCCGTTTATATCCTAATTATCCCTGGGCATCGATCTGCAAAGTGTTAAAACTGGTAACCTTTGAGAATGACGTTTTCAATTTTCAGTGGAGGTTGTTGCACCAAGGGTTCCGTTCTTTACTGTGCCTTCGGGCATGGAGGGTTGTTAATTCAGATGCATGTCCTGGTTGCGGTTTAGTTGAGACCATTCCGCATATATTTTTCGAGTGCCCACTTGCCCAAACCATCTGGGCGCGGCTCAAGCAACACTACGGGCTGAAGAATCTTACTTATCAGTCAGTGCGGTGCTTGCTTGATGAGTCATCCGGCGAGGCTTTTAAAGTGGACCTAGCTGTTCCAGTATTGTTTATAAACAAGCAGTTGTGGTCGGCAAGGGTTGCTAGATGTTTTGGATCTCCGTATCCGCTGTCTGTTGTTTGGGAAAGGGCGGCTTATCATCTCCGGTCCTTCCTCTTGATGGAGTGGAACAGGTTAGGTCGCCTAAGGTTCCGTCGCCTTTTTACATCTTCCAGGCGGCTTTGTACGGTCGATAAAAACAATCAAGCCTTCTATTTTTCGTTTCCATTGTCTTTGTGATTTTTTTGCCGGTTTGGAGTGGGTTGCTTTTTGGGGCGTTTAAACAGTTGGCGCAGCCCTTATAGGCTGCCTGATCACTTTGCTGTCTCATGTGCGCCGGACACCTGTAACTGAGATCTTATGAGGTGTTCGCTGAGGCAAAACCATCTGCCTTAGCTTCAATACAGAGAAGAAGGAGCCTTTAAGCAATATATGCGTGCCTTTAGCGTCTCGTAGTATTGACAGGGCCCTAGTGGTGCTACCACGCGTGGTAGGCCGCGTTGCTGCTTTTAGTAGTGAATTTTCAGACTCTTATGTTCTCTTTTATATTGTGTGAATGTGTATGGATTCTGTGACTTTATTAGGTTAATTTTGCTAGTTATTAATCTGTGTTTGATATTTTTTTTCCTTCCACTAGCAACCTTCCACGATAGTCTTTGGGGGAAGGTGGCTTACCGCGCTATCCCCGCCGACGCACCCAAAACAGGAAAGCAGGACGTTCAGTCTCAGCCTAGCCCGGCCGTGCTTTACGTCGAGGCCCAAGAAACCGAGCCAGCCTTGGATTAAGGCATAAGGAAGGAGTTTATTTCGGATTCAACACTTAGACGCCTCACGGGACAGGATCCACATCAGCATCTTAACTCGGACATTTATAAAATAGATTCTTCAGCGAAAGAAGATACTTTGTGTAATTTGGACAAAATTATTGCTAGGTCCTTTATGCTGATTTATGATATTGAATAAGCCAGTAGCTGAATTCATCAAATTTGTAAAACCATTAATTTCGTTATGCCTGACATGAGTTGGGCGTAACTCTTTACCAATGATTAAAATTGATTGTTTTTTTTTCATCAATTGTGCGTCTACCGCCTTCCCCTCCTGTTCACTAAAGTTTTATCACTCTGCTAGCTTTTAGTTGGGACAGGAGGTGGGCGGAGCTTGGTACCAGTTGCCGGTATACGCCATGGCCTCGTTGGCCCACTAAAGTTTGAGAAAAAAAAAATTAAGACTTCCACTGCCAGAACTTTAAAAATATTTTTTTTTCTGGGTTAATGCTCTTCTCCCAGCCAATTAAAGAAATTAAAAGAGGGGCACGGCGCCTTCTGTGGTAACCTCGGACATTATTGCCAATTTTAAAAAATATATATTCTTTGAATAATTGAACGTTTCAAATTAATAATTTAATATAAGACTATCTTCTTTTCTGCGTTCTAGTACTGCATCTCGACGGACACATCATCAAGTGGACGAGTGCAGAGCTACAAAAGGAAGCGGAGCTACGGAGCCTTTATTTAACAAGGTAGCCAAATCAAGAAGACATCAGTGTCTGTAAGCCGTATTGGTTAAGTTCGGATTATGGAGCGGGAGCAACATAAAAGTCTGATAGACAAGTTGAAATTCAACGGAGAAAGTATGGAAGCGTTAAAGCAATATAATGCTACTTTCAGCCATCTAGTAGAGGGACGGACAGAACCAAATAAAATAAAAACTTACCTAGAAAATTTCTCCGACGTAGTAAAGAAGAAAATAATAAATGAGGACTTGTGGAACATCCAGGAGGTGATGAAAGAGGCGGAAAAGATACTGGGGGAAGCAAAAAAATATAATGGAAAAATAAAAGACTTAGTATCAAAGGAACATCTAACGTTAGAAAACGACAGGCGACCTCCGTGCTCCAAAGCAGAGTTATTGGATAGTCACGAAAGTTTAAATTACGCAGAAATTAAAATTAACCAAGATAAAGGGACCAGTAAAGCCTTAGCTAAGGAGAAAATTGATCAAGAACAAAAAGATAGAAAAAAAATTCAGGTAGCAGCAATTATGGGCATAGAAGAAAACCAGCCGGGAAAAGACAAATGGCTGGATAAAGTGCGACAGTTAATCCAAAAGGATCAAAGATGGGAGGCACCTCGAGAAAATTCAAAAAAGAAAATGGATTGTTATATCGTATAACTAAAACAGGAACGAAATTAATTATCCTGGAGCAACCGGAAATAATACAACAAGTACTGAAAGAAGCCCATGACTGCCCAACAGGGGGACATTTAGGCTTTTTGAAAACTTATTATAAAGTAGCACAAAATTATCTCTGGGCTAAAATGAGAAAGGATATTCAAGATTATGTAAAGTCTTGTGAGATATGCCAGATGTCTAAAGCAGTAAGGGCAAACCCATTCGGTAAGCTTAAATCGCTCCCAATCCCACAGGAACGCTGGGAAATAATCTCCATTGATTATACGAAATAATCTCGTATAATGCCGCTACCATGTTCACGTAAAGGATATGACGCGTTATTGACTATTACTGATAAATTAACTAAGAGGGTACAGCTAGTACCATGTAAAACGTCGATAACAGCGGAAGAAACAGCACATTTGTTGCTAGACAACATATTTAAAATACACGGAATTCCAAAGAAATTAATATCGGACAAAGATGTGCGGTTCACCTCAGCCATCTGGAAAGAGATATTTAAAATGTTAAGGATAGACCATCATAGATCCAGCGCATACCACCCTCAAACTGATGGTCAATCAGAGAGGACTAACCAATCAGTAATTCAGGTAATTCGAAGTTATGTGAATGCCAATAGGGATGATTGGGATGAACATTTAGCCTGTACGGAAATAGCAATAAATTCAACCTATGCAGAAGCGACAAAATTCTTTCTAGACTTGCGGAGGGAGATATTTATCCCTAATGTAAGGGCTCTCCCTGTAAAAAACCCGGAAGATATTAAAAGTTTCCAACAAAGACTAAAAAAAGAGTTAATAAAAGCTAGAAAAAGAATTAAAGAGGCAAATAGAAAATACAAGAAGTTCTTTGATCGGAAACACACTTCATGGAAATTAAAGCTAGTGGAAGAAGTAATGGTGCAGGCCTCACGGTTAATTAATCAACGGAGGCAGATAGGGCAGAAACTGTTCCCAAAGTACGTAGGCCCATTTAAGATAGTGAAAATCATCAATGGGGTAACAGTGAAATTACAAATACCCAGGAAATGGAAAGCCCGAACAGTAGTCTTTCATGTGTCTTTCCTAAGAAAATATTATCGCAGAAGGAGGGTACAGGAACCCCCAGGACCCATTAAAGACAAAAGCTTCAAGGATGTATTCAGAGTAGAGAAGCTAATTAATTAAAGGGCAAAGCCCCCAACCGGCAATTTTTAGTGAAGTGGACGGGGTACCGACAGCCTACGTGGGAGCCTGAGAAGAACTTACATAGGTGTCCAGACTTAATACAGAAATTCCAAAAGCAGAGAGAGCCAGAAGAAGATGCTGAAGAAAGCTGTGATCTTCTACATCTCCAGACAGCTAGTCGGAAGAAAAGACAGAAGAAAAAGTGGAGGAAAGAAGAGGAGCGAGCAAATCAAATGAAGAAAAAGCCGCAAACGAAAAAGCGAGTTTTTCGTCGCGGGTTTAGCGGCGGGAAGATGCCACCTCGGTTTTGGCAGAGATTGGGGAATGAGAATGAGGTGACAATGAAGGTAGAAGGAGATTCTCCGCAGTTAATGACGTCAAAGCAACGACCCAATGGGAAGGAGACAGAAGAAATGGAGAAAGAGAAGGCGAAGAATAAGCCGACCCCTTGGAAAGGAGATAGGGTAGGTCGGAAGAAGAGAGATCGGGTCGGTCCCTCAATGGAGGAGAAGAAAAGAGGAGTTTTCGTCGAGAGGAATTTGAAGAGGAGAGGGGGGAAGGAAAGTGACGGGAACGAGAGTAGAGGGAACGGCTCTAGGACAGCGAGAGAGACAGAACCCGACATGAGGGTGGATGTTAGTGATAGGCCAAAAGGACGCACCAAACCCGGAACAAAGAGTGGAAAGGAGGCATGGAACAGCCGCTGGAAGTTAAGGAGGATTCCAGAAAGGGGAGGAAAAGCTGGCCAAGCCGGTAAGACTAGAGATAAGTGCTCTTCAGTGGCGACGTGCGAGACCGTTCACGTATAGACTGGAGTCAGAGGCGGAGTTGGCCGTCACCCACGTATATTTTATCGCAGTGAGCAAGATAAACTTAAATCCACCTCCGAATGGTTCTTTAGTAAAGACTTGCGATCACGAGTTTCGATTTTGCCCGGAATCCTTGCGGAGATAAAGAGCTCAGACAAGAGCGACCGGAAATCCCACTCACCAGTCAGCGAAGCGTTTGCCCACGAAACGGGGAAAGCTGTTTCAGGAATTAAGGAATTGGAAAACATTCCGCAAGCCAAATTGGATAATTTCGTCTTAATCAATCAAAAAAACAACTCTTGTCCACAAAATTATTTAATCGACATATACGTATTTCGAACCGGAATGCACTTCTAATTAACCTGCAATCCTTAAGTAGTACCTCGTGTCCCCTCTCAAGCATGTGCTTAGCTACTGCAGATTTTTCAGGGCGTCCGTATCTGGCATTGGCCTTGTGCTCTTTAAATCTTGTAAGAACATTCCTGCAAGTTGCCCCATGGTAGACCATCAGACATTTGCTACACGATATTTCATATATCCCCGGTTGGTGTAAAGGTGGAATTTTATCTTTGGTGTTGCCTAAGAAGTTCTTCAATATATTCGGATTCTTATAGGCGATGGTCACATCAACTTCCTTGAAAATAGTTCTTAACTTGGCCGTCAAGGTCCTGTTGAACGTGATGGGCATTCTATACGTCGAACTCGGTTTTTTACCCAGGGTCGTGACTTCTCTTATTTTCTTTACGAAACTTCTTCTACGTAGTAGATCATTAACCAATCCTTGTTTATAACCGTTATATTTAGCGATCTCCCGTATTCTTTGTATTTCCGTCTTGAATCTTTCTTTGGATAGGGGTAGATTGAGGGCTCTGTCGATGAGGAAGACGAAAGTTGATAGCTTCTGGCTCCAACAATGATTGGAATCATGATGTATATAGACATCGGTGTGTGTTGGTTTACGGTAGACATCAAATTCTAACTTATTCCCTGTTCTAATAATCTTAATGTCTAAAAAGGCATTGATTGATTGATTATGTCACTTTCCACAGTAGTTCAACGTTTTTCATAATTTCGTCTTGACCGACATTGAAAACGGCGCCATTCAACAAGGGACCTCTAGCCCAGCTGCGAATGGATTTGAAGACGCCGACGGAGATTTCAAGTCGAATATGAACCAGTGGCAATTGCATACTTCAGTCTCTTCCGAGAAGAAGGAGCCTTTAAGCAATATATGCGTGCCTTTAGCGTCTCGTAGTATTGACAGGGCCCTAGTCGTGCTACCGCGCTTGGTAGGCCGCGTTGCTGCTTTTGGTAGTGAATTTTAAGACTCTAATGTTCTCTTTTATATTGTGTGAATGTGTATGGATTCTGTGACTTTATTAGAATAATTTTGCTAGTTATTAATCTGTGTTTGATATTTTTCTTCCTTCCACTAGCAACCTTCCACGATAGCCTTTGGGGAAAGGTGGTTTACCGCGCTATCCCCGCCGACGCACCCAAAACAGGAAAGCAGGACGTTTAGTCTCAGCCTAGCCCGGCCGTGCTTTACGTCGAGGCCCAAGAAACCGAGCCAGCCTTGGATTAAGGCATAAGGAAGGAGTTTATTTCAGATTCAACACTTAGACGCCTCACGGGACAGGATCCACATCAGCATCTTAACTCGGACATTTATAAAATAGATTCTTCAGCGAAAGAAGATACTTTGTGTAATTTGGACAAAATTATTGCTAGGTCCTTTATGCTGATTTATGATATTGAATAAGCCAGTAGCTGAATTCATCAAATTTGTAAAACCATTAATTTCGTTATGCCTGACATGAGTTGGGCGTAACTCTTTACCAATGAATAAAATTGATAGTTTTTTTTATCAATTGTGTGTCTACCGCCTTCCCCTCCTGTTCACTAAAGTTTTATCACTCTGCTGGCTTTTAGTTGTGACATCACATAAAGAAACTACGTGTTTACACATTTGGTATTAATTGTATGAAATTATACGATTAAGAAATGAGTAAAGAGCGTTTTAATTGTTAGTAATCTTACAAACATGGACACACGGAATTCTTTTGTGTGATTTTAAAGGACTGTCACTTTACGCAAATAAAATCATACAAGACCCGTCATTTCTTTGTGATACAAGACCCACTCAACTTTTTTTTTGCAATTTAGTAATATTTTTTAATATATCAAATGTTTAAATCAGTTATTAAGTAGTAATAATTTTGTAAAGTCTTATACTAAGCGTTTCAATAACATTAATTGATTATTGTTAAATGTTTACGAATTATAAATAAACTTTATTAATTTCTAATAGTAATTGGTAACTTCAGAGAAAAATGCAGCGAAATTATGGGTCAACAGTGGCGTCTTTAAGTGATGCTTCACCGCAGGGCGGATACGAAACCGATGCTATGAATGAATTGTTCATTTGGGTGTCTCTGAGAGAGGCTTCGCTGCAGTGCACGCACTGCTCGCAGTTACTAAAAGTCAACTTTGCCGTTTTGGCATATTAAAAGTTAATTATATTCTTCTTCCAATACTTTTCAATAATTATTCTCGTTATTTTTTTTTTGCCTGACAAATACAAGGTCTGTACTTTACGTTTATACTTTTAATTTTTTGAAAAGATGATAGGCGGGGCATAATGTTTATAAATTTGTGTAATGAACTTTGAAAAAAATTTGGGGTTTGATATATTTTTTGGAGGGGTTG